>CM076579.1:1639744616-1640192347 GCA_034641835.2 Pinus albicaulis | reverse complement strand
TGTCCTAATAGTACATCAAAAACATAAATAGGAGCAACATCACATAATACCTCATCCGTGAAGGGCTTGATGCTATAGGGAAGGCGGCACTGCTGGCTGACGTGGAGATCTCGTCCTTGGTGAAGCCACCCGATGGTGTATGGATGTGGGTGAGCTATGGTCGGAAAACCCAACCGCTTCACGGCGTTTACTGAAATGAGGTTATTTTGGCTCCCATTGTCAACAATGAACTGTACAGGGGAGCCCTTTACCCACATCTGGGAGTGGAAGAGACGTTCCTCCTCCTCTAGATCTTCCGGTTCCTCCTTCTGGATCTTTGTAGTGGCAACAGTGGCATTGGGCTCCGCATCAATAATTTGTTTCCATTTTTCATTCCCCTTTTTAGGTTCTGATTCAGAGTTGGAGCATGCATCTGACTCATAAGCCCTCATCTCGGCCACTAGCGACTGCTTGGCCCGACACTCACTTGTGTTGTGAGTGGAGCTCTTATGGAACTCACACCACTTTCCTGTGTCCTTCTTTGGCTTTGCGGTGTTGTTCTTTTCTTGTGGCTTTGACGGGTTGTCTTTAGCCACCATGCCTTGGCTCTGTCCTTTGTTCTGCGGTTTGGAAGCACCTTTCCCTTGCTTTTGATTCGCAGATCCAAAGTCTCGCTTCTTCTGTTTGAATTTCTGCTCAATCTTGGCAGCATACCAGTATGCCATACCAAGCGAGGAGATGTCGAGGAACTCCATTTCCTCCTGTATGTATCTGTGCAGACAGTTGCGATACTTTAGCACCAAATGTTTCTCTGAATCTTTGATACCCAACTTTGTGCACAAGGTATGGAACAGATTTGTCAGCTCATGCACATCTTGATCCCTTTGTTGTCGCAATGTGGTCCATTGTATGTACTTGTCCTCATAGCTCCCCACAGGATAGTACTATTCCTTGACGACATCTCAAAAATAATTCCAAGTTGGTACAGCCGAGAACAGAGAGGGTTCTATCTGGTCCTTGTTCTCATAGTAGGTTTCCCACCAGTCCTTAACATGGGGGGTAGCTTTGAGGAGTGCAAAAATAATCTTCTCCCGGTCTGAAAAGTCATGAATAGAGAAATATCCTTCTAATAGATTCAACCATCTATCTACGGCATCTGCGTCTATTTGACCCTCAAATATGGGAATGTCAAAATTTACTTGTACCTTAAAAGGAGTCACACCTCCAGAGTGGCTGCTAGATGCAGATGCGCCATCGGTGGGCAGTCGTTGAAGGATCTAAACAAAGTTATCCATCATCGCGTTCCTTTGTTTTTCGAGGGCCTCCTCGAGCAATATTTTGATAGGATCTCTTGCTCCCTCATCTTTCTTTTTGTCCCCCATGGGCGTCCGTCAAGGTTTGCGAGGTTGATCTTGCAAAGGTTCCACCAGATCAAGCCCTAGCTCCTTATACCCCGACCTCGTTGGGGACATGCAAAGAAGGATCGAGAAAAAGCAGACCGCTCTGATACCACTGATCCGGATTTATGCAAGAACACAACAGAATAAACATATAACCATAAATACAGAGATGCAGCGGAAATAACACTTCATTTCATTAATATCAAAGAACTGAAATTTGCTTACAGACACAATGGAAATAAAACTAGCTAGGGCGCTGGTAGCTATCTCTGAGAAGAGATGTGGCGGCTACAGGCCTCTGAACTGAGTTACAATGAGGCTCGAGGGCCTATTTATTATTGAGAAACAATGGAGAATCCTAAACATCCAAAAACCTAACCCTAGGAGATGAAGCGCCAAAACTATGGGCCCCGTTTGGGTAAATTGGTGTTTCAACTTCCTAGGGACGTAACTTTGGCATACTATCTCCGTTTGACACACATGATACATCATTAGAAAGCTCTATCCGAGGAATACAACTTTCGCCACGAATATCATTCCGGAATGGAATGATATTTGTTGGATCCAAAAAACGTCGTTTAGGGCCTCAAAACGGCTCCGGAAGTTCAGGACCCGAAAAACTGCTAAAAATAGTAAATTATGCCGAAACGGAAAAACTGAAAGAGACAATGGTGGGGGCCCAAGTGGAATAGGCGGGTGGCCACCAATATCCACCTGGATCATCCATTACCTTGAGGGTAATAGGTCGTGGAATGCCCCAATGTTATCTGATATCTGTGACAGAACTCAACCATCTTCTTTGATCCAAATGCTGCTGCATTATCAGTGATGATCTTGGTAGGACAACCAAATCTGGAGAGAATATTAGTCTCCATAAATTTTATGATAACTGAATCATTGGCCTGCCTATAAGGAATGGCTTCTATCCACTTAGTGCAATAGTCTGTGGCAGTGAGAATCCATCTGTGTTGGGCAGAATATGGGGGATGGATTTCTCCTATAAATTCAAGTCCCCACTGTTGAAAAGGGGCTTCAACAGTGATTGGATGCAGAGGGAGGGGTAGCAGTTTTATTTTTCCTTCAAAAATTTGACACTTATGACAGGCTATGATCACCTGGTGTACATCATGGAAAAGAGTAGGCCAATAGAAACCAGCCCTCAAAATTTTGTTGGCTGTTGTCTTCCAGTAAAAATGACCTCCACACTCTCCTTCATGGAACTGGTACTTAACCTTCTCTGCATCAAACTCAGGCAAACATTTAAGCAATAGACCACTTGCATTCTTCCAATAAATACATTTATCTATAATGCAGTAGTTTATAGCTTTCAATTTGAGGATCCTTGCCTTTGTTTTTGTCAAACCAGGAGGTGTATTCAAATTAAGCAGAAAATAAAGAATATCATCATACCAAGAGGAATTCATAAAATGAATTTCAACAGTGGGAGTTGAAATTTCCTCTTGATCATCTAAAGCATTAATCATATGAATATCAATAACTTCACAATTTGATTCAACCATTAATCTAGCTAGACCTTGGCCTTTGATGAGCTTAGTGGGTTTTATCTCTAAATCATATTCAAGAATAACAACAATCCACTTACCTCTCTTACCATTTGGGTCCTGTGTTAGAATGTCTTTAACAACTGAATTTAGGACAAAGGCAATAATATGTGAATGAAGGATGTATACTCTGAAGTCTTTCAATGCTTTAACCAAAGAAAAAGCTTGCTTCTCCATAATGTTATACTTCAAAGGGGCATCCCTCAATGCCTTGCTAAAAAATGCGATGGGCTGCTCTTTTCCTTGTGGATTTTTCTGTAAAAGGACATCAGCTATGGTATGTTCTGATGAAAATGAGAAAATATAAAAATCTTTTAAAAAATCAGGACTTATCAGAACCGGTGTTTTGGTTAACGCTTGTTTCACCAGTTCAAAGGATTGCTTTGCTTCCAAGGTCCATTTTACCCCTTGCTCCTTTTTCAGCATATTTGTGATATTCCTAAGGAGCTCAGCCAAGTTGGGTATGAACCTTCTCAAAAAGTTAATCTTCCCAATGAAAGATTGCAACTCCTTGATGTTTCGAGGATGAGAGATTTGCAATATGGCCTCAATCCTCTTTGGATCTATCTTTATACCCTCTTCTGAAATAATGTGTCCAAGAAGCTTACCTTCTTGGAGACCGAATAGTGTCTTCTTAGGGTTTAAGGATATTCCAAACCTTCTGCACTTCTCGAAAACTTTTCTCAAATGTTCTAAGTGTTCTTCATCTATTTTTGAAAACACAGTGACATCATCAAGATAGATAATGATGAAGAAGCCCAATTCTTCCGAGAATGCTATGTCCATGGCTCTTTGGAAAGTTGCTCCAGCATTCATTAGACCAAAGGGAATTTTCACATACATGAAAGTGCCCCATGGTGTAGTAAAGGTTGTCTTTAATTGATCAGCAGGGTAAACCAAGATCTGATTGTACCCTGAATAGTCATCCAACAAAGAAATTCTTCTAGACCCTACCACCCTTTGTAAAATATGATCCATCTTGGGTAAAGGGTAGTTGTCTTTTAATGAAGCTTTTTTTAAGTCTCTAAAGTCTATACAAAGCCTGATTTCTCTAGTTTTCTTCCTAACAGACACCAGATTAGATACCCACTCAGAATATCTAATAGGGACAATAATGCCAACATCATACATTTTCATGATCTCCTTCTTAACCAAAGGCAACTGAACATGGTTTATTCTGCGCAGCTTCTATTTGAATGGTTTTTGGTTCTTTTTGAGGGGAATTTTGTGTTGTATTATTTCAGTGTCATAGGATTTAAGATCTTCGCAACTCCATGCAAGAACATCAGAAAAATATTTAAACATCTCTATATATTTGAGTTTAATGTGAGCTGGTAAAGTTTTAGACAACTTAATCATTTTTGGTTTTTCCTCACTGCCTATATTGCACTCCTCCACTTTAGTCTCTACAGGTTCCAGTTTTGGTTTTTTGGCCACATCGTCAAAATAAAACAACTCTTCTAAAGGGGCTAGACCTCTAGGCAAACTTTCATCTTTAGCATGGAGAGTTTCCAACTCCTCTGTTTCGTTCGTAAGTTTGCTAGACAATAGGTTAATATTGACAAGCTCAGGAGATGGTTCTTCTTCACCAAGAAAGTTTTCTTCACTGCAGTCTGTTTCATAGTCTGATTCCGAACTGTTTATTTCGAATTCATTTCTGAATTGCATGAAGTCTTCTATTTGTTTTTCATTGTCAAACACCTGCCAATAATTCTTATTATCAGGCACTGCTGGTCTAAAATTTATCTCAATTGTACAGTCTTTGGTTTCAAATGGTGCTAAGCATGTCCTAGCTGCAAAGGCTAAATTGTGGGCTGCAATGTTTCTTTTCCTTGGGACAAAAATTACTTTTGACTCCTCGAATGTTTTTAAAAGGTCCATGACATCATTCCGGTAGGCTCTAAGTCTGGGATGATTTGCATTATACTCCCCATTTACTTGCCTAATGATCAATTCGGAATCCCCATATACATTGATTCTTCTGGCTCCTAACTTTTTCAAAAGATTGAAGCCTAAGAGAAGGGACTCATATTCTGCTATGTTATTGGAACACTGAAAGTTTAATTTGCATGAAATGCATTCTGTGTGGTTGTTTTTAGTGTTAGTAATCCAGACACCTGCACCAGCGTTAGTTCTAGTGCATGACCCATCAAAATACATACTCCAGAGAGGAATTTTCTCAGTTTTATCTTGGTTAGAGTCCTCTTCAACTATCGTGCTCAAGGGTTGTTGTGGAATCTCAGCACTGAGTTGAATTTGTTTTGATTCCCCCAGATTTTCATTTATTTGAGGGATACATTCTTGACTCTCAATGTTTAGAAGCAAAGGACACATGACTTGTAGTTCAAGACCCATATTTGGTTTGCTGTTGTTTAAAGGTTCAACAAACTGTTTTGACAGTTCATTGGTATTTACCTCCTCCTCTCTATCGGCCATTAATTCTGTTAAAGTGACTTTTTCACTAAGTGTTTCATCATTAAACATGATAAAAGAATCGAGGCCTGTATTGATAGAATAGATAGGAGATTTTTTTGGTCTGTCTTGGCTTGTGACTGTGTATTTCATATGGGATTCCCTATATAGTCTTCTAGTTTGAATGAAAACAGGGATAGTCACATAGGTTATGTCCATTTGCATAGTACCTTGTAACTTAGCCCCCCAAGACCTTGAGAGTAACATTCCATACTTTGGGGGCACATCAGCCACAACAATATCCACGACTAAGAATTTGGCTGGAATTTGGGCTAAGTTAACACAGAGGTCCTTGATCAATCCTAAACATTTTACTCTACTAGAATCAAAAGAGTAAAGGTCTTTATAAGGTCTGGTGATTTCTAGACCCAAGTTCTCCATTACAACTTTAGGCATTAGATTATGAGAAGCCCCTGAGTCATGCATAGCGTTGTGCAAAATCTTGTCATGAACGTTAAAACTTACATAAAAGAGAGGAACAGGTCCCTCTTGATATTTTCCTTCAATCTTTGGACCAAAAATAAGCTCTGGTTGGTCATAGTTAAGATTAACTGTGTCATTGTTGTCTTCTAAATTTAAAGCCTTCAAAATTTGGGTCCTATATACATGTTGGGCAGCTAACTCGGTGAGGGGAACAAAAATTTTGATCTTTGAAATTTCCTGCTCCAGGCTGAAAGGAATTTGGTTCTTTGCAAAACTTGTTTCAGCCTTATTAACTGCCATTTTATCAGCAATGTCAGGTTGTTGTTTTGTTTTATTTACATTTGATAAAATTGTTTTCATAGGAGTACTAGCTGTAGTGTTAGTACTACTAATGTCTCCACTCTGTTTTTCATTGTCTTGAGTGCTTTTTCCTTTACCTTTATCAGAATTTTCAGCCATTGTTTTATCCTTTTGTTTGACAACTTTAGGCTTGGTTGCAGTGCTATTTTGTGAGGATTTTTCAGAGGTTTTGTTGTTGGGGGTTTGTTGACTAGATTTACTTCTGAGGTCATATTCTCTTGGAGGTTCGGTGATGGCATTTTCCATGTCTTGACAACAATTTTCATTATCATCTCTTTTGTCATCATAAGTTGTATAAAGACCTTGTTTTCTATCACAATGAACCTCAAAGTCATCATCATCTACCCCAAATAGGTTAATATCATCTTCCTCTGTTATTTGATATATTTCCTCAACCTCACTCACATAGTTTTGATGAAAGGGAGGAGTGATCTGTTGATCATCTTCCCTAGGTCTGTTTGGAGGTTGGTTCCTTCTAGAATTCTGATTCTGGTTTTGGTTTCTATTTTGAGTATTTTGATTTTGGCTTACGTGTGCTCTCTTAATTATGCTCATCTCTTTCATCATCTCCTCCATCATTCTTTCCATCTTTGAATTGGAAGTGGAAGGTGTGGATTCCTCTCTAAAAGATACTCTCTTCTCAGCTTTCATCCTTGCTCTTTTCTCCATTAGGTTGACTTCTACAGAAAGAGCGCCTCTTTGCATATCTTCAAGAGTTGAAAAATCTCTCTCTCTCAACTGATAGGTCATGTCAGAGTCAAACCCTTCAGGAAACTTATTTAAAGCTGCACCTTATGGAGGTTTCAGCTCTGGAGAAAGTGCATTATACACACTATTGAATCTAGTGCAATAAGCTTGGACACTTTCCCCAGGGTTTCTATGAAGGTTCTTGTAATAAGAAAGGACTTGGAGAGGATTATTTTTAACTTCCCACTTGTTTAAGAATGTTTGATGGAAGCCTTGGAGATCATTGATACTATGGGGGGCTAAGCTTTTAAACCATTTTCTTACTTCTCCCCCCAGGCTTTGAGAAAATAATCTAAGTTTGACAGAATCATGATCAATTTCATTTCTGTCAAAATAGTCATCCATCTTATGCACATGTTGTGATGCAGTTGTAGTATTGTTAGCATCATATAATGGAATTTTGGACTGATAGTCCTGTGGAAGGTTGACTAATGGTGCAAGAAGGACTAAGGGAGCATACCATGTTGCCATGATATGTGGTGGAGGTGGATTTACAAGGGGTGGATTAACAAAAGGGAAAGTGGGTTGGAGTGGAGTGGTTTGGACAGTGGATGTTGGATGAAGGGATGTGGATGGAACAACAGTAGATTGTTGAGCTGATCTTGGATGAGAGACACCTAAGTTGTGGAGGAAATGTAAATCAGGAGGTGTTGTTTCTCTACTACCAAGATGTTCACTAGTTTCAGGAGAAGAAAGTGAAGACTCAGAATATAGCCGGATTATATCATCAAATGACCTAGTTCTAAATGGATTTACTAAGTTAGCTTGTGATTGTTGTAGAGCTGAAAGATGTTCAGGAACTGATTTATCTCTCAAGGGTGGTCTGAAAACAGTTGATAATTTAATCTTAGGAGACTTCCTAAGGATACTTTCTGGGTTATCAACTACTTCAGGTGGATCAGGGTTAGGATAGGCTCTAGTGTGAATCTTTCTAGGAGCCACTATGATGTGTTTTTCAGACCCAAATAAACAAGACAAGTTCAACCAGATATGATAGTCTTTGAATGGTTAACTAATCTGTTTACCTAAATTTCAATCCTATAGTCCTCTAACCGAGTGTGAATGATATTATGATGATCAGGGTTCTTCCCAGTGGAGTCTTAAGGTCTGTTAAGGATTGTGGAGTCGCCAAGTGGAACTTTTTAGCTCTTTTCAGAGGTAAAAGGTTTTATGGTCCACCATCATGCTTGTGAAATATCCCTTTTCAAGGATATCCCGGAACACAACAAACTCTAACCAGATATTGACTGGGAAAGAATTTACCAAATATTTCACCTCTGAAAGAGGATGAGATCCGGAAGCTACCTGGCCCTTTCCAGACTCTATCTAAGAGTATGGGGTAAAACACAACAAAAGGTAAGTGTCAATGTAGGAGTACGTTTTTTACTACCAATCTGAAATATTTTTGGTTTTTTCTGAGTTATTTTTGAGTTGTGTGGTTTTTAAGAATATCCTAACTTTGTTTCAAAACTTAGCTACGGTTATGAGACAAAGACAGTCTACTCTTATGGCTAAGCCAACTGATTTTTCAAGGTTAGATAAAGTCTTAAGAGAATCCTAGGGTTTACCTAGTTTGTCACTGATTCAAACAAGTTTCATCATAATTACCATTTCTTGGTAGTGCTTGAAAAGGCTTCTTTTAACTCTCAAAGTTTTCTTGAATTGAGGGTTCTCTGAGGTCTTAAAAGGTATCAATAACACTCAGTCCCCAGCAGAGTCACTAGAAATGTTAGCTCCCTGTAATCAGCAAGATTGGAAAAGTCCGATCTCAGGGATAAACATCGTTTCAACCAACCTTGGGATTCTAAGATCTAGCCCTCCTGAATCTGGAGAGGGATCTCTCCAATAAGTGCAAAGATGGATTTGTCTTTAAAGTTTGGGGTTATGATATTAGGCTAGTTATGAAGGCCAAGGGTTTGTTTATTTTTTGGATGGTTGAGCATGATCTCTTTTGGGACAGAAAGTTCTGAAGGGAAAAAGTTCCAAAGGTGAGAAGTTGCAAGCAATCAGAGTAAGCTTCGGCCAAAAGGTAGATAATTGCAAGTTTTAGTCCATTGGGCTATGGAGTCATAATAGGGTTTAATTGGAACAATAAGAGGCAAGAGTGTTCCATGGGGAAAGTCATCTATGTTTAAGGATCTCTTTGAAGATTGATTTATGGAATGAAATGATACAATAAGAATGGAGAAATAAAGAGATGCAGAAACAAGAGCGTCCCAGGATCTGGTAAGTACTTTGAAACTAGCCAGCGTTTGACATAGACTCAAGAAAAACATAAAAGCAAACTAGAATCTGGTAAGTACTTTGAAACTAGCCAGCCTTTGATATACTTTCAATAGAAAACATCATAAAACAAAGGGAAACTTGAAGGCAACTTTTGGAGTAGAAACTAGCGGGCTGGGCTCACCACAAATCCTCTCCTAGCTCTCCTTTACTTGGTTACTTTTGAGACAAACACAAAGATAACAACAGAATGGCCTAAGATCTGGTAAGTACTTTGAAACTAGCCAGCTTTTGACACTTTCAAAGGGAAACAATCAGATAGTCTGTGGGATCATATTGGGACCAGGGCTCACCATATCTTCCTCAGTTCATCTTCACACAACATATACTGAAAATAACATCTAATAATAACATTCAGCTAAGACAATAAGACGAGGGAACGCCAACATTCCTATGCTTGAACTCAATTAAATCATTCCTAAATAACACAGATGGAAGAAAACATTCAGATACAGATTTTTAGTCAGAGAAGGTTGCTGATATACAGTAGGTCCTAACTCTATGCATGCTGTTCTTTATAAGAGAATATGAAACACAAGTGGAAACATAAATAAAACAACAAGTTACAATGAGAAAAACATCACCGTCAACATAGACCAGGATCCCATAAATCAACTTGTATTGATGCTTCAAACCAGTTACAACTTTAAGTCCAGTGCTTTAGGTTAGGAACCATCTACACATCTCAGCCTAACCTATCTATCACCAGCAGAGCTCCAAGAGCCAGTGAATACTATGTACAATAAGAAGTTTTTGCTCAAATGTATATCAAAGTTCTACAACCAACCCCTCACTCATCTTCTGCTGTAGTATATATAGAATAATGAGGAGGTGACATCTGATAAAAGATCTCAATTACAATTAATATAGAGTTAATGTCTTCTTGGCCCTTGGGGGGCACAAAGAAGAAACTGTACAGGTGTTTCACTGTATTAATTGATTTACACTTATGAATTAAGCTCGGTGGGAGCTTTGTTGACCTTTGAGGCTCTGTGTTATGTCTGGAGTTACTCTGCAGATTTTATTTTTTACATTCAGTCTCCCTGCAGAAGTAACTCTCTGGCTGCACTGAGGCGATCCTTTTCCTTTGATCAATAACTTCGGCCTCTGATTGAATACTTTGAGGCACAGGTGGCACTATGGTAGCTGGGAGGAATCAATTTTCCTTAGATATGATAGTGGAGACTTTCTCTCGTTAAAACACTTTAGATCTTCTTTAACCTGTGTTTTAAATTGAGGATTAGGATTTTGATAAACATTCTTAGCTGTGATCCTGCATAATATATGGCTAACTACCTCAAAGGACGTCTGGAGGAAGCGTGACCGTTGGATGGCATCATCCAGTGGTCGGGATTAATCAGGAGAAATCATAGAATGGGCGGAAGAAGATTAAATCTGAGTCGTCGATCGTGCAGAGATCGACGGTCGGGAGCAGCGGTTGAAAGTCAAACGGAGGAATCGGGCGATGGAATATGGACCGTTGATCTGCAGATCAGATCGACGACGGAGATTAATTTTCCGCCACGCCATAGCCCGGTTATCGCATGGGCACCTTCGTTAATTGTCGAGCATCTTCGGCGAGTGATCACCGTTCGATGGCCTGCCCCAGATCGATCGATGGACAACAATATCGCTGGGCATCCCAGTTCGAACGTTAATGTGCGACGGACGACGTTTTTGCAAATAGTACACGGGACACGTGGCGGAAAGTGTATGGAATCGCTGGCCATCGGGGGAAAAAAACCTTTTGCCCGAAGGCAGTGCGATGGATACTGCCGATTTTGGGCCACCGGCTTTCGGGTAGTGGGGACCACGGAAAGACACACTCCACACTGTCCGATCTGCAGATCAGATCGACGGTGCAGAATGGTTCAAAAATGAAACTGGCGGAATAAATGAAAAATAAATTAAAAGCCCAAGCTTTTCGAAAATATATCAGGTTTTAATGTCTAAGGGGGCTTAAGTCCAATACATAGAAAATATGAATTTTAATGGTTTTTTAAGGATTTTGAAAGGAAATGAAGGTTTCGATAAGGCTAAGAAGGGGTCTTAGGACCTTATCAAGGGTTTTTATGACGTGGAAGGGGGAGAAACATGCAAAGGAGGGATTTTCATGGGAAATGAAGGGGTAGAAAATGAGGTTATCTTTTGAAGAGAGGGAAAGGGAAAAAGAAGCTTGCAACAGTACTCTTGCAGCAGAGTTTTTCAAGATGGGAACAACAGTGAAGGTTTGGACAGAGGCATGAGGCCTTCAAAAAGTCTTCAAGAGCCAACAATTTTTTATGAGAAAAATTGTTCCTTGAAGGCTCAAAAATAGATTTAGCCACCTTTTGGGATAATCAAATTTTACAGGTGGCTAACACACTAGTTGTAATTTTCAAACTCTCTGAAATAATACATAGTCTGTTGAAGTTGAAGAAGAAATTGAAGTCTTGAAGCCCTGATGATGTTGTTGCATGCTTGTTACTGTGAAGTTTCTATCATTGGATCCATGAGCTTGGCTGTTGGTGAAGTATTATGAACTGTTTAATGTTTTCTCCTGTTTTCATTCTGTTCCATAATTTCTTACTACAGTAGGTTGAAATTTTTAGGCTAATAAATGACTCCTGAAAGCACCTTAGACCTGTTCATCCTTCATTGTTTCATGTTTTCTTCTGCTGAGGTATTTTAGAGTCTTTAATCTCTCTCTTTAGTCCTCATGCTTGTTTATTTTCTTAATAGTTCAAACAGTTGGTTTCAGTATGACTTATGGTTTTCCCTGCTTGTCTGTTGCCACTTAAAGGTTGTTATTGAAGTCTTCCTTTGAAGTTTTTCTGTTTATAGTGAGCCAAGGAGGTCTGTTCTGATCTTGCCCTTTGCCCTTACTTAAACAGTTGTCTCAAAGGTCTTTATAGTTGTAATCATAGATGTGTTAGGTGTTCCCTCTCATTAGGGGAATTTAAGGAAATAATAAAATAATAGCTAAACCAATAAAAAATATTTATTAATTTTCAATTCACTTTTTGCACCAAAATTCATGTAACCATGGTTAAATTCAATTCAAAAGTTGTACTAAAATAAAATTAATAAAAAATTGTTTTGATGTGACTATAAATAAGAATGAGATTTTCAAGAAAAAATCATTATCATTGCAGAATTAATGCATTTGTCCTTTGTAATTAAATAAATTAAAATAAAATGTAAATATAAATTCATAAATTCTTAATTATAGAATATCCTATTAATTAAAATTTATATTATTTAAGTTATATAATAACATGTAATTAATATACTATATAAATATAATATAATATAATATATTGTTTTATGTATGAATTTTATATTACATATTGAATTTATTTGATTTATAAATAAAAATTTGAAAATATACAAATATAATATTTATTGAAAAATGTGTAAATACATGAAGATTGTGTAAGGATATGCATTGTTTGTTTCAAAAAATATGAAATGAAAATAATATTATTTTATTCAAAAAGTGTGAAATGACATTTATTATGAGTACTTTACTTTGATTTTAAAAGTACTTAGAGCACTACCATGTTTAACCATGATTTTTTATCAACCATTGAGAATGTGACAAGTAAGTACCTTTAACTCAAACAATGCCACCTAAACCATTAGGGAT
The DNA here is from genome assembly GCA_034641835.2 of Pinus albicaulis. Classification (NCBI taxonomy): domain Eukaryota; kingdom Viridiplantae; phylum Streptophyta; class Pinopsida; order Pinales; family Pinaceae; genus Pinus; species Pinus albicaulis. The sequence continues at coordinate 1,640,179,493 of CM076579.1, read as the reverse complement.
GATGTCATCACCTAAAATGTGATTGGTTCTCATAAAGTGAATTTTGATTGTACATTTTTCTTAGGAGGCCCATTTTAGACCTCAAAATTCCCCTAATGCCTATGACTGCAATTATTAGTGAATCTTTTATGTTTTCTAAGTCATTTGAAATAAAATAGTTGAGGAAATAGGGTGTTCCCCGAATCTTAGATTTCATTTTAAAACTTGTTTAGAAATCATTATTTGCTTAAAGGTGTGATTTGTAGAATTTATGGTTAGCCCTATCTACCAAATAGCTCTTTATTGTTCAATTTGTGCTTTCAAATTCCCTTTGTTTGAGAATTAAATTTCTCTTTCCAAATCATTGATGTCCATCTCATTCCAAAACCAAAGGATCCTGCGGCCAAGTTAGATTTTCCCTCTGATATCCCACATCCATTAATGAGTGTGTTATGACCTCTTCTTGACTCCATTTCCCAATGAATCAGATGTTTTCTATATATCTTTCCTAGACCTTTCATGTTCTGCTGTATAAATCCAACCAAACAAACAATCAAACACCTGAACTTAATAACTAGTCTAAAATCCATACTCTAAGCACACAAGATAAACCTTTGCAAACAAACATTTGAGAGATCCCTCTCTGATAACAGGAGGACTAGATCCTGGAACTCTAAAGATTGGTTCTAATGTTGCCTTGTCTTTTGATTTTCCAAACTATCAAAACACGGGACACCAACACTACTCATTCTTCCTTGTTCTCTGCTTGTTTCTAAGAGAATTTTTCATTATTTCCTGTTTGTCTACAGACCTGTGGAATAGCTATCATGCTTACTTGCAGAACTGTCAAAACGCTACCAATTGAAGAAATGTCGAAGAAAATGAAGAAAACAAAGTTTATCACTGTCCTAAAGGAAAAAATGGCTAAAGTAAAGTTAATAACCGATACTACATGCCTTGGTCTCGGAAAGATGTCGTGGGAAGAAGTTTATAATTGATCGAAGCTGAAAATCCCACTGTGACAGAAGTAAAAGCAACAGTGCCATACAAGGACTCAGAAACATAATATAATCTCCTCAAAGAACTGAAAAACTCTTATCTTCATAGAGTAGTGGCTCGAGTAAATGTAATTTTGTACTATGATTTAGTACGATGGATAATAGAGGGCATAAACATCACAGACAGAGCATTTTTTAAAGCTGAAGGGAAGATGTTTGGATATTTTAAATCAGAGGATATCAGGGCAATGTATCATCTACCAGAGCCTCAGAAGTTCTACAACAAATAATTTCTATAGGATTTCACTTCAAAAAATGAAATAGAGTCAGACCCTATTAGAGACTGGAGACAAGCTCCAGAGAAACACAAGCATGAATCCTTAGGTATGTATTCTATAGAATCTCTAGCACCTCCCTATTGCTACGTTGCTGCCATGATATGCAAACTGTTTGGGTTTGCCAATTCTGCAAGGTTTTCTATTGAAATGGTACCCCTGAATGATTCCACCATGAATTCTTATATTATGGATTGGTCGGTCATCCTATCTGATAAGATAACAAATAAAATTCTTGATTGAAGAAGAAATAGGCATAACTCTACTGTAACGACACCCCAATTTCATCTGTGTGCTTTCATTTTGGATTCCATATGCTTAAATTCTGAATTTCCCATTTTTGGATGGAAATGGACTCCTCGGGACCCCAATCCTATCCATATCTATCATAAATATTTGTGGAAAGCCCATTACAGAAACCATCTATATAGGATTTGGCATGGATTTATGATGCCCATTCATCAAGCCATTTTTAACAAACCCTCTCTGCGTCTATCAGATAAGGCCAACCTTGACTTAACCCTAATTAGAAACTGGTTTGGAGAAGAGAATTTCACTTACATTCAAATATTCAGAAGTATAACCAACCCTCATTTTTTGTCTCTGTACATTCCTGATAAATTACTAGCTCAGGAAATTTCCTATCAGGTTACAGAAAATGGTTTATCCAGGAATCTTAAGACCTCCAAGAAACAAATGTGGCCTACATTTCCTCTCAAAATTTTATCTTACACTCTCAATGATTTCAAGCATGCAGAGAAAGAGGCTTTGAAAATTAAACAACTCAAGCTAGCATTCATCGCCCCAAGGAAATATGACTTGAAGAAAATAGCCTTTAATGTTACATCTACGGTATAGATTGCTAGGTTTGAACATGAAGATGACAATTTTTATGATCTATTTGTCTCAGCTGAGGGTTTTGCACAGGTTCAGCAACAAGCAAGCTCAAAATTGGAAAAAAGCGATATGGGAAAATTCACACTTTATAGGAATAAGAGGCTACTAACAATTCCTCTTGACCAGCTAAGAACAACTCCTTTGTTATACAAAGAAAAAAAAATGAAGAAAAGAATGTTGAAATGAAAATCAATGATAAAGTCAATCCTCAAACTGATAAAGAAGAAAAGTTCAAAAAGATTGATCCTCAAACTAAATAGGTAGACACAGGAAAGAAGGCTGACAGCTCCTCCAATATGGATATACAAGTTAATTCAAATTTGTTAAAAGAATGGGAACAATTTGATCAGTAGATCAAAGGCTAGAATTATTTCTAGAAGCTAAGTGTTGAGTCTCAAAAATGTTCTCCATATTCATACATATTTCCATTATGTCATAACCATTTAGCTCTTATTTCATAGCCATTTGACCTAAAACCCTACATCAAATAACCATTTACATAAATATATGGGTTAGGATCCTTGTTTTCCAAAGATATTTATTTTATGTATTTTAAGTGAATTTATGATTAGAAACTAGAAAATTAACATAGTTTCATATATCTATATATGTGTTATGAGTTTTGTGACATGTATAGGTCAAAAGGAGACTTCTAGAAGACTCTTATGTGGCACTCTAAGACCAAATTCGAATTTGGTTGGAGAAGATTATGGGATCAAGAGGATATGTGTCTCACTTCCTTGTTGTATTGAAACTCTAAGAGGATATGTGTCTCATTCCTCAAGTTGTGTTGAAACTCTAGAAAGACATGTGTCTTATCATTTTCTATTTTGATTGTAACTCTAGAGATGGAGGGAGAGATTCATGGACTCCCATTAATGAGATGACTCCTCATATTTTGTATAAATAGGAGAAGCTTTCTCCTATCATGAGTAATGAGAAAGTAATGAGGAAGTAGATTTGTAACAAAGTTCAAGATGGAATGGGATGTAGATTTATGAGTTTTTGAATAAAGAAGCTTAGTTCTTTGATGCTATTGTGATCTTATCTTTAAGGAGCTGAAGGACTTCACTAAATTGGTAGCAAAGGGCCCCTGCTATCCAAGGAGGCTTTTACATGTTTTCTAGATAAGTTGCTTTCAATTCTGTTTTGTCATATTTCCTTACTTAGATTGCTTTTTGAAATCATAGCTTTTAGCATAATTTTTCATGGCAGCCTGGGCATTTGCATATCTTTTGACTAATGACATGGAATCGATATTGTTCGCTGTTAATTTATTTTTTCTTAGTTTTTGTTTAATTTTATTTTCGTTTTGTTTATTTCGCCCTGCACATTTGCTCGTAAAGGATTTAGATATATTAAATTGCTCATGTCATTTTCATTACTCTCCGAAAGCCACAAAATTGGACCGGGATGTGGTGAGGGATTGAATTATGGATGTGTAATTTGATATTAGTTTCCTTTCTGCAAGTTAGATATATTAAATTTCTCATAGCATCTTCAGTTGCCTCCGAAAGCCACAGCTGGACTGATGGTGAGGGATTGAATTATGAATGTGTGGTTTGATATTATTTTCCTTTCTCCAAGTTAGAAATATTAAATTGTGCATGACATCTTCAGTTACCTCCGAAAGCCACAGCTGGACTGATGGTGAGGGATTGAATTATGAATGTGTGGTTTGATATTAGTTTCCTTTCTGCAAGTTAGATATCAGTTACTCAAGTTGTTTATGGTTACTTCCGAAAATCATAGCTGGACTAATGATGAGGGATCAGAAGACAAGTTGATGTAAATTGATTTAGATTTACTTTATTGCAACTTTTGGATTTCTTTCAGCATAGTTTCTTTTGTGTTTAGACAGCAGCAAGAATAGTTTGGTTTCATGCTCACTAGTTCACTGTTTTGATTTATTAGATTAGCAGCACCTTTTTCATTTCAGTAGCACATTTTCATTTCTTTTCAAGTTTTGTCATTGTATGTTTCAAATTCCTTTTTCAGTTTCAAGTTGGTAAATCATTATAAAGGACATCATTGCCTTGAATATCCATAACCATACTTGTCTTTTAGAATTTCATAAAAATCCAAAAACGACAAAAAGTAAGAGATAGGTTATCTCGCACATATAGTGCGCCACACTTCGTCAGCTTACGAATCCCTGGTTGATAATTTATGTTAGCAATTTAGGACACACTAAATTGACCAAACATTTTGGCGCCGTTGCCGGGGAAGTGTAACTAGGTAGCCTTATTTCTTACATAAAAAAAAATTAATAATTCTTGAGTATGCTCTCCTCCTGCACTTTGTGTGATCTGGAGGATCAGAAAAAGAATTGTTATGTGAAAAAAAAAAGAAAAAAAAAGGAGACAAAATAAAACTTCATCATTTCAATTGATTCAACAATTTAAAAAAAAAAAATTTGTTTTCATGAAAAACTTTGATTTCAATAAATTGTTTTGTTTAATGAATATATATGTGTATTTTTAAATTTTTGAAAATATAACATATATAATTTTATTAAACAAATCAATTAAAAAAAATGAAAAAAAAAAAAAAAATTAAATTGTTTTGTTACTAAGATATATATGTATATTTTTATTTTTGAAAATATATATATAATTTTAATAACAAATCATTTAAAAAAAAAAAATTCAATAAATTGTTTTGTTTAGTAAATTACATATGTATATTTTTAATTTTTCAAAATTTAACATGTGTAATTTTATTAGCAAAACAAATAAATAAATAAATAAATAAAATCATTTTTCTTAGTAAAATATATATGTGTATTTTTAATTTTTAAAAATATAACATATAGTTTTATTAACCGAAAAAAAAAAAAATAAAAAAAAAAAAATAAAAAAAAAATAATAAAAATTGAAAAACAAAAACAAAACAAATCAATAAACAAAGCCATCCTAAGACAATGCAACTCTCCTTGATAAAAAAATAAAATCAAGAGGTCCATGGTGCATGCCAAAATTGAATCAAGAGAAGAAGTTAGAAAAGAAGAAGCAGACCAAGTCTCGTGATGCTGTAGAGAAAATGAGCTTTGGGAAGTCGGATGCTTGCAGTCATGAAATTTCAGGGGAGTTATATTCAAGTTGGCACCACAAAAATATCTCAAATCATAATGCAAAATCATTAGTTGATCCTAGAACGAGAAAGTGGTCTGTCTCCTTGAAGTACCATTTATTGTCTGGCCATGCTAGTGCTTCAAATATCAGAGAAGTGTTTTCAGCTAGAAAGTATATGCAAGATGATTACCAGCGACCTAGAGCAGAAGATGTTCTTGCTGTTCTGCGTAGATTCCAAGAGCTGGATCTTCCTCAGTCTACTTACTTGCCAGGAGATAATGGCAAAACTATCAGTCCTGACAATGGTCAATACGAAACACAATTTTTAACCATGAAAAAGATGATATTTCCATTGCACTCAAAGAGCTGGGATGGTTTGATGCAGATTTGCAGGATGCAGATAGAAAGCGAAGCACGATGAATTTGGAGGGTGAACTATCAACTCTCGGTGAATCTCAGAAAATAAAAAACACAGGGAATGAATCTGTTGTTGGTGCTGAGCAGATGCAGGTGCTTGCACATAAAAGGAGGGCCGTTGCATTAAAGCGTGAAGGCCAGCTTAAAGAGTAGGAGAAGGGCTGTCACTACTGCTGTAGCCAGCAGTGAAAGAAGACAGGAGGATCTTGGAGATTCAGTAAGGAAGACTCCAGAGACATTGAAGGATGGTGACGAATTGGAGCCTTCTGTTATAGGGAAGAATAAGAAATCATTAAGACAAACAGAAAAACGCAAAACAGAGAATTGATTTGTTACAGCGCACTCAGAAAACGCAACTTTTATTAACACGTCATTTTTAAACACATTTTCTGATCAAACGGAGATGATTTTAGAAAAACTAAAACATGGGTTTTTTCGCCAACATGGTCAAATAGATAACCCAAAAACCGTTTTAAGAAATTCGTGGCGGTCTGGGAGAAATTCTCGGTTCTTTAAAGGCAATTTTTGCCTGCCGCGTGAGGAAAAACGATTTTTTCTGAGTGAAGAATTTGAAAACGGCACTCTGCATTGATAATTCGGTTTCCTGATTTCTAGGAAGAGGAATTCTAATCAAAATCAAACTCTTATCATGGCATCCAATGCACATTCCACTCATTTTTGAATTTAATTCAATTTCGTTTTCTGAATGTTGGATTTCATTAATTCTTCTCCCTTGCTTTGTTTGAACGGCTGAAACTTCTGACTCTTTAGAGAATCAAGCTCTCAAGAAGCGTAAAAGCATTCTTCATGCAAATTCAGATAAGATCAGCTGATGAACCGATGTCGACTTTCTACAAGTGTTGCAATAATTAATGCCAGTTCAAGTGGCGACAGGATTGAGATCTGATGTACTGCATTCCACTGTTTATTCTTCTTATATAAGCATTGAGTGAAGCTTCATAATGGTTCTGAGAAACTATGTGAAATAGAGTTAGTTTTATGGATGATATCTATGGAATAACAGTTTATGGTTATCTGTCAAAACTTTCAATGGGGATTTCTGTCAAACTGAGTTCTCAATGGAAGATCCTCATGAACCATTCTCTGTAATCCAGTTATCAATGTTCACTACTTTGGTGTTTCCTAACAGTGGTAGTTAGTCCCTGTAGATGTGAAGTGCCTTCCCATTTAAAGAATACCACTTCTCTTATGCCAGGAGCATGAATTTACTACTGAAAAGTCCATGAAAATATTAAAACTGTTCACTTTAATGCTGCGTGCAAAATTTTCTGTACCCTTCGTAATGTAGTCTTTTACAACATGGTAGCTTTTTGGGCATCCGATGATGCTAAAATTATTCCTCGTTGTAATACAAAACATGGATTGGTCAAGGAAGTAATGATGTTTGTTTTGCTAAAAAAAATAAAAATAAAAATTGCATTTCTCTTTTGTTGTTAAAAAAAAAAAAAAAAATCAATAATTTTGAATCAATGAAATGAATAAGTTATTTGCTCACTTTTTCTGAAGGTATTGATTAATTTTGGATTGATGATGAAGGATGAATGGCTAATTTTTATTCAAGATTTTTAGCTACAGAAACCGTTGACATTCCGCAGCTTAAGTCCAATTCCGCAGCTGTTCTCCAATTCCGCAGCTGAAGTCCAATTCCGCAGCTGTTCTCCAATTCCGCAGCTGAAAAACCTCATTGTTCAAATCAACATAACTTTCTCATACAAAATCAGATTTTGATGATCCAAGTATCGTTGGAAAGGTCTCAACAAGATCTATACAATGAGAAATCCATCATTAGAGTTTGAAATGGCAAATAATGAAATAAATTGCTGAAAAGAAGCTACATTCAACTTGAGGCACTAATTCCAAAACAGGTATAAATTATTTTGATTTTTCCTTTGAGAACTTGTTTCATTAATACAAATTTTTAGTTTTGTGTGTAAATATCATAACTAGAGAGATTGATCACCTCTCTCCCTTTGATAATCTTACATTCCATTGCAGAAGAAGTATTAGTTTTTTTGCAGGTTCCAGGAGGAAGGACAAATGACTACAAGAGAATGATGTCTCTCTAAGAGACCAATTTTTTTCATAAGAGGAGGATCAGCAACAAAGAGGAGGAAATATGCTGATGTAAAATCAGATCCAAACATTTGAAAAACTTTCAGATACTATTGTCTCCATCACATCCATACCTCATAATAAACCATTCACCTCATTTCACTTCATATTTTCCATTTACATTCACATCCACTTTCCATTTCTTTTTGTCCATTCATAACCACAAATAAAAGCAAGAGGCTCATTCACATGCTTATTGCCCATTGTCATTTCTCATTCACATGCTTATTGCCCATTTTCATTTTCATCTTCCATTTCCATCTTCCATTTCTTGTCATTTTCATTCCGCAAATAAGCCCTGCTTCAATGCAAACTATTGAGTCTATAGTCCTTTGAGTCTAAGTTCTTTGTAAAACACCTTGAGGCTTGCATGCCTTAATGACAAGTTCTCATGCTGACAAACAATGGGAATACATTAATGTCTCTTGTTCGTCAGATCTTCTAGGTGACTCGACATCAGCAAAATCATTCGTACCTAGCAAGATGTGTTTGAGCATCTTGACTCTCATTGTCATCAATGGTGAGAGTTCTCGTGTTGACTAGTGGCATCCATTAATGGCCACTAAGTCAACAATTTCCTACTATGTTCGACATCAGAACATCTTTTCACATAGTAGGAATTGTGCCAATGAGTTTTAAAGACATGAAGACTATTATTTTCAGCATTTTGGAGCAGATTCAGCAAGTTTTAGTAGGAGCAATAAAAAGTCATCTCATCTCTTTATCCATGACTCCTCTTGTTCAGCCACTTGAAGAAGAATATGATCAGAATTTTGCAGCCACCACACATAAACAACTCATCCACATTTAAGGTAAGTGAAGGTATGTTGTTTTCTAATTTTTAGTCATGTAATTCATTAGAATGCTAAAATTGTAACTTTGGAAAAATTCCTCACTCCCTTTTCCACATTGTCATATCTTTAGTTGGGGGGGGAAGGGACATCATTTCATATCCACATGTCATACACTATCACACATTTTCATTTCATTTCCACCCACATACTTCCCAACCAACTATTGTTGCAACATGATCCAAAAGATTATATGCCTTGCATATGATCAATTCATTGATGAAGTAATTGATTCTAAATGTTTTCATGAACTTTGATGCAACAAAGAAAATAAAGCATTGTTACACAAGAACCAATGCTTCAAAAAAAAAAAAAAAAAATGGTTGTTACACAAGAACCAACCATTGAAAAAAAAAAAAAATGTTGCAATCAAATGTATTATACTTTGCCAAAAAGGAAAAAATCAAGAAGCAAAGTTTGGAATGAATCTATATGAGTCAAAACTCATAAAAGATCAACTCATGGACAAATGAATCATTGTAATGGTTGCATGAGGACATGCAACAACTTCAGTTGGGGGGTATGTTGAGTCTCAAAAATGTTCTCCATATTCATACATATTTCCATTATGTCATAACCATTTAGCTCTTATTTCATAGCCATTTGACCTAGAACCCTACATCAAATAACCATTTACATAAATATATGGGTTAGGATCCTTGTTTTCCAAAGTTATTTATTTTATGTATTTTAAGTGAATTTATGATTAGAAACTAGAAAATTAACATAGTTTCATATATCTATATATGGGTTATGAGTTTTGTGACATGTGTAGGTCAAAAGGAGACTTCTAGAAGACCCTTATGTGGCACTCTAAGGCCAAATTCGAATTTGGTTGGAGAAGATTATGGGATCAAGAGGATATGTGTCTCACTTCCTTCTTGTATTGAAACTCTAAGAGGATATGTGTCTCATTCCTCAAGTTGTGTTGAAACTCTAGAAAGACATGTGTCTTATCATTTCCTATTTTGATTGTAACTCTAGAGATGGAGGGAGAGATTCATGGACTCCCATTAATGAGATGTCTCCTCATATTTTGTATAAATAGGAGAAGCTTTCTCCTATCATAGGTAATGAAGAAGTAATGAGAAAAGTAATGAGGAAGTAGATTTGTAACAAAGTTCAAGATGGAAGGGGATGTAGATTTATGAGTTTTTGAATAAAGAAGCTTAGTTCTTTGATGCTATTGTGATCTTATCTTTAAGGAGCTGAAGGAATTCACTAAATTGGTAGCAGAGGGCCCCTGCTATCCAAGGAGGCTTTTACATGTTTTCTAGATAAGTTGCTTTCAATTCTGTTTTGTCATATTTCCTTACTTAGATTGCTTTTTGAAATCATAGCTTTTAGCATAATTTTTCATGGCAACCCGGGCATTTGCATATCTTTTGATTAATGACATGGAATCGATATTGTTCTGCTATTAATTTATTTTTTCTTAGTTTTTGTTTAATTCCAGTATTGCTTTGTTTATTTCAGTCTTGCACATTTGCTTCAGTAGTTAGATTTAGATATATTAAATTTCTCATGTCATTTTCAGTTACCTCCGAAAGCCACAGCTGGACTGATGGTGAGGGATTGAAGTATGAGTGTGTAGTTTGATATTAGTTTACTTTCTGCAAGTTAGATATATTAAATTGCTCATGTCATTTTCAGTTACCTCCGAAAGCCACAGCTGGACTGATGGTGAGGGATTGAAGTATGAGTGTGTAGTTTGATATTAGTTTCTTTTCTGCAAGTTAGAAATATTAAATTGTGCATGACATCTTCAGTTACCTCCGAAAGCCACAGCTGGACTGATGGTGAGGGATTGAATTATGAATGTGTGGTTTGATATTAGTTTACTTTCTGCAAGTTAGATATCAGCTACTCAAGTTGTTTATGGTTACTTCCGAAAATCATAGCTGGACTAATGATGAGGGATCAGAAGACAAGTTGATGTAATTTGATTTAGATTTACTTTATTGCAACTTTTGAATTTCTTTCAGCATAGTTTCTTTTGTGTTTAGACAGCAGCAAGAATAGTTTGGTTTCATGCTCACTAGTTCACTGTTTTGATTTATTAGATTAGCAACACCTTTTTCATTTCAGTAGCACATTTTCATTTCCTTTCAAGTTTTGTCATTGTATGTTTCAAATTTCTTTTTCAGTTTCAAGTTGGTAAATCATTATAAAGGACATCATTGCCTTGAATATCCATAACCATACTCGTCTTTTAGAATTTCATAAAAATCCAAAAACGACAAAAAGTAAGAGATAGGTTATCTTGCACATATAGTGCGCCACACTTCGTCAGTTTACGAATCCCTGGTTGATAATTTATGTTAGCAATTTAGGACACACTAAATTGACCAAACACTAAGTACAACAAAAACATCCACCATTACATTTAAAGAAATAGTTGATAATATCACCACCCAAAAAGGTTGAAATTATTCTTGAGAATCCATCTTAGGAGACTGTGTTACAAATTGAAGATATACCACCCCAGGACATTTTCTATAGTCCAAAACACAGGGCTGTGGTTAAGAAGCAAAGAAAGAGAAGAAAACTTGACCACAATCTATTATCACCTTCCCAGGTTGAATTGATGGAAGTTGTTTAGAAGAATTCCAAGGTTGATCCTTCAGAAGACTTAACAAAACTATCCGAGTATGCAGGAGCCTATACAACAACAACTATTGATAAATATTCTGAGGTAATTTTGTTAATAAAGGAGAAAGACCAAAGAATAGTGCAGCTAGAGTAGCAATTAGTTGAAGAAAAATAGCAGAATAAAAAACTTAAAGAGCAGTTAAATTCTGAGAGAGAAAATCTTGACCAGCAAGCTATGCAAAAACAAAAACAACTATCCCAAGAGGTAAATTAATTACAAACATTGCTTCAAAGAGAAAAAGTGGCGAATGAGGAACATAATGCAATATTGCAAGCAACATTGCAAAGATTTAAAGATTATCCTGAGGTAGATCAATTCAAGAAAGAAGCCCTTGAATCAAATAAAATGTTATCATTACAGCTTGATATTTTATCTCAGAAGATAACAATAGTTTATCCTTTATGTGAAATAACCATGTCACTTGTAGATAAAAAAACAAACTCAAGACTTGAATTTGAAGATGTCGATGAGAAAATCTTAGAATTTCTCACATGGCAAGAAACAGATCAAGGAATTGCAGCTAATTTTCCTAAAATTCAAGAAACACATAAAGAAATTTTGTTTGTAGAGTGGTCCTCCTAAGGAAAATGTTTTAATAAACAATGTGGTGGAGTTAATCAATGATAACATTAAGGGAATTTTGAGATCTAAAATGATCCTCCTAAGGAAAATGTACAATCAAAATTCACTTTATGAGAACCAATCACATTTTAGGGGATGACATCATCCCTAATGGTTGAGGTGACATTGCTTGAGTTAAAGGTACTTACTTGCACATTCTCAATGATCGATAAAAACTCATGGCTAACCATGGTAGTGCTCTAAGTACTTTTAAAGTCAAAGTAAATTACTCATAATAAATGTCATTTCACACTTTTTGAATAAAATTTATACATAAATAATATATTACATTTATTATATTATTTTTATATAGTACATTAATTATGTGTTATTATACAATTTAAATAATATAAATTTTAATTAATAACATATTATATAATTAAGAATTTATGAATTTGTGTTTATATTTTATTTTAAGTTGTTTAAATACAAAGGACAAATGCATTAGTTGTTCAATGATAATGACTTTTTCTTGCAAAAATCATTCTTATTTATAGTCACATCAATACAACTTTTTTATTAATTTTATTTTGGTACAAATTTTGAATTGAATTTAATCATGGTTACATGGATTGTGGTGCAAAAAGTGAATTGCAAATTCATAAATATTATTTTATTGATTTAGCTATTACTTTATTATTTCCTTAGGAGGCCCATTTTGGACCTCAAAATTCCCCTAATGACCAACATGCCACTAGCTTAATCTCCGATCTCATTCCAGAACAACTTCCTAAGGTCAAAGAGTTATAAATAAAATGGGAACAAGAATTGAAAAGCAGGTACCAACAAATTGATGCAATACAGAAGCTAAAATGGGACACATTTTGGTCATATCTAGTCAAACCACACAGTCAGCAATGCCTTTCCCATGCTATCGCTAAAATGCTTCCAGAGTTTTCTGATGCCACCTACACCGACAAACTACATTCTCGTCTGAGTCATCCACCATAAGTTAAAGATATGTTGTCAATATGCCAACTGAACACATCAAATACGTAATAAGTATCCTGGATCTATTTCAATGGGAACCACCTATCTATTTTTATGAAATCTCATCCCCAGTTTTCATGATTTGGTATTCACAACAACATCTAAGTGATGTTTAGGATAGTTTGTTAGGATTTTTAGTGTTATTTAAACCCCTTTCAGGTATATAGAAAAGGGTCCTGAATTTGTAATAATTTTTTATTTGGAAGATACACTTTTGTACTTCTGAATACATTATTTTTATTAATGGTGGATCACATTATGTGATTTTATGAGGAATCATTTTTAAGAGTCTGCACTTTTGCGTCTTGGAGATAGTTCTAAGTGAAAGAACAGGATCAGAGTATCAATTGCATCAGAGAATTTTAAATACATATGGTATTTCTATCATGTTTGTTTTAGTTTTTCTTATGTGATGAAATATTCCTATTAAAATTGCTATTGTTTATATATATATATATATATATATGTTTCTAAAACATTTCTCTGTTATATCATTTTTGAAAATATAGAAATGTTATCTTTCATAGTATGTATAGACAATATAGAAATATAAACTTGTGAATACGATACAGTATTATAACTCTGTTTAACTTCTTAAACAGAGTTACCATCATATGAAATTTCATCTTTCTTTAAATTAAATCAGTCATCTTTATGATTGTTTGTTTAATTGAAATTATTATTAAATTTTGTTCATCTTTAAATACCCAGGTTAGTTTAGATTTATTTGTATTTATTAAGCAGTAGATTAAATATCAAATTTCACCATCCATTATACAAACACCTCATCATCAATTCATTTCATTTATTATTGGGAAACTGGTCCCATATTATCCATTCAGAGCCACTATTATAAATGGAAAAGGAACTGTACTAAGGTCCGAACTGGGTGGTTTCCCCAATGTTTGAAGCTAGGATTTCAGGGGCTTCTACAGGTCATTCTAGGCCATCCTCCTGGCTTGAGTGTCTCATATTTTGAGCACTACTATACTTTCTTATTCACCTCCTATATAATAAAATGGCTCAAATATTTCTGTGCATTCTGATGTATATTTAGATTTATTGTTTACTTTTTTGCAGTTCTTATATTGTGTTTCAGTGTTACTGCATTCTCCCTTTTGGGATATTACAAGCTAGAGAGGTTAGAGACCTGTGTTGTGGTCGTAGCGGTGCTGCAAATCCTGGGCAACCAAGCAATCCACCTAAACCATGACTGTTCATATGGCACAGTGTTGTGCTCACTCTTCTTTAAGAATATCCCGACACTTCGACCTCGCATATAGATTTAGGATGGGGGGCTGAGGGAGCCCAGGATGTGCTGGTGGGGGTGGCTACTGTGCAGAGAGGGAGGTGGGGCAGTCGGATGGGTGTTCCAACCCAAGTTTTTCACTCATTGGGATCAGATGCCACAGTACATAGATGACTATCCCTATATTGGGATGAGTTATCATGGGGACCTGGACTTGCCACTGTCGCCTAGTCGAGTATGGGGGCCTGATGGTAAGTGAAAAGTTGCTAATATTTTATGTGCATTCTAAAGTTTTAGAATATTGTATATGGTACTGATTCATTTAATTTGGGTATGCAGATACAACACCAGTGAAACCGGTCGGGTACATGGGATGCCCTACAGTATCAAGAGCTGTAGGACCTAGTGGGTCAAGAGCACCGCAAAATGAGGATTTAGTGGCCTTCTTGGAGGACATCTGTCATAGATGTGAGAGGCTTCTGACCAATGTTTCAGAGCACGGATGGCAAGACTTAAATGACTAGTACATAGAGCCATGTATTGGTCTACCCTCGGAATGGCAAGGGGTCATGTGGCGCATGGCGATTTCCGGTCAGGGGATGCGCGATCTACGAGCTGCAGGAGCAAAGCCATTGGCTCAGTATCCTCAAGATAGTGATTAGGAGTAGGGGCATGTGGTGCCCCTAGTTTTGAGATTTTATAACATGCTATGGGCATGTCAAATGTATCAGAGTGAATGGACTCTAAAACATTTTGTACAATACATATAAATGGATATGCATTGTTTTTTATGATTTTTGTTAATGTCTTGTGTTAAATGCATGTGCTAACTGCTAATATAGAATATTTATTGCAATAATATATACACAGTGATTTTGTTCTCTAGGTACATGATTGAATGCAATGATTTAAAATTCACCCATCAAAAGCTTCACTCGTAAATATCTTCTAAACAGATAGGATTATGCACAGGATAGACACCATTCAATTGCATGACAAGAAGAATGGAATCTAAATGAACATGAAGGTGGAGAATGTGATGGGAGAGGGAATTAGCAAATAAACCTTGCACTGCATCATATTTGGCCTGGTTATTGGTGGCATTACCAATGCATACATCGTTCGAGAGAACAAGTGAATGTAAGGGGGTAAAAATGGCCCAACCAGTCGAGGCTAGATTCTGGGACAACTTGAACCATCGGCATAACCGATATAAGGTGTGGGAAGATAATGCACAATGTTGGTAACCTGAACGCATGGTAGTAATCAAACAAACACTGCAAGAGGGAGTGTGGTGGGTAATATGTCTAACACCCGCATATCGACAAGCAGGGGGTGTGTGGGCGTTGCCTTGGGGGAAGCTTGTGATCAGGGTGCGAAAGTCCCCATTGACACATATGGTGCCATCCCACTTATGGACGGGGAAGATGAAGTCAGGGGTGGAAATGGCTTCCATTATTTCATCATCACAGTAGAATATGGGGTGACTGGAGGAAGAGATACCACATGATGCGGCGAAACTACCTGACTCATCATCATGAGAAGAAATTTTCACATGCGCATCATCACGGGGGGGGGGGGGGGGGGGACGGAAGAAAAAGTAGATAAGGGATCCACTGATATTGAGCCCAGGGTGATCATTGAAGGGAGGTCAAGTGAAATAGCAGGGGAAGTCCGAGAGGGAGTTTCCACCATGGATCTCATGAATGATGATAGGTATAGGATGGTGGCTGCAGGCTCCGTAATCTCTACATTAGGAGGGGGAATGTCAATGGGAGCAGTTAAATCCTCAGGTTGGACCATAGCATTCTGCGCAAGGATGGGAGAGGTGGTCTGGTTCTGTTCAATCTTGTACTCCTAAACTACCTCCAAAGAGGTGCGATAATGTGTGAGGCGGCGATAATGTGTGAGGCCATGGAGAACACATAAAGCACAAGGTTGGTTGGTGTGAATATTATTGGGGTTCTTGGCTGCAGTCAAGGAAGAAACATAGGCTACAAGGACCGTAGACTTAGGGAACACAACATTTACCATGGGCTTGATATGAGGAAATTCGGGACAATGATGGGTGGAATGACTGACAACATCACACGAAGCACATGGGGGGGTACACTTTGGAGGCTGAGGAGGAGTGAGGTTTGTTAGGGTAGCCTTTTCTTTAGATTCATTCTTGCGAGCTTTTCCTCCTTCACCTAAAGTTGTCGCAACAAGAGTAGGTTCTTGTTGAGGTGGCTAAGGCATGGTAGCGAAGGGAGGGGTCATGGGGACCGGTTGAACCGGGGTCAAAGAAAGATAAGATTTGAGTTGACCAGGCAGGATAGCGGCTGGGGGATCAATGTACAAGACTGGGATTCCCAGGGTCATGTTAGGGAGGGAGAAGGTAGCCATAACAGGTACCGAAAATACTCTAGGAGGGGGAGCTAGGAACGGTATCTGACCGGAGGGGTAATGGCTAGGTGGGATAGCTCCGAGATGGTTAAGGCCAGGAGGAATTATTCCAAGAGGGTAGATAGGCTCATGGGTAACAGTTGTAGATGAGGGGCCTAGAGGAGGGGGTCCTGAATACTGAGTCGAGGTGCTAGTATCAGGTTGCGTAGGGCAGGGCTGCTGATAAGTCGAAGTGAGCTGCTTGAGGGAAGCCTGAGACGATTGTACCATGAAAATGTTCAATGAGATCGGATCAGAGATAGGAGGAGAAATAACAGGGAATGAACCGAGAAAAGAGGAGTCTTTGTAGACTCTGGGTGAAACACTGGTCAAAGGTTTGACTGTTTGTTTATTGGCCACCAAAGAGATGATGGACTCAGGCGAGGTCTAAGACTTCAGTTCGTAATATGTCAACTGGTCGATGGTGAGAATATTTCCATTGTCAGGAAAGCACATCTTACGGTGAACCATAGATGGGACAACAAACATCGCATAAGTGTAGCTACAACCCAATAGAATGTTTTAATTTAAGGGGGCATCAATGACTTCCATGTCAACACAAACAGTCTTGCCCACAAGAATAACAGGACAATTGGGGAACAGGCCAACGGGTTTAGAAGAGTTGCCATCCCACGCTCGAAGGGTGATAGTGGAAGGGGCCAACTCTGGAGATCCGAGTTGCTTCCAAACCGAAGTGGACATCACACAAGTAGATGCCTCCTCATCAATGATATAACGGGAGACGTTGGCATTCCAGATCTTGACAGGGATTTGGAAGGCGGCGCAGGCAGGAAGGGGAGGATGTTTTGACCAGTCAATATTGACATGATCAAACATCATCTGAAGGATCCACAACAACCATGGTATTTAGTAGAGATTTTTGTTGTGAAGGGCACAACTAGAGGAGTTCTATCATTGAAATGGCAGCAAGAGATTGTGCCAAATCATCTATTATACAATACGAATGAGCAGCTTTTCCAAAAGCAGTGTTTTGGCGTAATAGTCCCTTGGGGATCTTGGTATGAACCTCTACCTTAGGCTGAGGGATCTCTAAAGGACGATCGGTTGTCGAAAGAGGCTATGTGGAACTTGAATATGGGGACTCGGGGGCAGTCGTAGCGGGAGGCTTTTTGTGCTGACCAGACCAAGTCTGAAGTTCAAGGGCAATGGTAATGTGTTGGTCAGAGTTCATCATGATAATCTGATAATAAAAGGTACCAGAGGGGAGAGTTTGAGTGGCTACCTGACCTTCAGAGGGTCCGGTAGCCACAAATCCTTGCCGGGGGAAAGGATTGGTAAACACAGCCGGCTGGATAGGTGCAACATTGGGAGGAACTAAAGGGGAGGGTTGATTTCCTTATGATGCTACTTGAGTCTCCCACATCTGATGCATTTGAGGTAAAAGAGGACAATCATGGGTGTAGTGACCATACACACCGCAACAAGAACAAGGCTTATTCGTGTGAATAGGCCTATCCTAATTGGGTTGAGAAACCCTGTTGTTGGTTAGCAGTGTTAGGTACATTCCCTTAGGTATTAGGTCTTGGATTACCTGGGGAAGATTGATTTTGGGTGCCTTTCCTCTTCTTTTTGGAAGTAGGAGGATTATTCGTGCCCTGCTGTGCATACACCTACCCCTGAGGTGTTGGTGGTTACTGTTGCATGGGTTGAGAAGGCAAGGGAGGTGGGGATGCTAATTCAAGAGGAGCTGGAGCACCAGGATGCAGATACAGGTAATAAAGAGGCTAGGAAAAATTGTGGTAAATAGGTTGGAAAAAAGGAGGAGGCATGCCGTATCCTAGATACATGCTACCAGGAGGAGGAAAAGTGTTGGAGGAGCTCACCCATCCCCAAGGGAAACCATAACCCATGGGACGATGAGTGTATAGAAGAGAAAGTGCTCCAATGATACTGTTGGCAGCATGGGATGCCCCCAGTACATTGGCGCCACTGGGTCTAGGGATATCAGGTAAGACGGTATAAACATAACCAAACTAGGCGTAGACCAGGTTATATTTCAACGCAATCTGGAGAGACACTTCTTCGGTTTGAGGGAAATGAGATGTGACATCTTTTCCAATAGTAGGAAAAAGGAATCTGAGAAACCAGTCCATGCAGACACGGTCTTCGAAGGTAGGGGCTTGACAAAGGCTCTTTATTCTTTACCATTCTTGGACATGATCGGATAGGCGAGTCATAGAAAATTGACTGAAAAAGGTCAAAAGTTTGGTACCAATTTCATAACGAAGGGGAAGCCGGAAGTAAGACAGAAAAGCCCAAGTAATAGTCGAAAAATTAGTATGAGAGGAGGAGGCCTGGTCAACATACCACTTAGAAGCTTCTCTAGTAAGTGTACACTGCAACAACCAAAGACAGACAGAGTCATTAGCGATGGAATTAGATGAATGCCACATGTGGAAAGATCAAACATGGTTTGTAGGATACTCTCCAGCAAGACCTTCAAACGTAGGGATGTCGGAAGGGAGCTTGGTTGGCATAGCAGGCCAACCAGGATCATGGTGTATGGGGTCATTGATCAACTCGTTAAAATTGGGATTACTGAGGCCTCCCATATAAGGGAGCAAGGGAGCAGCCGGGATAGTTCCTATTATGGTCCCACTAGTAGTATTCCCAGAAGCAGGGCTGGGGCTACCACCAACATTAGGTCCTGAACCAAACATGGTGAAGGTGACAGGGGGAAAACTGGGGATAGAATGTAATATTCCAAAATTTTCCTACAATAAATTGGAATATTAAATTTTTCTAATTTCACTTATGAGTTGAATAATTGGGTGAGGAGGCCCATGCATAATAAAAAAATGGATAAAATCCCTCTTATTATGAAAGGGGATTATCAGTAGAACTAGATTTCACACCCTCATGTGTGAAAGGAGACATTTCCAAGAAGACAAGGTCAAGTTTGACCAAGTCAAAAGACGCAAAGGTAGGAGGTGGAGAGCATCTTGTGGGACATCGTAGTGAGAAATGAGGGAAGTTTCCTTGATGGTGGAAACCCTAAAGAGTGGACCCAGGGAGAGGGATCTATCATTTGTTTAAAAGGAGGGCAAGGCAACCATTATTTCTCATGCATATGATTATTGATTTCTTGTCTGCTTAGACTATTTGCAGTCTCTGGTTGTTTAGCTGAGTTGCAGTGATGCTTAGCACAAGGATTTCCTGTTTAGGAATCCTTATCCTTTCTTGAGAAGACTCTTGAATGAATTTTACTAATTTTCCTCACATCCAGGATTGAGGCCAAGCATCCTCCTCCAGTACAACGTTATTTCTGCAACAGAGTAATGTTGTGTTGTAGGGTGTTGCAGTGAGGGATCACAACACCATTTCCATCACTTGTTTTTCAGAGGAGGAGTCTCTCTTTCCTTTGAGAGATTATTTTGGGTGTCCTTGGAGCTTATTGCAGATCTTGGAATTGGGCCAACTCATTCCCTTGCCCCTATAGTGTAGTTTTCTTTAGTGACTGCATTATTTTTAGTGAGCATTTGCTGTGGGGCTTTGCAGTGTTGATCCGAGGGTGAGATCTTTAGTGTTAGGAATAGAATTTCACTTGGAATATCCATTGGAGGAGTTTTACTTCATATTTTTTATCATCTTCAGCCATCTCCATCTAGTTCCAGTTTTGAGTTGCAGCTGCTACCCAGCAACTCCGACATTTTGCCAATTTTTTATATTTCAACCAATCCTTCCAAGGATTGTTGTATTATTGTTTTCAGGGGTTGAGAGCTTGTTCCCCCTCATATATTGAGCCATACATTGTTATATATTCCTATTATTATTCAGTATGATGCAGTATCTCTTATAAACTGCAATCTCTTAGCCTACAGAAATACATGTGTAGTAGTGTTTCTCTATTTTGATGTACATGTCCCATTGAGGCTATATTTCTTGTTTGAGTGACTCTTTCCTCAAGGATTTGTATATCATTTCTGCTATAATATAAATTTTTTGGCTATCTGTATCTTCATGTTCCCGAGCTTATTAAAATAATGTTGTTGCTCCATTACATGTGCTTGTATTTGCTGTAGTCCCTTCATCAGGCATTTTTACAAGGTAACTGGGTGTGGGAGACTTGTTTAACCCACCTAGAAGGATTTATTTTGAGCCACCTCTTGGATTTTGGTATTAGATACATTTATCTAAGGGATCCAGGTCCCAGTTTCAAATCTTGTAGTAGAAATTCTTGGAAAATGCATTTTCCAGTCATTCCTTGCTAGCAGCTCCCAATTTGGGATATTACAGTGGTATCAAAGAAAATTTCTTGGCTCAGCCTGTGATTCTTAGCCCAATAAGATAGAAGAATATCATAATGATGAATAATATGAGATTAATCTCATCATTTTTTAGAAATGAGAAGAGCCTCTCCAAGGAGGAGGAGCAAAAAGAAGAGGAAGGACCATGCACTTCCTATTCTCATGAGGAAGAAAAAGACAAGAATGAAGGATACTTGGATCATCAGATTCTAAGTAAATACCTGGGTGAACAAAAATATCAATCTAGAGCTTCCAAAGAGATTTTATCTATCCCACATTTTATTCAGCAGAGGCAGGAGAGAAGGCCCTGCAGAAAATTGGAGATCAAAGGCAATAGATTCCTATTGTCTACATTTGATGGGTCAACTACAGCAAGAGCTTGGGCAAGAAATCTTGAGGCATTCTTCCTACTACATACATTGGTAGAGAGGGAGGCAGTTGAATTTGAAGTGCTACACTTGGAAGGTGGAACCTATGTTTGGTGGTTCAGCCACTTGAGCCATGGAAGGGTGAAAACTTTTTTCAGAGTTCACTCAAAGGTTGATAAAAACCTTTGATGGAGAAAGAAAAAAGGAAGAAAAGCTCACACCACCACTTGAGGAGCCATGTACTAAAGTTGTCACACTCATGGAGGAACAACCACCTGAATCAAAAGTTGGGGCAGCCAACATATTGGAGGAAGGAACTTTTGTAGCCCTACAAGAGATTCCCAAATCTCATCAAGGTATGGAGGAATTTCCACTATCTATTGTTGCAGCAAATTCTTTTGATATTTGTGGAAATTTTATTTTCCATGACCAAGGGTCAAATCTCACTGCTAATCTAGAGCAACATGATTGCACTACACTGTGCAAATGGTTCAAGTAGGAGATGAACCATCATCCTCATGCACCTTTTTTGACTTGCACACAATCCTTGAGGTTGGGGTGTGAACTTTTGGAGGATGAAACAAACCATGACAATCCTATGAAAAATCATGAAACCATCCTTAAGCTATAGTATGAGACAACCGTTGCATCCTTGGAGAGATTAACAACGCTGTCAAACAATGATGGAGAGGAGATGTTACCTTCATCATATTTGGATCCTTGTGGATTCAACATAGTCATGGGTGAGAGATATTATCTAAGAGGTCTCCAAAGAGATGCATCTCAAACTTTCATGAAACTCAAAGAGGAAGATTTGGTTTGGAAGAATGGTAGCCATCATAAGAGGAGTACCAAGGGGAAGAGAATTAGGAGAAGACATCCATAAGTGATTGAGTGGATGTGGTTTATAAGAAAGGAGCTGAGATGCTACTTGCAAATATATGACACTGGGCAACAAGAGGCTTGGCTACATTGGCTCGTCTTGAAGGAGTTCGGCCATCACTTGGCATATCCTTTTCCAAAGAGGATGGGGATGGAGAAGAGGTGGCAAGATGCTTGCATCATTGGGAATCATGCAGTATGGATGCATGGTGTTTATATGACACACATATTATTCATTATGTCTTCATCACATTAGTTGTATGATGGGAGCATAAGGAGGCAACAAGCACTTTGGTTTCCTGAGTTGTGATTGAGAGAGCAAGGGAAAATTTTCTCTCACATGTTATGTGATGTTGTAGGGGTAGAAGAGGGCACTCTCATGGTGAAAAGGGGCTACTCCTTGGCCTTGGATGATTTTGAAGCACTTCCATCTTGGGAGGTATTCCATATTTGTAGCAGCATTACTAGAGGAGTCTTTGACAAGGAGCATGTCAAAGAATAGAGCTTTGTATTGACAGGAGCTTATTTGCATGAGCTCACAACGCTGTCACTTTGGAGAAGGGATTTATGAATGGAGTGTCCCTAGGATCACTTCACATTGGATGCACTTGGTGAAAAAGGAGGAGGTGAGGATGATAGAGTAGTGGATAGAGACATCTATCACTATGGCATATTCTTCTTGACTTGGACTTCCAAGAATGAGAAGGATGATCTTCTTGTAGCACATGGTTCATTCCTCTTCATAGCATGCCGAAACACTATGGAGGACTCACTCATGGATCCATGTACCATCTTACTTCTGGCATATGGTAAGGAGTTTGTTTTTACATTCATTGATTTGCATACTCTTACCATTACTATGCAGTGCATTGCTCCACAAGAGGGCAAGCTTTTCACATTGCTCTATGATCTAAGTTGGGCCAAATTATATGATGGAGGCAACCATGTTTTATGTGGCCTTGGGAAAAATTTTCCTCATTACATGTATGTTCAGTTGTTACATCCAAATCTTTACCATATGATGACATACATTATCCACTTTGTAACAAGAAACATTTTGCCATGTAAATTTCTAAAGAAGTAGTTTATAAAACTACGATGTACATATTCAGGAGACTGTTGGTACCTTCA
The DNA here is from genome assembly GCA_034641835.2 of Pinus albicaulis. Classification (NCBI taxonomy): domain Eukaryota; kingdom Viridiplantae; phylum Streptophyta; class Pinopsida; order Pinales; family Pinaceae; genus Pinus; species Pinus albicaulis. Next base: position 1,640,156,220 of record CM076579.1, on the reverse strand, counting down.
AGCCACACATGAAGCCATCAATATTTCCATCATTATTGTACTGATCATGCCTTAATTTTCTGATATTGTTTCTATTCTTGTTGGGAACATGATTGGGAGATTGACACATGAGTTGGATGTGTCCTTGAGGGGAGAGAATTCCCACATATTCTGCACTACATGTTCTAAGAGGAGCATGGGAGGAGATATGGCCACCAAAACCACCTATTTTTTTATTTTGGGGTGGGCCATGAGTTTGATACCATCCATTGTATAGCCATGGGAAATTATTTGAGCATGTATTGTTGACACATTCAGCTATTTACTATTCATTAGTAGATGTGATGATTTTTGTATGTTACTTGCCATACTATTTTCTGAAGTTGTAGTGGATGAGACTGCGTTGTGTCCTCTTGAGATATTGTTTTTATCATGCATCATCATGTGAAACTTGCAGAAAAATTCTCACTGGGATACTCTATGATGACCATGTCCTATTCATCATGGATGGATTGTTTTGCGCTAGCTTGTTCTTCAATGTTGGAGGAGATATCCTTGGAGGATTATTCTTCATTTTGCCACTTGAGGGAAATAATTTTGCAACCCAGGATCAAAAAATACTCTACACTCATCATGAGTGGAGAAAAGGAAAGCATGGGGTAGGCAATGATGCTTATCATATTCATATTTTCAGCCTACCTTCATTTTCAGAGCTTGAGGTGGAAGGAAATTTCCATGAGTTTCCATGTTGGGAAGTGACTCACTTCGTTTGGATGATTTCTTGGGGATGGAGGATCCATTTGGGGAAGATTTTTTCCCAATACTTTTTAGTCTCCATTCCTTGAGGGCCACTTCTCAGTTCTCTCCTTGCAGTTGCTTGAGGACAAGCAACATTTAGGGGGGGAGGACTGTAATATTCCAAAATTTTCCTACAATAAATTGGAATATTAAATTTTGCTAATTTCACTTATGAGTTGAATAATTGGGTCAGGAGGCTCATGAATAATAAAAAAATGGATAAAATACCTCTTAGTATGAAAGGGTATCATCAGTAGAACTATATTTCACAGCCTCATGTGTGAAAGGAGACATTTGCAAGAAGACAAGGTCAAGTTTGACCAAATCAAACAACGTGAAGGTAGGAGGTGGAGAGCATCTTGTGGGACAGCGCAGTGAGAAAGGAGGGAAGTTTCCTTGATGGAGGAAACCTAAAGAGTGGGAACCATGGAGAGGGAGCTCTCATTTGTTTAAAGGAGGGCAAGGCAACCATTGTTTTTCATGCATATGATTATTGATTTCTTGTGTGCTTAGACTATTTGCAGTCTCCGACTATTTAGCTGAGTTGTAGTGTTGCTTAGCACAATGATTTCTTGTTTAGGAATCCTTCTCCTTTCTTGAGAAGCCTCTTTAAGGAGTTTTACTAATTATCCTCACATCCAGGCTTGAGTCCAAGCATCCTCCTCTAGTATAATGTTAATTCTGCAGCAGAGTAATGTTGTGTTGGAGGGTGTTGCAGTGAGGGATCACAACACCACTTCCATCACTTGTTTTTCAGAGGAGGAGTCTCTCTTTCCTTTGAGAGATCAGTTTTCAAGTCTTTAGATCTTATTGCATATCTTGGCATTGGGCCAACTCATTACCTTGCCCCTATAGTGCAGTTTTCTTTAGTGATTGCGTTATTTCTAGTGAGCATTTGTTGTGGGGCTTTGCAGTGTTGATCGGAGTGTGAGATATTTAGTGTTAGGATCAGCCTTTCACTTGGAAGATACATTGGAGGAGGTTTACTTCAGGTTGTGTATCATCTTCAACCATCTCCATCCAGTTCCATTTTTGAGTTGCAGCTGCTACCTAGCAACTCCGACATTTTGCCAATTTTGTATATTTCAGCCAATCCTTCCAAGGATTGTTGTATTATTGTTTCTAGGGGTTGAGAGCTTGCTCCCCCTCATTTATTGAGCCATGCATTGTTATATATTCCATTTATTATTCAGTATGATGCAATATCTCTTATAAACTGCGTCCTCTTAGCCTGCATAAATACATGTGCAACAATGTTTCTCTATTTTGATGTACATGTCCCATTGAGGCTATATTGCTTGCTTGAGTGACTCTTTCCTCAAGGATTTGTATACCATTGCTGCTATAATATAATTTTTTTGGCTATCTGTATCTTCATGTGCCCAAGTCTATAAAAATAATTCTTTTGTTCCATATCTTGTTCAAGAATTGTTGCAGTCTCTTCATCGACCATTTTTCCAAGATAACTATGTGTGGAAGACCTTTTTAACCCACCTAGAGGGATTTATTTTGAGCCACCTCTTGGATTTCAGTCTTAGATACATCAATCTAAGGGATCCAAGTCTTGGTTTAAAATCCTGTAGCAGCCATTCCTGTAAAATGCATTTTCCAGTCATGCCTTGCTAGAAGTTCCCATTTTGGGATATTACATAGAACTAGAAGCGAAACCCAATGAACCAGAAGTAGAGTCGAAATGGGGACTTGGTGGAGGAATAACTTGAATCGCATGTAGAGGACTAAGTCTTCCTAATGGAAATTGAGGATGAATTCCAAGAAGTCTCTGGGATAAATGCCTTGGGGTTGCAATGATAAAAGAAGAAACATGGATCACAAAATGAAGAGAGGCCAACAAGGGAAAGGAGGTGTAGGATCAAATGATTACAATGTCAAAACAAGGGCAGAGAGGTGCGGGATCAAATGATTACAATGTTATATTATTTTCTTGGCAATGTAAACTAGACGTTCTTTACTTAGGGTGTGTGTGTTAAGTGTGTTAATTTTAATTTTTAAACCCAGACATGTGTAGAGAAAAAATAAAAGTGTGTTGTATAGCTATAAATAAATCTGCAAATAACAGTAAAGTAAACTGAATATAACAAAAAATATACAGCTAAAGATGCATCAATCTAAACCCAAGGAGGCAGGCTTCCCAAAAACTAGTTTATGGGTGGGCAAAAATCTAGTCAAAGCACACCAAAATAGCCAATGGATCTAAATTCGGGAGGGACAATGATCTAAAGGTCAGACTTGCTAGAAATAGGTGCAGAAAACAACAAAAATCTATAGGGAAAAATGCTGCAAATGAGGTGGCAAAAGGATAAAACCTGAAGGGACACGGAGGGGACCCTATAGGAGGACCAAACAAAACTGAAAAGAGGTGTTTTGGATGGATGAATAACCAATATGAAATGGTTCTGAAGGTACAGGATCAGATCTAAAACATGGTTGAACACACTGAAATCTCAGACGACGTGGTTCAACTAAACTCCTCCTAGAAAGGTGGAAGTGTACTTAAGCCCTAGGGGGCTAGGTTCCCACTTCGATGAGCAAAACAGAGCAAGTACAGGTCCAAAACGGGCGGAGATGGAGGTCAGACAACCCTGAACAGTAGCCCAGAAAAAACCAACAAAATCACAGAAAAATTCCTGCAAAAAGTACAGGTCACAGTTTTTGACCTGATTTCTACAGAGGTCACAGGTTTGAGGCTATTTCTACATCCTGAAGGTTGAGGTTGCAAGTTTTGGCCGAAAAAGTGTGACCTACACTTTCGACACTCTCAGGGGTAGGTTTTAGAAAAAAGTGTCGTCTCGACTGCGGCTGATGCCTGTCACCTATGCAATAGGTCTGGAAACACATGGAAGTTAGAATCTTTACTGTTTTAGGGTTTTATAGGTTAAAAACAACATCAAGAAAATAAAAAAAAGAAGCTAAAGAAAAACCATAGGGTTTGAAGTAGCTGATCATGCAAGGATCTTAAAAACGATAGAGATCATAATCATAAACCCTTGTGGAGTCTTCATCTGTTAGTGTGAATTCTAATCGCAAGCGTACGAAAAAAGCTCACTTTAGTTGTGCATAACAAACAACCCTAACATCAAAGATGGCTGCCAATTTCTTTGGATCTGCAGTTAGTTGACCAAGATAAATGCTACAAAATCCAGATCTATGTAGTAAAAGCCATTAAGCAGTAAATAAAAGCAAGATTTGCTCCATGCATCCAATAGACAAGACAAGAATATTTTTAAATAATTTTTGTATTTATGACACCTGGGAAGGGACATAGAAAGATGTTACCAGATCCCCTCAATGGGATGGGTTATTACATTTCCTCAGCACTTTAGATCTAAGATCTCTCTCTCTTGATGGTGTAGAAAACCCAACCAAAAAATGGAACTCAAAGGGAGTTCACAAGAAAAAAGATAGAAAAATATGACGATGATGGAGGATCAAAATCAGACCAAAAGTATAGATCTAGAGTGATCTTTAGGCAACAAAAAGTAGTGAGTGAATGGAAAAACCCTTTTATTTATAACAAAATATTAAGTTAGTCTATATATTGGTGCATAGTTAAAATATTATTAACCAAATCTAGATCCAACTTTTATGGAATATTTTATTATATTTGTTGGAGGGAAAAAGAATTTGAATTTGGTCAAATCCCTTTATTTGTAAATAATAAATAAATAAATGATTTATTTATCATTTTAAGTATGTGGTTGAGTAATAATTAAATAAATAGTGATTTATTCAATTATTTATAAATGATTTAGTTAAATTTAACAAGGAATATTATTTAAATAATGCTTAAATAATTATTCCTAGAAAATAATAAGATAATAATGTTTCATCTAATTATTTTTCCTGTTTTGGGTTAAATATGACTAGGAATATTAATTAAACTATTTTTTAACTAATTATTCCTTGAGGAAAATAAAAAAAATATGGATTTATTCAATATTTCTTCATGGGGTTTCATGTTTAGACCATAGAAAACTTAATAAATTATTGATTACTAAGTTATTTTTCATAGTGAAAGAAATTTTACTTAGGGTAAAATTGGTCTTACATGGTGTACTTTGGTCCATCTAATAGTAACAAGTTAGATGACCAAAAATTGGTGTAACAGTCATAAAAGGACAAAAGGTCGTGTTAGTGTTCTATAATTTGCTAGATATTGTGAGAACTAATCACATAGGCCAACATCAAACCAAATTTGGAAACTGGGATCTAGCCATGCGAGTTTCAAAGAGGGCTCTCTCTATAAGATTTATCTTTGTTTGGATAAGTTTTTAGACTAGTTATGATAGTACTTGGGTTTTGAGTTTGTTTTGGATTTTGGAAGATTGATTGTATTCAATTTTATTAATATCTATTGGGAAATGGAGTCAAAATATAACTGTATGGTTACATCAACTTTTCATTAAGTAAACACGGGGCAAGCTAAGAATATTTACTGGATCTTTTCGAATTTATAAATGAATTATGATAGAACTATGAAGAAATTGAGTAGAACTAAAGAGAAATTAGGAATTATTTAGTTTGGATTTCAGTGGAAAACATTATGATTGTTAATGTAGCCAGAATAAGGTACACAAAAGTAAATCCTATTCATCACGCTCTCTGCTTTACAATTAGAATTTAGATGATTACAATGAAAGATGACAATGAAACATAAGAACAAAAGAAACACATCACCAATATTTAAGCCACAAGAATCATGTGAATGGTCTGATTATTATTGATGCTCCAGTGCTTTGGAAAAGTTTATAGTACTCCAAAAGGCAGTAATGATTATGATCTCAATCAATCAACCTTTGATACTTCCAAAACTGAAGCATTTATACAAAAAATTACAATGATACTATCTCTAACAGAAATGATATTTTTAGGCTAAAACTTGAACTAAAAACTCTAACTTATTACAAAATTATAGTCTCGATGGAATGCGATGTGTAGAAAAGGTGCTGATGTAGTGGGAAAATTAGGACGTGGACCACCTTTTACTGATATTCTGGCAGACTAAATGTTGTGCTGGCAAATGAACTGTTGTATGAACGGAGTGTTGAAATCCTTTTTCTGCCCAACTCGACCTTTCTGTTTTTTTGTCACCCGAAGTCCTTTTGCCATTTTAAAACCTTTTTTGTAAACAAAACAACATGAGAAACCAATATACTAGACTTGAAGTCATTTAAATTTCAATTTTGAAGTTGCATCACATCTGTGTAATTCAGAATATTTAGAGTTTAATTTATGAATAATGTTATCGGCGATGTGATGTGAAGTGGGAGTTGAGGTGGAGGGAAGGTGGGACCGAACCGCAGCCTGCAGATTGTAGCTTTTAATTTTTAGCTATAAGCGCGTAGGAGGTAAACACTAAATGATGTGAAATTCAAAGCACAGGGACAACATAGTGATGTGGCAGGGGAAAATGGGATCAAATGCATCACAAATTTCAGATCTTAGCGTTTTCTTACAAGCAGCGGGGTTATAATCTAAATCTTGCAAAGTGTGGGGAGAGGGACCCACCTTCATCGCAATTTCAATTCAGAAACTTTCAGCACTAAGGTAAGGTTTCATGATGTTTCATATAATATGTGATTTGTATTGAAAAAGGTTGTGAAGTAGGGGGCGGAGCTGCTATGGTGGGGCCAACTTGCCACATCGCAAGTTAAAGAAAATAGATTGTGGGTGCTTAAAGATAAGTTGAAACAAATGCGATGCGATGTATCGCAAATTGAAAATCGCAGATTTTAAGGTTTAGTTGAAATGTGAAGAGGTTTATGATATGTGGTCTGCAATGGAGGATGGGGAAGAAAGGGTGAGGTGGAGGGATGGACCCACTTTAATCTCAATCAGAGAATATGGAAGCAGAGGTAAGTACAAAAAAATGATATAACGATGAAAGGTAAAGTGGAATATAAATCCGAAAAGTCGGAAAAGGTAAGGTTGAATGTTTTCAAAGGAAAGTGAAATAGAAGGGAAGTGTGGTGGGTAAAATGGGTCACACTTCATCGTATATTATCTTTTGAAAGGTTTTTAGGAGATGAAAATCAAAGGTTTTTGGGATTTGGCCTATGGGGAAAGTGATTTTGAATGTGTGGGATTATAATGAAATGTATGGAAATATATGAACGGGGAAGTAAATGTAAATAAAGGGAAATAAATGAAATGAAAGTATGGGGGAATATATGCTATGGTTTAAAAATTTAGGATATAAGTTAGTAATGAAGATTTAAACCATACAAATAACTTTTTCCATAGGCGCATTTATACTAGCAGCCAATCAAAACCTTTAAAATAGAATGAAGCTTTTCTTTTTCTTTCTTGCTTCCCTAACATTTTGTTTTCCCTTCTTTTTTTAGAGCATCTAACACCTAACATTTTATTGACATGGATGCCTACAAAAACAATAATCTTCCTAACATATTTAACTTTTTGATTCTTTTGCATCCATATCCTACCTTAACATTTTGAAAGATTTAACTACTTATGCTAGCTTATCAAAACAAATAATTTTACAACACCTCCTTTGGTTCAGATTAACATGTTGAACCGATTTTTATTTTCTACCTAACTAATCAATCTATCAAGATTAAACAACTTGACAAATTATTTTTCACTACCTAAAAACAAGAAATTTAAATCTAATTCAATCATGCTTAAACTATATGATTGAAATTTATTGAACTATTGTGGCATTTTAAATACATTGCACATTTTGGCGGGTGATCAGGTCTCGCGGGCAAGACCCAGGTTCAGGAGTTGTGGCCAACAAAGGAATCCGCTATAGTCTAGGATTACGTCGGCATTATCACCCTACTCCGGAGAGTAGAGAGTCTCACCCGAGGTGTGCCACGACTACATGCAGAAGGGGAATAGACCAATGGCGAGGGAAGGATCCGCAACTCAGTCTTATCAGCGTTTAGATCACATAAATAGAATCATACACGCAACATCATCCATAAAGCATACAGGTAGTAAGCAATTAAAATTTTGAAACATCACAATCAATGCACATGCATGTGAATCACCCCAATAGACAGCAACTTTCAATTGTATTAAGCTCTTGGCCAAATTCATAGTTTACATAACTTTCCACTGGCTTACAAGTCTGAAGCATAGGCTTCACGGAACAGAGATGTACATCAATAGACCCTAAGAACTATAGAGACCTTATCCAGAACCCGGGCTCCTGTTGCAGCCTTCGCTTTCTCTCCGTCAGTCGCTCTCTCCTTTCTTCTGCTGCGCAATCATCATCCTCTCTTCCATCCGGGTCACTGCTATTTATTCTCCCGCTGTCTCAACTATTAGTTCTCTTTATGTCCTTCTGCAGCTGCTTCTAGCTTTTCTTTGCTTATCTGTGTGTTCTGCTTGCATTCTTCTGGTGTATCTTCTTCTTATATGTACCTGTGCATCTAGTCTCTTTCGCTATGTGCCTGTTCCTTTGCAATTTTGGTAGCTCCGCCGTTTGGTGTGGTTGTGACTTGGTTGCGGCTTCCATGTGTCCATTTTCCGCAACCCCAAAATATGGCCGTTCAAAACAAGGTTTTCCAAAAACAAGGGCCCCAACAGGCCCCGACCATAGTTCCTTGACTCGTCCCCGAGTCAATCAAAAATCACAGTTTCCACCTCCATTGCCCCGCTTTCCTCCGTGTCCTATTCACCCTGCGTGCCCTCATCTTGCGCTCGTTCCTCCTGTGCACCTTCAGCCTGCTCCTGTCCTTGCTGTGCATCTTCTGGCAGCTGTTCAAACAAGGGCCCCAACTTTGGAACCCTGCGGAACGCTGTAGCGCAAAGCTCATTAAAATTTGACACAGCTTGCTGCCAGCCCTGGATGAGTAAGTCTGTTTTCGTAGCGAACTTGGTGGCAGCATCCTCCTCGACGGGCGCTGGGACGGCGTCGAACATGGTGCTAATCTGGGTCTCGGTTGCCGCTGCAAGCTGTTGTATAGACCGGGCGCTATATTGAAGAGGCGGCCAGAGCTCCCGAATGACGCGTTTGGCCTCCGCCAAACTAGCTTCTATATGTTGGATTTGTGATTCAAGCTCGTCAGCTTGGCCGTACAATTGATCCAGCCTTGCAGGGTCCATAGCCTCCTGAATCTCCCTTGAAACCTGCTGGAGTTGGGCTGACATCGGCTGGGTCCTGATGGTGAGTGCCAGGGAGCATTCCTGAAGGCCCTTCAGGAGGTCCTGAGCCACGCGTGCCGTGGATTGAAGTGTGGCTTGCATCTGAATTGCCTGGCCCTACTTGGCAGCCACCTGGGCTGAATAGTCGACTGCAGGCTCAGGCTGCATCGGACGGGTTGCTAATGCCGCACGAAGCTCGTGATTCTCCCGATATAACTCCTGAACGACAATGCGGAGGTAGATTTCTTGCTCAGAGAGACTGGCCACAGCAATTTTGGGAGGCAGCAGGGGGTAGTGAGGCTGTAGGGAAGGCCAGAATTCGGAGAACATCCGAGTGACGTTGGTGATCATTACCTCCATCTGCTCCCTTAGCAGTATAATATAACTCATATCTAGAACAAATATGTACATAAAAAGATAGATGTAATTCAGATCTGTGTACAAGAAATGCTCATCTATACATTCCCCTTGGGTTTTGTGCAAAACATGAAGCAGAGAGAGTAGATCTGAGATCTAGAGTTGCAGATATGCAAAAATATTAATAAATTACTGAATCTATAATGGAACAACAGATCAGATCTGAAACAAACATGGATTGGATGGCCAATCCATGGATCACCACAGTGAGAGGAAGAATCCTAACACCGGAGATCTCTCCTCCAAAATGCAGACAAAACACCCTGCAACTTTTGCTTTGAAAATAACGCAGTCTAGGGAGAGAAACTCCACTGAAGGCTATAAGAATGATTTTTCCTGATGCCAAGGTCTGGATCTAAAGCTCAATCAGCTAATGCACTCTTCCAGGAGGTTAAAATACACACTCACTGAGAAGAGGCACTAGTAAAATCTAGATTTGAGTAGATCTAGTGTCTTCCACTTGCTGCAACTCACATGGACAACCCAATCCTAAGTAGGACTACACTGTAGATGCAAGATGTGGCTTGGCCAAATGCCAGATAGTGGGTTAGGAAAACAAGACTCCTCCAAGAGCTGCTCAAGGAAGGAGGTGGGATTCCTAAACAATAAATCCCAATAAGGGATGTCTAAGCAGACAATAGCTTCATAAAATAATAACATCAACAACCCCTTCATGCCGCTCTCCTCTTCCTTTCATAAGATTGGATTCCTGTCAAAACCCTAAACCACTTCATTATTTTATCCCCTTTTAGATGTAGAATCTCCTTCTAGAACTGTGTTGTCCCTCAAGGAGGTTCAATGTATCTATACTGCGTTGTAGATATGGTCATGGTTGACTTGGTCAAGTGATCAACCTATTTCACACTCAAGGTGTCTTCATTTTGACTAGCTAGATTTATTTTCATTCACATTGAGCCGTCTTTATTTAGGATCCACTCTTTGAGAATAAATGCTATTGACTTGGTCAAAGTTGAACTTGTCCACATAGTTTAGAAATTTTTCACACATGTGGATGAATGATCTGGTTATTTCATGATCCATTTTCATACTATGAGGGATTTTTATTCATACTTGAGAAATTTATGAGCCTCCTTGCCCATTTATTCATCCATCTATATTTTAAAATAAAAATTAATATTCCTATTAGCTGTAAGCTAATTTAGGAATATTACAGTCTCCCGCTCCCAAATGTTGCTTGTCCTCACGCAACTGCAAAGGTGCTACAAAATCTCCCCTTTTCTTCTTGTGGCCTTCTCAAGATATAAGTGATGGGGAATTATGTCATCAATGAAGGTCTCCCTCCTCCATGCTATCATCCAAATGAAATGAATTACCTTCTAGATTAGTAATTCATAGTAAAACTCTGCCTGAATACATATGAGAGGCATGTCCCAAACAAACATATGGCTCACCCTTCAAAGAAGCAAGTGATCTATCGTAGTGGCCATATAATATCTCATGCTCCCATTGAAGCATGTAGTGCAAAAAGAGTGGGGAAATCCTTCCCCCAAGGACAAATTCCACCAATTTGTCTCTCCTCCAATCATGTCCCCAAAAGTAAGAAAATTTCCAACATATGGAATCATGATTAGAATTATGCTAGCTACCATATATAATAAAGGATAAGGAAGATGATTCCTCATGTGCAATTGGGTGTATTTTCACCCTTAACTACCATAGAATAGGAGATGACAAGTGCCTCTCCCAACACTTTTTTGCTGCCCCATCCTCCTTGAATGCTTGGAGAAGGTGTATCATAATTGGTGTAAAATAATCACACCATGAAGGATATCATAAATTCCCAAGAACCTCCAAGGGATGACCTGCATCAAAATAGTTCATGGCCTTGAGTGGCCCATGAAACCCATCATAAATAGTACCCCTCTTGGGACAATGTCCTGCAAATGAGTGTTAGAAAAATTTAAGCATATAGGAGGTACATCATAATATTCAGAGAGACAAGTTCCTTCATATACTTGTTTTACATCAGTGAGGTAACTCATGGATGAGTTCCCTCTCACACTTAATGAGTAAGGAGGTGTGAATGATGGCTCTTTCCATGAGCTATGTTCCTCCTCATCTAAAAAATAATCCATGCAATTCTTCATATGAGAGTGCACCTCTTCCTTGAAACCTTCCCACATGAATCCATCTAAGATAGTGTGATATGCTCTAATGAAACCAGTGGGTTTGGAAAGCAAGATCTCATAATTTGCATTTAGCGGCTTCTCCTTGAGCTTGGAGTCTCTAGAAAAATAGATACAATCATGGGAGTAAATGAATCCCTCAACTACCTTATACCTCCCATCCATTTCCTTCCCATCAAGAACCTCACATGTGAAGAGGACCTTGGAATATTCCATCATGAGTTGGGAATCCCAATAAGGATCTAAGCTTCCCAAAAATGACAGTGTTGTAGAGGTCTGAAAAATAGCCCCTGTCATATCATGGCTCTCCTCTTTGAAATACTTGATGCCAATTTCACATGCTGGAGTGCTATAAAATTCCTTTTGCTCCCTCATTTGCAGCTGATATTGCTCAAGACAAGATTGAAGCAGATGGAAATCAACTTCCCCTCGGAAAGTGCTAGTCTTCCAATACTTTCTTAATCTGGCCCATGCATGCAAGAGTGTCAACATCCTCTTGTCATGTTCAGGAATCTCTTTTGTGAATGAACGTACCATGGGCTGCCCTAAAGATATGGAGTTGCCATGTGTCCTCATGTCCATGCCATCATAGACTTCTGATTCCTCCTTTATCAGCTCAGTTAACTGAGTGGAAGATAGAAATGCCCCTTTCAGAAAATTTCTCGTCTCTCTTCTAAATTCATAAGAGATTCTCTGCACTGTGCTAGATTCTCCTAATGCTCCCTCCTTAGCCAAGTATGAAAATGCTGCCCATAGTTGATAGAACACTTTATTTTTCCTCCAATCAAGAGGTGCTTGAGGTGTTGTTGTTGTGACTGCGTTATCATCTCCTGCCCTCTCTTCCTCCTCTTCAATATTTGAAGTTGCCTCATTCAATATAGCCCTTCATCCAATGTAGATATTTCCCTTGGCAAGGGATCGAACAAGCTTGCACCCTCTTCCATGGTTTTCAGAAATGGAGTTGGATTCTGTTAGAAAATTAAATATTACAAAGCAATGCAACACATAAAATATGCGGAAAATAAAAGCACACAAAACACATAAAACTAGAGAGACACAGATATACGTGGTTCACCTAGTTTGGGCTACGTCCACCCCGAACATCCAGTCCTTCCTTATCCAGAAACAAGAGACAAACCATAATGACCACCCAGAGTTGATCCTTCACCTTTCTCATAGCCTCCCCCTCTCCATTTCTCGCCTTCCGAGAATACATATCGTACTAACCCAATACAATGCCCCCTTGATAAAAAAGAGTGGTTTCTCAGGGAAAAAACCCTAATCTAAACATAATCTCTCATCACGATCATTTTCCAATGATCAGCTCCAGATTGACTAGAAATTACTATACTTTTACAAGTGAAATTTTACATCTCTGCTTTAGCTTTTGTGGCATTGCTCCTAAAAACACTCCACTGGCTCCGAAAAGAGTTGCCGCCCCCCCTGGACCCCCACAATAGTGATTAATTACGGGCGGCGTTGTCGCCCCTTTTAAGGTACAGGGGTCCAATGTTGTGATACAAAGTAAACAAGATAATCAGGCTCCACACCCAACAGATTCATAGACCCTCCCAACCCATGCCAAAGATTTGTTTGATATGGTTTGATAGTTTCAATAAAAGATGTTATACATGAAGTTTCATCAAACCTATCTACTAATCTCTCAATAAAATTTTCATAAGTAGGTGTACTTGTATTCCTTTAGGAAAAAGATTCAAACAACCCCCAAGCATATTCTTTACCTTCAAAATGTAGTGCTGCTACTTTGATGGCTTCAATTTCTGAAACTTGGTGTTGTTGCACAAAGTTGTTTAACTCCTCCACCCAAAACCTAACTTAACATTTAGGTGATCCATCGAAAGCATATAGAAAGAATCTACCCACACCATGTTGCTTCCCCTTTGTGATTATTTCCTCCTTGATCGTGCAAAATCCTTGGAAGTTCAAGTTATCTTTGAACTCCTTATATTGAGCTTCATATTCCCGCAAATACACACCAAGAGTCTCCTTCTTGGTCACACCTCCTTTTTTCCTCTTCATGAAGAAATCACTGACAGAGTGCTGAAGATTTTATGATATGGATGAGTGCACATATCCATGAGATGAGGACTTAGAACTTTCCTCATGTATAGATATTGTAGATGTGGTTGAGGGATCTTCCTGCTCTACCCTCCTCATTTCTCTAATGTATTTTCTGGTATCTTGCAGAGCTTGAGACAGAAGCTCCGTGAAACTCCTTTTTCCTGACAACAAGGGTTTTCTCTGGTTTCTCTTGAATATCTCCTCCTCCCGATGAGAATACTCCATACTGCTTGAAGCTCACAGGCTGAGCTGAGGAAATTTTCTCTAATACCACTGTAATATCCCAAAATAGGGATTGCACAACAAGACTGCTAAAATAACACACTTCTAAGAATTAGGAGCACAAAAATGAGTTTTCAGATCCTAGATTCATTAGATCAGTTCATCTAAGATTTAAATCCAAAAGGAGAGCAAAAAAAAATCAAACTAGGTGGGTTAAACAGATCTCCCACAACCTAATCTAGCTGAAAAATACCTAAAGAGAGGGGTTGCAGCTACATGCAAAGGACTGCTTCAGAAATAACGTAGATCCACTGAAGCAAAGCAATAGGCTGATATGTAGGTTCAAAGATAAAATGTATAACATCAAATTAGAGTTACATTACAGCCCATACATTTTACAAGAGAACGAATGAGACTATACAGGAAAAATCCTCAGATATGAGGTGCTACAGTGATAGAAAAAGTCTGCATAAACTCAACATTGTTATTTTATTGGGGCTGAAGAAGTAGTATAATATAACTCATATCTAAAATAGATCTTTACATAAAAATATATATCTAATTCAGATCTGTGTATAAGAAATTCTCATTTATACATTCCCCTTGGGGTTTTGTGCAAAACATGAAGCACAAAGAATAGATCTAAGATCTAGAGTTGCAGATCTGCAGAAATATTCAGAAATTAATGAATCATATGATGTAACAGTAGATTAGATCTGAAAAAAACATGTATTGGATGGCCAATCCATGGATCATAACAGTGAGAGGAAGAATCCTAACACCAGAGATCTCTCCTCCAAAATGAAAACAAAGCATCCTACAACTTCTCCTTTGCAAATAACGCAGTCTAGGGATAGAAAATACGATGTAGGCTCTGAGAATTATTTGGACTGAGGCCAAGGTATAGATCTGAAGCTCAATAAGCTAATGCACTCTTCCAGGAGGTTAAAATACACACTCACTGAGAAGAGGCACTAGTAAAATATATATCTAAGCAGATGTCCACTTGCTGCAACTCACATGGAAAACCCAATCCTAAGCAGGACTGTGCTGTAGATGCAAGATGTGGCTTGGCCAAATTCCAGATAGTGGACTAGGCAAACAAGCCTCCTCCAAGAGCTGCTCAAGGAAGGAGTTGGGATTCCTAAACAGGAAAGCCCAATAAGGGATGTCTAAGTAGACAATACCTTCAGAAAATAATAACGTCAACAACCCCTTCATGCTGCTCTCTTCTTCCTTTTATAATATTGGATTCTTGTGAAAACCCTAAACCACTTCATTAGTTTAGCCCCTTTCACATGTAGAATCTCCTTCTAGAACTGCGTTTTCCCTCAAGGAGGTTCAATGCATCTAGACTGCGCTGTAGATATGGTCATGGTTGACTTGGTCAAGTGATCAACCTCTTTTACACTCAAGGTGTCTTCATTTTGACTAGCTAGCTTGATTTTCATTCACATTGAGCTGTCTTTATTTAGGATCCACTCTTTGAGAATAAATGCTGTTGACTTGGTCAAACTTGACCTTGTCCACATAGTTTAGACATTGTTCACACATGTGGATGCTTTATCTGGTTATTTCATGATCCCTTTTGACACTATGAGGGATTTATATTCAGACTTGAGCAATTTATGAGCCTCCTTGCCCATTTATTCATCCATCTAGATTTCAAAAGAAAAATTAATATTCCTATTAGTTGTAAGCTAATTTAGGAATATTACATTTTTCTTGACTGCTTACCATATACTTCATGAGAGTTTCTCTGTACAACCTTCTCTTCTGACCAAATACTTGTATTTTAGAATAGGTCATATCTAGTTGAAGGGTTCCTTATAAATTTTCTCCCCAAGAAAGTGATAAAAGCATGCCATATTTAGGAGGAATGTCTACTATGACAATGTCCATAACTAGGCTTTTGGCTAGGATTTGAGACAAAGTTACACAAAGGTCCTTGATGAGACCTAAACATTTCACTTTACTTGAATCAAATGAATATAGATCTTTGTAAGGCCTAGTGATTTGAAGACCTAACTTTTCCATTACATCTTTGGGCATTAAGTTGCGTGAAGCACCTGAATCCAGCATAGCATTATGTAGGATTTAATCATGTATGTTTAAACTGACATAGAATAGAGGAACTACTCTTTCTTGTAACTTACCATCTACTTCTAGAACAAAAATTAATTCAGGTTGATCATCATTAATGTTGAGAGTGTCTGTGGTTTTCCTAGTCTTCAGTACTTCCATTACCTGAGTTCTGTATGTTTGTTTTTTCATTAGCTTTGTTAAAGGAATGGGAATTTTGACTTTGGCTAGTTCGTTTTCAAGATTAAATGATGATTGCATATTTACAACATTGGGAATGTCAGGTACATCGAGATTTTTTTGAGATTTAAGTAAGGTTTGCTGACTGGTGGTTGGAACATTAGCTTGAGTTGGTTTAGAAACAAAATCGACTATCGTTTTAGTAGAAACCTCTGAATGTTTCTTTCTAGGAGTTTCAGTAGATTTCTTGGAAGATTTTTCTATTGTTTTATTAGGATCTGAATCAAAGGAAATTTTGGCAGGTTGATCCATTTTCTTCTTAGCAGTATTGTTAGAATTTTTTCTACTCCTAAGATTATATTTTTTGTGAACCTCCATAATGGCATTCTCAAATCCCTGTTTGTATTCTTCAGATTATTCTAACTCAAGCTCTGTTTGGGCTAATGAAAATAGTTGTTCGTCTTCTTCTATGAGAAAAATAGTATCATTATTTTGTAAACCAAACAAAATTATTTGGCTTTCTTCTTCCTCTTAAAGGATCTCATCATCAACATAATTGTTCGAAAAAGGGGGTCTGATTTTTTGGTCAGGTCCCGTTTGTTTAATCTGGGGTTTATTTCTCCTATTGTTTTGATTGCAATTTTGGGGAGGGATTTTATTTTCCCTAGGGATTTTTCTATCAATCATCATTCATTCAATTACCCTCACTAAAGAATCTATCTTGGCATCAGTGCTATAGGTTGATGCTTCTTCTTTTATGGTAACTCTCTTCTCAGCTCTCATTCTAGCTCTTTTTGGAAAAAAATTAGCCTCTACACTAACTACTATGGTCTGCATTTCATCTAAGGTGTCAGGATTCCTTTCTCTTAACTGATAAGTTATGTTTGTTTCAAAACCATCTGGAAACTTAATCAACATTAATCCTTCGAGTGGTTTTATGCGAGCAGGAATAACATTATAAATAGAGTTGAATCTAGCACAATAATCATGCACACTTTCTTTAGTTTCTCTTTTGATATTTTCATATTCTTAGAGATTTTGGAGGGGGTTATTTTTTACTTGCTATATATATAGAAAATAAGGTTGTAGGATTGTTAGATCATTGATTGAAGCAACTGGCAATGCTCTAAACCATTACCTAACCTCACCTCCAAGTGTTTGAATGAATAACCTCATCATAACATCATCAACATCAATCTCATAGCGATCAAAGAAATAATTCATTATGTCTACATGCTGCTGAGTAGTAATGTGTTGGATTTTATCGAATTGTATTTTGGATTGATAATCTTGGGGAATAGCCCCTAGATTTTGAGGAATGACCAAGGGAGCATAACATGCAACCATGATTGGGGGTGGAGGGTTGACAATAACAATTTGGGGATTAATAAGTGGTGGAGGAGGTGGGAGAGGATGAACTATCTGTGAAGGAGATGATGGATGAGGTGAAGGAGATGAAGGCCTTTGAGTGTTTATGAGAGGATAAGTAGTAGAATTTTAAGAAGGGGCTACACTCAGATTTTTTTTCAACTGTTTGAGATGTAATGGATGAAGCATCAATATTTAATGCAGACAATTCTACTGATTGTTGGAGATAGGCATCTGTAACTGCTAAAGTGAAGTCTAATACCAAATATTTGACGATCTTAAAATCCTAGACTGTTGACACCTAATCCTATGGTTTGGGTGTGCATATGTAATATTGTATATTATTTTAATATTAGGAAATCAGGAAGGCCAAGAGTCATTGGGAGATGAATCCCAATAGCCTCACCTCCATGTATAAATGCATGTACATTCTTCAGCTAATACACATTCTGATTTGAGGAGTTACCTCCTGGTTTGACATGGTATCAGAGCCAGTCCCACTATTGGCATTTCTGCCTGTGGTGTAACTCCCTCTCCTTTGTTCAATCAGTTTTTAATAATAGTTTTTTCTGCTCCTACTAAATTGCTATACTGTTATTCTGAATTTTTTTAATCTCTGCACAACTCTGACATTTGTAGCTCCTTTAGCTCCTGAAGATTCTGCAATTTTCAGTTCCAGCAGATACCTGCCACTCTGCAATTTTGCAGTCCTGCAACTCTACCATTTCAGATTTTTTTTGTAACAGCCTCTCGGCCTCCCTCTCTCCAATGTTCTCTCCCTATGTTCTTCTACACTCCCTTTCCCCCTCACACTTCCTTCACACCATCCCCTCCATTCATACAGCGTTCTGTTTGTCAATAACACAGCGCTCTCTGTCACATATGTAATACAACGTTCCACTGATACAACGCTCTCTATCCATATATGTAATACGCTGCCCTCTTCACTTATACGCTGTCACGGTTGTAAAGATTGTTCATTCATATGATGTCTCTGTTATAATAACCACATTACATTACGCCCCCTCTAGCCTGTCGATCATCCCCGAGCGTGGCATTGTTGTCTACTGTCTGCGCACACCTTACAACGCACAGTGCTTGCCCATTATTCATATCCATATTACAATACGCCCAAAAAAAAAAATACATATTACGTTGTTTGTAATTCCAATATATATTACGCTGCTTTAAACTGTATATACATATGCTATCTATTGGCTCATTACTGCCTCATTACCACACTGTCTATTGCTCAATACTGCCTCTCCTTTGTATACATCGCTGTCATATAATACCACTTTGTATTAATACCACCCTTCCACTTGTTGGTACATATCCATCCTCCACTGTATGCTGTCCACATATATACAGTCCTCCCATATATATACAACGCTCCATTTATCAACTGTAATACCATATTCATTCCACTTTTAACTATATCGCCCTTCCTCCTCCAGTGCTCTGTCATTTAATAATACCACCCTCTCCTGTCTAATAATACCACTCCTCTATCCTCATATATAATATTACCACCCCATTCATATTCAATACCCTCTCCACCATTTTTTCATGTAAATTTTTTCTCCAAAAAAAAAAAAAATATACATATATTTTTTTTGTGCAGAATTCAGTATTTGCAGCAAAGAGTTTTTGTTTTTTTTAAATTCAGATTATTTCCCAGCAAAGAGTTTTTTTCCCCTTTAATTGAGCAAATTTCCAGAGTTGAAAGTTTTTCTAGAAATTTTTTTATCTCTTCAGAAGAATTTTTTCCAGCGAACTAATGCATTCTCTCATCTCTATTGTTGGGGTGGTTCTCTCCGGCAAAGAGAACTATCTTGAATGGTCTCGGAAGATTAAACACACACTCATTTTTAATGAGTTTTGGAGAGGAATTTGTGAAGGAAAAGAAGGAAATCCACCAGCAAAGCCCACTTCGGACAAAGAGCTTGCCATTTTGGAAAACAAGAACTGCAAGGCCTATGCCTTGATTGCAGCTTCCGTAAATGAAGAGGTGAGCCGCCACATTTCATCTTTCTCAAATGCATATGATGCCTTGAGCAAGCTAAAAGAACTCTATGACTCACATTCAGAATTAGAAAATGTTCAATTGATGATTAAGCTGTTCAGTCTTGAAATGAAGAATGATAATCCCCTTGCTTTAGCTTCAAAAGTTAGATCTATCACGCATGATATTGATAGCACTGGTGTAAAAATGGACATACCTCTCATAGCATATGTTAAGGCATTATATCCGACTTACTCACATTATCTTGAGTCTTTGCAAGCAAGTGGGAACCTTGAGCATATCACCTTTGATACACTTGAGAAAAAGTTTGTAGAAAGAGAGAAAGCTTTCGGGAAGAGGACAGTCCCTTCGTCTTCCGAAGAGGCTGCATACTTGGCACATAGAGAAAAGAGTCATGCTCCAGATTCATCCAGAGGAAGAGGTGGCAGAAGAGGAAGAGGAAGAAGAAACTTCACAGAAAGGGGGGGCAGACAATCTGACAAATCCAATCTTCATTGCACACGTTGCAATAAAGATGGACATGATGCATCCAAATGCAGAACACCATGGGAGAAAATTGAGCAGCAAAGAAATCAAGACAAAGGTAAAAATAATGACAAAGACAAAGGTAAAGCACCTGAATCCACTCATTATGTTCTAGCACATTGTAACAATGGAGTAACTGAAGACTTATTTGATGTTTCATTTACTTCATGGAGAGATGATTGGTTGCTAGATTCAGGAGCAACATGTCACATGACATTTAGAAAAGATTTTTTTGAAGAATTCACCAACAAAGTTGATGGAGCAGTATATTTCGCAGATAAATCCAAACTCAAGCCATCAAGGCTTGGCACAGTCAGGCTTAAACTTCCTGGTCTTCCAGATCATATCCTACATGAGGTTCTATACCTCCCTGAGTTGAGGAGAAACTTGCTGTCCCTGGTCCAAATTCGCCAACAAGGACACTCCATTCACTTGTTTGATGGCAAGGCAGAGGTCAGAAAAGCATCATATCACTCACTTGTCATGGAGGGAATAGAAGAAGGAAGACTCTTGAAGCTGAAAGGTTCATCTGCTCATGCTCAAAACTTTGCATTCAATTCACATCATGATGAAGGTACATTCCCATCAAGTATTTTGTGGCATGCTAGATTTGGACACTTAAACTATGAAAGCCTTCATTTGTTGAAGAAAAATGGTGTTAATGGACTGCCTACAATTCCTAGGAAACCTAAGGAATGTGATGCTTGTATTCTAAGAAAGCATAGAAAACATCCATTTCATGATTCACACTCCAGAACACATAGAAAACTTGAGCTTTTTCATTCAGATTTATGTGGCCCTATGCCTGTTGCTTCTACAAATGGAAATAAATATATGATTACCTTTATTGATGACTACACTAGAATGTGTTGGATTTACTTATTGAAGAACAAGTTTGATGCTTTTCAAACATTCAAGAATTTTCATGCATGGATTGAAAATGATGCACAAACTCATATTGGCTTTCTACGTACTGATAATGGAAAAGAATACACTTCAAACAAATTAGAAAATTATCTTCGTCAACATGGAATAAAACATCAAACAACAAAAGGTAGGATCCCAACTTAATGGTGTAGCTAAAAGAATGAACAGGGCAATTTTAAATATGGTACGTTCCATGATGTTTTTCAAGAATGTAAAATTGATGTTTTGGGCTAATGCAGTTCAATGTGTTCAGTTTAGCATAGTGACAGGTCCCTTCCAAGTTCAATTAGAAACAAAACTTCTTTTTGAAATGTATGGCCACATTCCTTCGGTAAAGCATCTCAGGGTCTTTGGGTCCACCTGTTATGCCTTGATACCCAAGGGTCAAAGGAACAAACTTGGTGCTAGAAGTCGCAAATGTATCTTCTTGGGGTACTCCAATACCTCCATAGGATATCGTCTCTATGATGAAGAAAATAAGAAGTTTGTGATAGCAAGAGATGTCATATTTCTTGAATCTTCCAAGACTGATAATGTTGTTGAGAGGCAACTTGATCACCTGGATAGATTCACACATGCATATTATTTTCAAGAATTTGATAATGAGATTCCACATCTTGAAGGGGTGATTCCTATACTGAATCAATCCGTGGAATAATTTCCCGAAGCACTCTCTCCCAGCAAGCACAAAGGCAACCACGTGATGACACATTGGATGATGTGATTGACAGAAAGGAGATTGCACCTGAACTGTCCTAACCTGGCCAAATGACCACCGCCATCCTGAGAAAGGTCCTCCCAAATGGCTGAAAAAGACATACTTGAGTGTCTATCCCGATGAGGTTAAAAAACAGAACAAGAATTTCCACTCAACATTTCAAGGCTATCGAGATAATTCGTGCAATTTCTTTTATGGATATTGCTTATAACTGAACTGAGTTTGCTCAGAGTCTAAACCACCTCTCTAAATGAAGCCGCTCTTACATATGGATGAATATTTCTGGAAAGAATATGCATGAGTATGATGCCTTGATAAAGAATGGCACTTGGAAGCTAGTTGATCCGCCTTTGGGAACAAAACCAATTGGCTATAAGTGGGTCTATAAGAACAAGTATAAAGAATATGGCTCACTTGACAAGCACAAGGCCAAGCTTGTGGCAAAAGGTTTTGCACAAAAGGAAGGAATCGATTATGAAGAAACTTTTTCCCCCACAGCAAAATGGACCACCATCCGGACTCTCTTTGCCCTAGCAGCTCATAATGGATGGAAAGTACATCAGATGGATGTAAAAATCTCCTTTTTGAATGGAGATCTAAAGGAGAACGTTTTTATGTCCTAGCCAGAAGGATTTGTTGTAAAGGGCCAAGAACACAAAGTTTGCAAGATTATAAAATCTTTGTATGGCCTCAAGCAAGCACCACAAGCCTGGTATGAGAAATTAACCGAGCATCTTCTGAAACTTGACTTCAAAAAATTTGATCTTGATGATGCAACTTTGTTCGTTAAGAAATTTGGAAAAACAGTTGTATATCTTGTGGTGTATGTAGATGATCTTTTGATGACAGGGAACAATTAGAGTTATATTGCATCCATAAAGAAAGAATTGAAGAAAGGCTTTGAAATGACTTATTTGGGTTATGTTCATTACTATCTGGGTATTGAAGTAACTCAACATCCTAAATTTATATTTCTTTCTCAAAAGAAGTACATTAGAGATCTTTTGAACAAGTTTTGCTATGGATGGAATGTAATCCTCAACTACTCCAATGGAACAAAACTTGAAGCTCAGCACTATCAAGGGAAGGAATTTGAGGATACAACTATGTATAGGACAGCCTTGTAGGAAGTCTTATCTACCCGACTACCACTCACTCCATATTTCATTTATCGTTGGAATCCTCTCCAAAGGTTCACAAAACTAGAAGGACATTGGTCCGCCGCAAAAAGAGTGTTAAGGTACTTGAAGGACTCAAAGACTTGAATCTAAACAAACACAGAAGTATTTCTGCCTGACTCACATTCTGATCTTTGATTTAAGAAGCACAAAAGAAATAGGGGTGTTCACTACAAGTTACACCACGAGTCTTTGATTATGGAGCCAGCCCTCGCGGAGATCACACAAATACTTGGCCCATGCATCCACGACCGAGGTAATATGTAAGTACACTCGAAGCAACAAAGGAAATTGTGTGTTCTCAAAAAACTCGGAAGATTTGCAGATGAAACAAATGTATTCCACTCCACTCATGATCGACAACACTTCTGCAACAAAGTTGGCCAAGAACCCAAAGTTCCATGATCGAACAAAGCACATCAATACAAAGTACCATCTAATTCGACATCATGTTCAGGCCAAAACCATCCATCTACATCATTTTTCCACAAATGAGCAAACTGCTGATATCTTCACCAAAGCACTTGGAAGAGAAAAGTTTGAAAAGTTCAGATCGATGCTTGGCCTCACCAACATCCCTTCGTATTAAAGGGGGGAATGTTGACACCTAATCCTATGGGTTGGGTGTGCATATGTAATATTGTATATTATTTTAATATTAGGAAATAAGGAAGGCCAAGAGTCATTGGGAGATGAATCCCAATAGCCTCACCTCCATGTATAAATGCATGTACATTCTTCAGCTAATACACATTCTGATTTGAGGAGTTACCTCTTGGTTTGACATAGACAATTTATTGATAAGATTTTGTTAAAGAAGGCAGGCTTTTAGGTGAATCTGGATGCAAAATAGATTGGTCAATGACTAATGTATCTACCCAATTGAGGGATTTGCTTCTAAATAGGCTCTTTTCAAATTTTAAGTCAAATTTGATATCTTGTAAGGTTTCAAACTTATTAGGGAGGGATTGTGCTCTTGGGAGAGGATTATTACTTCCTTGGATCTCACATGAACTAATCTGTTTAACTAATTTCTATGAAGTATCCTTAACTCCTTTTCCAATCCTTTCAGGATCATCCACTATTTTAGGATGTTTGGGATTAGGATGGGATCTTGTATAAGGTCTCTTAGAAGCCAGTTTTGAAAATCAAAACACACACTATAAAACGTAACTCACAACAATCTTTTGAATTTGAAATTGCACACTATATTTACAAAAAATAAAAAAGATAGAAATCTCTATGAAATATTAATACAGTGATTATTTAACCAAAGATTGAATTCGAAAGAAAATATGACTGAATTCAATTCTTCCCCAGTATGGTCACCAATATGTTAACGTTATGTAATTTGCTAGAGATTGTGAAAACTAATCACATAGGCCAACATCAAACCAACATTGGAAATTGGGAACTATCCATGCTAGTTTTAGAGAGGGATCTCTCTATAAGATTATCTTTGTTTGGATAAGTTTTTAGGCTAGTTATGATAGTACTTGGGTTTTGAGTTTTTTTGGGATTTTGGAAGATTGTTGTATTCAATTTTATTAATATATATTGGGCAATGGAGTCAGAATATAACTGGATGGCCGCATTAACTTTTCACAGAGTAAACGCAGGGAAAGCTAGGAATATTTGCTGGATCTTTTCGAATTTATAAATGGATTTTGACAGAAATATGAAGAAATTCAGCAGAACTAAAGAGAAATTAAGAATTCTTTAGTTTGTCTTTCAGTGGAAAACATTACCACTGTAAATGCAGCCAGAATAAGGTACTCAAAGTAAATCCTATTCATCACTCTTTCTTCTTTACAATTAGAGTTTAGATGATTACAATGAAAGATGATGATGAAACATAAGAACAAAAGAAACACATCACCAATATTTAAGCCGCAAGAATCATGTGAATGGTTTGATTATTATTGATGCTCTAGTGTGTTGGAAAAGCTTACAGTACTCCAAAAGACAGTAATGATTCTAATCTCAATCAATCGAACTTTGATACTTCCAAAACTGAAGTATTTAGACAAAAAATTACAATGATACTGTCTCTAACAGACATGATATTTCTAGGATAAAACTTGAACTAAAAAGTCTAACTTATTACAAAATTATAGTCTTGGTGGAATGCGTTGTGCAGAGCAGGTGCTGATGTAGTGGGACAGTTAGGACGTGGACAACCTTTTATGGATCTGTTAGAAAACTAAATTATGTGCTCGCGAATGAAATTTTGTATGAACAGAGTGTTGAACGCCTTTTGCTACCCGATTTGACCTTTCTGTCTTTTTGTCACACGAAATCCTTTTTTCGTGTTAAAACCTTTTTTATAAGCAAAACAACGTGAGAAACCAATATACCGGACTTGAAGTCTTTTAAATTTCAATTCTTAAGCCACATCGCATCTGCGTACTTCGAAATATTTAGATTTTACATTATGAATACTGTTATTGGCAATGTGATGCGAAGTGGGAGTTGAGGTGAAGGGGAGGTGGGACCGGATTGCAGCCTGCAGATCATAGCTTTTAAGTTTTAATTATAAGCACAGAGGAGGTAAACACTAAATTATGTGAAATGCGAAGCGCGAGGAGAGTAGAGTGATGTGGTAGGGAAAATGGGACCCACTGCATCACAAATCGTAGATCTTAGCATTTTTTTATAAGTAGCAGGATTAACATCTAAAACTTGCGAAGTGAAGGGAGAGGGACACACCTTTATTGCAATTGCAATTCAAAAATATTCAGCGGTAAGGTAGGGTTTCATGATGTTTCATATAATATATTATTTTTATTGCAAACGGCTGTGAAGTGGGGGTCGGAGCTGCTATGGTGGGGCCAACCTGCCACATCAAAATTTAAAGAAAATAGATTGCGGGCGCTCAAAGGTAAGTTGAAACAAATGTGATGCAATATATTGCAAATCGGAAATCACATATTTTAAGGTTTAGTTTCAATGTGAAGAGGTTATAATATGCAATCTGCGATGGAGGGTGGGGAGGAAAGGGTGATGTGGAGGGATGGCCCCACTTTAATTGAAATCGAAGAATAAGGAAGCAGAGGAATTAAAAATCAGTTATATAACAATGAAAGATAAAATGGAATATAAAGCGAAAAATGTGGAAAAGTTAAGGTTGAATGTTTTCAAAGGAAAAGGAAATGGAAGGGAAGTGTTGTTGGTAAAATGGGTCCCACTTCATCGTATATTTTCGTTCGAAATGTTTGTAGGAGATGGAAATGAAAGGTTTTTCGGATTTGGCCTATGGGAAAAGTGATTTTTAATGTGCGGGATTATAATGAAATATATGGAAATATATGATCAGGGAAGGAAATGTAAATAAAGGGAAATAAATGAAATGAAAGTATGGGGGAATATATGCTATGGTTTAAAACTTTAGGATATAAGTTACTAAAGAAGATTTAAACCATATAAATAAGTTTTTCCATAGGTGAATTTATACTAGCAGACCAATCAAAACCTTTAAAACAAAATGAAGCTTTTATTTTTCTTTCTTTCTTCCCTAACATTTTGTTTTACCTCCTTTGTTTAGAGAATCTAACACCTAACATTTTATTGACATGGATTCCTACAAAAATAATAATATTCCTAACATATTTAACTTTTTTATTATTTTGCATCTGTATCCTACCTTAATGTTTTGAAAGTTTTAACTACTTATGCTAACTTATCAAAACAAATAATGTTACAACCTCTCCTTGGTTCGGATTAGACTATTGAACCAATTTCTATTTCCTACCTAACTAATCAATCTGTCAATATTAAAAATTTTGACAAATTATTTTTCACTACCTAAAAACAAGCAATTTAAACCTAATTCAATCATGCTTAAACTATATGATTGAACTTTATTGACTATTTTGGCATTTTAAACAAGATGCACACAATTTATTTTCAGAAATAAGCTAAACTAAGAGTAGTGGCATTTGGATGTGTAACATTTTTAGAATTTATTGTGTTTATTATTTTTTATGGGGTTCACATATTATATTTTTTTATTTTTAGCATATGCCCTCTTTTGATTTGTTATGTTATCTCCTTTTTCTTATTTATTTTGAAAATGATTTGTAGATTGGAAATCATTTTAAAAAATAAATTTGACACGTAGAATAAACTCAGTCACCTTGAGATCCTATGAAATACAGGGCACTAACAGGTCAAATCGCGCTAATAAAAGGATGATAAGTTTCAATGGATGGTCTCTCTCCTGCTCGAGATCAACAGCGAAGGATCACTTCACGACACCACCAACAATTTCTCGTTAACGTGAGGGGGGGCCGCCTGAAAAGTGGTTTCAATGGCTGCTTCTTTTTGCAACATGTCGACACCACGTTAATTCATACTCCCTCTGCCAAAAACCATAAACTGGGAGGTACCCCCCTAAAATCCGCTGATTGTAAAATTATTCCAACGTTTGTTTCCTCTCGCGCCTCAACCCAACGGGTCTTTCCTTCCACACCATAACGTTGTCCATATAACCAATGAAATTTTTCCATGTCATCACACCATTATCCTCCTACGCCTCTGCTCCCTAACCATTTGTACTTCTCCATTCACACGTTCACTCCATAACTTTTTGGTTCACTGTTGCTCATTAAAGCCCGCTCCTGAACCATTAAGCTACGACAATCACTATCCAAGTCGTTAAACACAAATTGTCACTTATAAAATGGTTTGTGAATTTCCTTATATCACTTTTACCTTCTTTTCTATTCATCATAGCTTACCATCTCTGCAATATTTTCCCTGTCACCATTTCAGTGACCACCCAACCTTCTAATTCTTCCTCTCATTCCATATCCCTATCTAAAATGGCCCCGAAAGCCAAAACCAAAAAATAGGTGACCTTGAAAGGAAAAGCTAAGAAACATGTGGTCGAAGAGCTACAGACCACCAACCCTGTTGCAGAAGAAATATCTGCTCCTATAGCATAGCTCAACCTGGATCTGATACCCCTCACAAAGGCCTTATTTAAGGTCACATATGCCCACTGCAAATTTTATTTTCATGAATTATATCTATGGCTCATATAGAAACACAGTGATAATTAGGACCCTATCAGGTTCTAGGAATCAATTTTGCCCCTATTTTCTTTTCCACGGACCCATTATTTCCCTGACCTTATTTCCTAGTGCCAAGCATAGTATGATCTTATAAAGAGAGTAGTGGTGGCTCAAAATGGAAACATTTTGATCACCATCTCTCCAGAGACCATAAAACAAATGCTCCTTATCCCTTAATATGATTCTTTGACCCATTTTTCACTAGTTGCTCTTATGGACCTCTACCATAAGTTAACCTTCCCACAGAGAGCCCAGATTTTTGTAATATCCTTATCTGAGGATGCAAAATTGCCTAAGAAAAATCCACCATACTCATCCTCTATATTTCCAGAAGCCTCTAAACACTGCATTTCACTTCTTTCATACCTGTTAGAATGCCCATACAACCAAAAAGTTGATGAACCTATCATGGGGTTCCTATCCATTTTTAGAAAATACCAAACACCATTGTTCATGTATAATCAAGCCAATTCTTGGCTGGAAATATACATGAGCAATTTATGATTTTCGCAACTCAAGGTGTGTTTAATTACACTTCTGTCATTATGCACTTAATTCTTTTTCAACAGACATAGATGTTACCTATCAACTTCAACAAACAAGATGCACAAGGAGTGAATCAATCAATGATTCAAAGGACAAAGTTAGTCAGGGCTACATAAAAAAAAACTACATTTGTAGAGTTCATAGACTCCTTCATACACTCAGTGAAGCAGTTTCTTACCAGTCACACAGAAACTAGAATTGGAGAAGAGATCAAAAGGATATTACATTTGAGTGATCAAGCCAAAATAGGAGATTGGTAGTTATACCAAAACTACTTAGAAATTAGAGTATAAGGGTGTGAACTCCCACCATATAAGCTCCCTAGATATGTCCCTATGAGAATATTCCCTAGAGTATATTCAATAGATGATAAATATGGATGACCTCCATTTTTTTCAGGGAGAAGGAAAACTCAATTCAAGATCAAGGCAAGCATTGGATTTTTCATCTGTAATACCAGATCAGTTGGTGTTGAAGCTCATGAAATGTTGAATAAAATAGGTTTCCAACCAAGTTTCACTTGGTATTATGACCCACATGGAATTATTTATGCTCTGACAGTTGAACTCAAAACAACCTCCTATAATCATACCTCCAGAGCATAAATAAAAAAAATATGAATCAAGATCAATGCATTGAAGGAATGCTTCAAGAGGCAGATGAACAAGATATTTCAACTGCTAATGTGTAGACCCCAGTCCTTGAGAGTAAGCAGCAGTAAAGAGTTAGAGAAGAGCTTCCACCTACTAAAGAGATCATGAAGGAGTTTATCTTACAACACAAGAAGCCAAAACTTGGTTAAGCTTTAATTTCAGAAGGAGGACAACTAGAGATTACTGATTTGGGAGAAACTGAAGTTTCCACATCAAAAAGTGTTCCCATGACTTGTCCATCATCATCACCTACTATAGAACCTTTGGAGGTTATCCAACACTCAGAAGCCATTTCTTCTTAAGAAAAAATGTTTTCCCTAGATTCTTAGACATTAAACATAAGAATGAGGCATTAAAATCTAATTTCTATAGTTAGGTCTGGAAACAAACATCAACTTCCCAGCATAGGCTTCTCACTGCCTTTGACAGTGAGAAAGGAAGGATGCAAAGGGCCTTTTTGCAGGAAACCATCCCTTTTCCAAAGACTCATGTTGAGTATAAAAATACTATGTTTTCTTTTGATGCAAGTAACATCCATCCTATTGATTAGGTGGACATGCACAGACAATTTGGAGAAATTCTCTTTTCAACAATGAAAACTACAGCCATGTCACTCTCCAAACTAAAAAATGCATTCTAAAATGTTCAATCTCAGCTTAAGATTGAAAATTTGTCTTCATTGGCCAAATATAATAGGCTGAATTCTTTGGAGGATCTCGTAGTGAAAGTTGGATATGATCCAAAAGATTGCAAAGCAATTGAAGAAATTATTAAGAAGACGAATGTAGACATCTATCCTTTGCGCAAAAAACTCAAATTGTCTTCAAATGAAGATCCACAAAAAAAATAAATTGCATAAAATGAATAAAACAAGGATTAAATTCTCAGATTAATCATTGAACAAAACATTCAAATAATAAAATCGAGGAACATATTGAAGAATTAGTAAGGGAGAAATAAAAAACACAAGTGGCTACTAATCCAAATACAATAGTTCAAACATCTTCTACAAGTACAGAGCCTTCAACATCATTGAAAACAACTGATACAACAAAGTTGATACAGGATTTGGGTATTCGGAAGCAGGAACATGAGAAGTTGCAGCAAATATTTCATATTCTAGAATCACAGAAAATGAGAAGTGATACCTTATATATGGAGGAAATGAAAAAGTCACATAAGTTGGGACTCAAGGTTAAAGAATCGGAAAGTGAATATTTAATGACGGGGACATTGGCTGAAGCCAAGAAGAACATTTGGGAAGACATCATCAAGTCTATGACAAAGGTATGGTCATCCATACAGATTATTTTTGAACAACGAGAACTCATCACCAAGTGCAAAGAAGCAATAGAAGAACAAAAAGAATATCTTAAGAAAAATCTAAGTGAAGCCACTAACATGATCAAAGTCTCAAACTCAAAGAACAAAGAAGAGATGGAAGAAATAAACATACTGGACATAACTGCAACAATATTAGAGATCGAGAAAGTTTTACAGAAGAGGAATTTAATCAACCAACTGCAAACAAAATGTGAAGCTTTGAATATTGTTGTTCAATGGTTTCATACAAATTTTAACATTTTTAATTATAAAGGAATACGACGATTGGTAGGTTTAGATGACAAATTGATTAAATTAGAAGATTATTGTAAGAATTTATATACTATTGTAGTGGATAAGTCAAAATTTGTAGGTATTAAAGGACATATTACATGGAATGCATTTTTAGAAGCATTGTAGTTTTATTTGATCATTCAACGTCAAATCAAGTATTTGTTCATTCAGAAGCATACTTTTGAGAGATATACAAAGGTAGATGAAACTTCCAGAAAATTGATGTGTAGAAATCCCAAGTGAAGAAAAATGGGATAAATTTTGTGAGATTATTGAGTAAAATTATGATATTTACAAGCATGCCAACACATCAGATTTTCAAGGTCCTAGTCATCAACAACTTCCATCAAAAAAGGAAAATTCATCAACAACTTCCATTAGAATAGAGACACATCATCTATTTGTTTCCTTCTTCTATTCTACTCTATTCTATTATTGTAATCAATTTAAGATATTTCTAAGTTTTGTAAATTAGTATAAATAATTCTCATTATGAGTTATTAAGGGTTGCAACATTGGATAAGCAAATTTTTGTAAGCAAAATTGTACAAGTTTTTGAATATTCAATAATAGAAGAAGGATTATGAATTTGTCTCATACAACTTTGTTCCTTCTGTGGGTTTTTCTTGTTTTCATTACATTTGTCTCTACATATGTTTAATTTTTATCAAGATAATCATGTGAGATTATATGTGTTTCATTTATCTTACAATTCCTCCGGAAGTTATTATTAATATAAAGAATGATTTACTAAATAGTTTGTTGATGTAAGTCCCTTTCATTTATAAATTTTCAGTATCTTGATAATGTTAAATGTATTATGTTGAACTTTTAGACATTGTTTAAAGGTTTTCAAACTTATGATTAATTAAAATCTGAATATTTTGTTATCATATGTTCTTACATAAGTCTACTTAATCGTTTACAAAATCTTAATCACTGTGTGAGATAAACAAGCAACCCTTACTCATATTTTTTGATATTATTTGAAAGATTTAACAAATAAATATTTGAAAAAGTTATTTTATACATTGGTCATCCAAAGTTTAAAAAAAAGAAAAAAACAAAACATTATAGATGCTTTGACATAATTATTGACCCCCATTATCTCAAAGGAAAATAGTCTTGGTACACATCCACTCCTCCATCATGGCCTACATGTCCTACTTGGACTTACACCCTTACATATCACCCTCATACTGTGAACCAACCATTTCATTAATATGTTCCTCAACCATCTCAGTGGAGCAACCCATAAAAAAGGTGGAGGCCTCAACATAATCAACCACCTGCATTACTGCCTCCAACCCAACCTCAACCTCAACTCACCCACTCTGATCCACTTAAGTTGCCTTGGATTTCTACCCATCCCAATCCAAACCTGAAAAAAAAGCAGACATAACAGCTTTATAGTGGGGAAACATCTTATCTAGCTTATGTTGTGGAGATACATGAGATCAATCATAGGTATTGACGATTACTCGCAGACAATCATTCTCCATCTCCACCTGTAGAGGTTGAGGAGTAAAAGGAAGAGAGAAATACTAAAACCAATCAACCTCCTTTTCCTGGGTGCCTAATCCACCCTAGTCATCACACCCCATAAAAGACTGAATTTATAGGAGAAATGAAAAAAATTGTGCGTGAAAATACCCCCTTTTCCAGGCCATTAAGGATGTCCCTATCTACAATAGGCTCATCAAAGAAAAGTTCTTTAAGAAACATGGGATAAAGAAGAAAGACACCCCCACCATCAATGTTGTGGGACAACTGTCTGTCTTAATGTTGGGAAGGGTGATATTCCTGAACTACCTAGACCTCGCAATTCCAATAATAGATGTACACGTCGATGGTGTCATATTCCCCCACACTTTGATTGATATCAAGGTTTACATTAATGTGATGACCAAGGAAACTATGCTTAAACTCAACCTCTAAGTAGCCTTGAGAAAGACCACCACTACTTTGCAACTTGCAGATAGGTCCATAGTAGCTCCAAAAGTAATTTTTGAGGATGTTATTGTCTCAATCAACTCCTGGGAGTACCCCATAGTTTGCTTGGTCCTCCAGCCAAAAACCAAGTTTAATGGATATATTCTCATTTTAGGAAGACCTTGTTGGCCACTGTTGAGGCTTATATAACCTGCAGGGCCGAAAGCATGACTATAAAGAATAGGCCCTTATCCAAACAGCCGGTATTATATCCTCCTTCCTAGCTTTCCATTGACCATGACCCACATTTATGGTTGGAGGATGATGAATAAGAAGATGAAGTATATAGTACCACACCCTACCCAATTTTTACAATATATATTTTTCTTAGAGGGGGGCAACCCGATGAGGACGATCTCATCGACCACATCATTCAAAGTCATCCCCCCACTACCATTCCACTCGATGACCTATTGAGAGAATAAGAAATCCATCGTTGGATTGAGTTGCACTTAGTTGATTCAATCCCGGAAGCTACCAAGGCTGTGCAATTCAGCCCATCAAAATCCCTGAAGATTAACACATCCCTCTCAGCCAAAGAAGAAGTGAAACTATGCCAGCCCTTGAAAGAAAACCTAGATGCATTTGCTTGGGACTACAAAGAAATGAAAGGGGTGAATCCATCAATGTGCACACATCATATTTATATTAAATAAGGATGCAGGCTGGTGAGCTAGCCCCAAATAAGGATGAAACCAACTCTAAAAGACATATTGAAGGATGACCTGTAAAAGTTGTTGGATGTAGGTTTCATATACCCCATATCAGACAGTCAGTGACTGTCTCCTCTCGTTCTATTCCCAAAGAAAAATGGAAAGTTGTGAATCTACGTTGACTATCTAGAATTAAGCAAACCCACTAAGAAGGATCATTCACCCTTTCCCTTCATAGATCAAGTCCTAGATGGTCTTGCAGGGAAGAAATTTTTCTCTTTCCTAGATGGGTTCAATGGTTATAACTAGATCTAAATTAGCCCTGAGGACCAAGACAAAACCACTTTCACATGTCCCTGGGGCACTTTCGCTTATAGATTCCTTCCCTTTGGGTTGTGAAATGCCCCTGATACTTTCCAGAGACCAATCCTAAGAATATTTTCTGAACTAGTCCATGACTCTATAGAAATATACATGGACGATTTCACAGATTATGGGTATGATTTCTAGAAGGCTCTCTCCAATCTTGCAAAGGTGTTGAGAAAGTGCATTGAAATTGTTAGATAACTAATCCTCGGGTTAGTTTGTGTTAGGTAATTTTTTATTAGTGTTACACCATTTTTTGGTCATCTAACCTATTATCATTAGATGAACCCAAGTACACCATGTAAGACCAATTTTACCCTAAGTAAAATTGCTTTCACTATGTGAAATAACTTAGTAAAACACTTTTATTAAGTTGTTTATGGTCTAAACAGGAAACCCCTAAAGGAAATAATAAACAAATCTATATTTGTTTATATTTCCTCAAGGAATAACCAGTTAAACATCAATTTAATTATTATTCCCAGTCATATTTAACCCTAAACAAGGAGATCAATTAAATAAATCCTTATTTATTTGATTATTTCCTAGGAATAAGTTATTTAATCCTTATTTAAATAATATTCCTAGTTAAATTTGACCAAATTATTTTTAAATAATTAAATAAATCATTATTTATTTAATTATATTTCCACCATTTCCTTAAAAATAATAAATAAATCATTTATTTATTTATTATTTATAAATAAAGGATTTTACCCAAGTCAAAATCCTTTTCCCTCCAACAAATATAATAAAATATTCCTAAAAGGTGGTTCTAGAAATTGGTTAATAATATTTTATTCATGCACCAAGTTCTAGGCTACCCTAATACTTTGTTATAAATAGAAAGGTTTTCCCATTCATTAGTCACCATTCATTGCATTAGATCACTCTAGATCTATACTCTTGGTCTGACTTTGAACCATTATCATTGTCACATTCTTCATCATTTGCTTTGTGAGCTCCCTTTGAGTTCTATGTTTGTCTGGGTTTTCTACACCAACAAGAGAGAGAAATTTTAGATCTGAAACGTTGAGGACTTTCAAGAACCCATCCCATTGAGGATAATTGGAAACACCTTTCTTGTTTTCCTCTCAGGTGCCCCTTTAATATAAAAATTCTTTCAAATATATTGTTCTTGTCTTATCTATTGGATGCATGGAGCAACATTTCATTTTCACTGCTTAATGTCTTTTATGCATAGATCTAGATTTGTGCAGCTTTATTTGGATCAACTAACTGCAGATTTAAAGATATTGGCAGCCGTAATTGATGTTAGGGCTATTTGTTATGCATAGCTAAAGTGGTTTTTTTCTGACGAAAGATTCATACTAACAATTAGATTCCAAGAAGCCCCGAGAAATTATTCAAGAGTTTCTTGATGGATTTATATTTAAATTATTGTACAACATTATTTGAGACACTCATTAAGATATTTTTGAGTTTTTTTCCAATTTATTGTCTTATAGTGGTATCAGAGTGGGTGAGATGCTATGTTGAATGACAGTATATTTAATTTTCCCACTTATGAGGTTAATTTGTTTATAAAATCCATGTATACTGAGTTTGTTTTTGTTTTTGTTTTTGAGGAGGCGTGGTTTGTTTGAAGTGTTTGAAGTCTATGGAGGGAAGAATGTACCGGCTTTTAAAAATTCATTTGAGGAGCGCATTGCTTGCAGATGCATGACAGAAAGACTGCATGAATGCTGGAAATCAAGTTAAGAGAAACCAAGGTAAAAGCTGCTGTGAATATTGATTAATAGTAGCATGGTGAATTTTTTTTTTGGAGGTTATATTATGATTTATTGTTGTTGATGAATTTTTATTGGTGGAATTAATTTCTTTGTAGGCCATATTTTGTTGGTAAATCATAAACTCTGTTGGTGAATCTTTATTGCTCGGTGAACCGCAGTTTTAATTTTGGAATAAGCCTCGTCAAATTATTTAAAAAAAAAACTTTGATCATATTTACTACAGTGAATGAGAAGCTATAGCGGTAGATATTTTATTTACTATAGTGAATGAGAAGTTATAGTGGTAGATATGTTATTTATTGCAGTAAATGGGAAGTCAAAGTGGAAATAGTAAACTGGAAGTTACAATGGTATGAAATTGTGAAATTCAGTTACTACAGTGAAGTAAACTGGAAGTTACATTGGTATGGAATTGTGAAATTCATTGTGAAAATGAAGGATATTTTTATGAGAGTGATTTGAAATAAATTTTAAATTAAAAGGAAAATATGTGTGAAAGAAATTTTTATTAAATCTTTTAAAGGGGCAAGAGTGTTGACATTTGAACCAAGATCCTTTTGAAACATACCATTAGACCACTAAGCCAACTTAATTTGCAAAAAGAGGAATTCAAGAAATCAGAACGTTGTGCATAGGAAAAAAATATTTAACAGCCAAAATTTGAAATGAAAAGGTATTAAAAATAATATTTAACTGCTATAATTTGAAATGAAAAGGTATCTTTAATAGACAATCTATTAAATGGATGAAGTTTAAAATAAGCTCTAAAGAGAGGTATATATTGGTGAATTAGTTAGTTGGGAGAGTGGTAATTATTTTCACAAAGGGTGATATTTTTTTATCTTCACATAAGGGTATCATTACTTAATATGCACAGATTAAGAATTTATGAAGGTTCATATTATTTACTTCAAGAAGGAAGACTTTATTTGAAGACTAAATTTAAAGGTAAGGGTGTGTTGTAAAGGGGGTACTTTGAGATATTGAAGCCTGCGAAGTTGACACCATCTTTCATTGAGCTTTGAAGTTTAATTTGGTTAACTTTAAGTTATATAATTTATCTATATAGAAACAAGAAAACAAAAGAGAATTATGGTTAGAAAAGCTCATATAGTTAGATTGACTATTTGAGGTCACAAGTTCAAATCCATATGTTTGGTAATTTTCAAGTTTAACAAAAGAAGATCAATTTTGGAGATTGTGACACTTCTATTGGAGCTTGTGACATTTTTGTTGGACAAGAATAAGACAACATAATTTTGGTTTCCATGGGCTGGCGCTCCTCAGCATGTTACTATTTGATGAACTTTGTTAGATATTTGAGTTTTCATATTCCTTTAGCATTCATTGTATGGAGAAAATACATATTAAAAATCTCTACTTACTTAGTTGCAGTGATCATTTTTTTACTTGAATTTTTATTGTTGATGGGTGCATGATCAGTTGAACCTGATACCCAGTTAAATCATTGAAAATTTGTTTGTATTGGGTGCATTTTTGGTCGTAGCCGACACCCCTTTTTTTGAGTTGATTGCAAGTTTAATTTGATATTGCACTGGAGAAAATGGCCAAACTAAATGATTTAGTACATTTATTAAGAAATTTAATGATATCTACTATCCATAACAATGTCCAAGTCAGCAAAAACATGCTCTCTGGCATCCAATCATGTTTGCAAAAAGCTAAAATCAAAATTTAATTCTTGGAGCTAGAGTCGCAGTTTCAGCAAGATGAATTACATGAATTACAAAAGAAGAATTATAAACATGTTCTTGTTCAGAATTTTTTTTTTTTTTGAGCCTGATCATCAGTCAGAGAATGGTCAGAGAAATGAAGTGATTTCAGGTGCAAATTTGGATGCAGTTAGAAGTGCTGATGTGAAACCTATTATAAGACCGTGGGAAGAGATTACACACAATAAACACAAAACTAGTATGGGTTATAAAAATGATGTATATTTTCACATTCCAGATTTCGCTAAACCTATAGAATTTCAAAGTGCATGATTTCTGGATGGTGTGGTTCCAGAAGAAGTTGATAAATTCCAACAGTGTAACAGATTTGGACATATGAAAGATCAATGGTTTGATCTCCACCCATGTGATCATTGTGGAAAGTTTAATCACCATCCAGAGATATGTTCCAAAAAGAAGAGTACTGCAAGAGATAAGAAAAATTTTAGATGGATTTCTTCTTGGGAATGGTCAAAAGCATCCAAGAAGATCTACAAATCATACCGTAGGATTTGTTCGAGAGTGTTGAAAAAGCTTGCAGTGATGAAGAATACTTCTCACCCTATATCCGACAAGGGGTGAATTTGTTGGTGGTATGCTACAGGTTCGAGTTCGAGATGTCAAGTGAGTTTGAGTTAGTGATCCACATCTTGAGCCAAAACCTGTACCAGTTAGAGCCAAATTTGTGAGACTTCAGTTGATTGATTTTTTTGTGAGCAGGCACTTCCAGATTCAGAAATGTTTAGGAACTATTGTGATAGTTCCAGAGTTTGCGGTCATCTTAAAACCACATTTTATTTATTTATTTATTTTATTTTTTTAATTTTTAAATTTTTTTTTTTTAGTTTATTTAGTTTATTTTGTTTTTTTTTTTTCTGAGAACTGCTATGTAGGTTCCATAGTTGGTGTTGTTGGAGACATTGAGTTTTCCCATATTGGGTTTGTGGTCATCCTTAAAAACCATTTCTAAGAGATATTCAACTCTTGGATGAGATGCATTTATGAATTCTGAGCTCTCATTCCTGGAATTTGGTATATCCCTTCAGAATAAGGGGGGAATGCTAGACAACAAATCCTCGGGGTAGTTTGTGTTAGGTAATTAGTTATTAGAGACCAAGAAACCCCAGGAACTGATTCAATAGTTTCTTTATGTATTTATATGTACATTATTGTACAAAATTATTTCAGACATTCATTAATATATTGTTGAGTTTGTTTCCAATTTATTGTCTTACAGAAATGCATCTCTCCCTAAGTCCGGAAAAGTGTGAATTTATAAAAAGGCTAGAGATAGTCCTAGGTCACTCAATATCACAAGCAAGAATATAGGAAGACCCAAACAAAATCCCCATCATAGAAAGGGTGCCTATTCGTCAAAAGAACAGAGATGTCAAAAGTTTCCTAGGTTTGGCTGGCTACTATAGGAGGTTAATTAAGGACTTCAACAATGTGGATTTACCCTTATTCAGATTGTTGGCCAAAGATTTTGAATTTTTTTGGTCTATTCTCTGTCAGGAGGCTTTTGATCTCATTAAGGAAAATCTAATCTTTTCCCCCATTCTTCGAGGTCCCAATTGGGCTCTGCCCTTCCACATCCACACAGATGCATCAGACAAAGTCGTAGGGGCAACCTTGGGGTAGTTAGAAGACAAATTACTCTATGCCATATATTTCATTAGCAAGAATCCGTCCAAATCTGAACTTAACTATACTGTCACTGAAAATTATCTCTTAGCCATTTTCCATTCCTTAAACAAATTCAGGAATTATATTACTGTTTATCAGACTTTTGTACCTACAGACCATGTATCCATCAAGTACTTAATGAATAAACCAGAGAAACCATTAAATGGTTGTTGTTATTAAAGTAGTTTGATTTGACAATTGTTGATAAACCAGTAAAGGAAAATGTTCTTGCATATTCCTTATCTATAATAACTTTACCTACAGTTGAGGAAGTAATGGTGGATGATGAGCTTCCGGATGAACATCTATTTTCTATCTCAACACTCTCTCCTTGGTTTGTTGACATATATAACTACTTGGTTTTTGAGACGCTTCCTCCAAACCTTTCATCCAAATAAAAGAGCAAGATTATTGGGAAAAATTCCCCTTTAACTTGGATTGGTGGAAATATATTCAAATTAGGTCCTGATCAAATTATTAGAAGATGTGTGAGGGAATAGGAGGTCTTCGCCATCTTCTCAACATTTCATGATGGTCCCTGTGGGGACCACGTTTCTACTAAGAGGAAAACCTTCAAAGATTTGTAAGCAAGTTACTATTGGCCTAAACTCCACCAATATGTCAAGAGATACACCAATAGATGTGATCAGTGTCAAGGGACAGGGAGACCTACATAGAGAGATAAAATTCCCTTGCAGCCTCAAGTGTATTTAGAGCAATTTCACAAGTGGGGCATGGACTTCATTTTACCCATTGATCCACCATCCAGGTAGAAGAGGTATATCATAGTCTTCACCGATTACTTGACCAAGTGGGCTGAAACAAGGGCTGTGAAGGAAACAACAAAAGAGAAGGTAGTTGTGTTTTTTAGAGAGAATGTGTTCTACAATTTTGGATGCCCCAAAGAGGTAGTCACTGATTAGGGGGATCTATTTACATCTCATGTCATTGAGAATCTCATGAGGCAGCACAAGATAAAGAACAATACTTCCACTGCCTATCATCCTCAAGCAAATGGCCAGGTGGAAGTGACAAATAGAGCATTTGTTGTGAAACTAACTCCAAAAATAGAAGAAAAGAGATATCAACACCTTAGAAATAAGCCACTTCAAGGGGGAAACCTCCAATACATTATGTAAATGAATAATTCTTGGAGGATACAAATTATAAAACCTCCATTTTATATATAGGAGTCCGTGGGGCCACAATGTAATCCTAGCCGACCTAACATTAATAATTTAAGGGCACAATAATAACAATACGGGGGTTACAAGGGTACAATAATAACAATAAGGGGGTTACACTAACAATAATAAGGGACTATACTAGTAATATAGGGACCTAACATGCCCCTCTCCTTCAAATAAGTGTTGTCCTTAATGCTTGAGTAGCTCTAGGTGCTTCTGTATAAAATTCTCATCCTCCCATGTAGAATCTTCAGTGGGTAAGTTCTTCCACTTGATGAGATACTCTGAAATTGATCGATTATGTAGCTGTCGAGTTCTAGTTTCTGTGAACGCTTCCAGTTCCAATATGCTTTTTCCTTCCTCATCAATTTCTGGCAATATTGTTTGAATTGGAAGATTTTCACCTATAACCTTCTTTAAGCATGAAACATGGAAAATTGGATGCACTTGTGAAGAAGCAGGAAGCTCGAATTTGTATGCCACAGTACCAATATTTTGCAACACCTTGTAAGGACCATATTACTTTGGAGATAATTTATTATCCTTCTTAGCTTGCTTGAGGGACATTTGTTTGTATGGTTGTAGCCGTAAAAGTACCTAGTCTCCTACATCAAAACTTCTCTCGCTGCGATGTTAATCTACCTGTTGTTTCCTTCGATTTTGTGCCAAATTCGGTTGTCCTTTAAGAGTTGGAGAGCTTCATGTTGATGCTCGATGTGATATTCCACTGCTTGAACCTTCGAATTTTCTCTTAAAGATGATGTGATGGATGGTGGATGATATCCAGAAAGTGCCATAAATAGGGTCATTTTTGCTGTAGTATGGAAGGAAGTGTTATACCACCATTCAGCGAGAGGTAACCACTTGAACCATTGTGTTTGTTTATCAGATACAAAACAATGAATATATTCTTCCAAACATTTATTTACTATCTCAGTTTGACCATCGGATTGAGGATGATAAGAGGAGCTATGAGCTAATTGAGTACCCAAACAAGAAAATAACACCGTAAAAAAATTTCCAGTAAAAATGGGATCTCTGTCGCTCACAATAATGCCGGAGTGAGAACTATCTCATTGACCACATCATTCAAAGCCAACCCCCCATAGTCATTCCACTCGATGACCTAGTGAGATAATTTTAAAGCCACCCTTGGATTGAGTTGCACTTAGTTGATTCAACCTCTGAAGCCACCAAGGTTGTGGAATTTGACCCATCAAAATCCCTGAATAGTAACTCATCCCTCTCAGCCAAAGAAGAGGAGCAACTATGCCATCTCTTGAAAGAAAACCTTGATTCATTTGCTTGGGACTACAAAGACATGAAAGGGGTGCATCCCTCGGTGTGCACACATCATATATACATTAAAGAAGGGTGAAAGCTTGTGCGCCAACCCTAAATAAGGATGAACCCAACTCTAAAATACATATTAAAGGATGACTGCCAGCAAAGTTGTTGGATGTCATGTGAGTTTCATATACCCCATATCAGGGCAGATGGAGTGGCCCCTGTCTCCTCTCGTTATTCCCAAAGAAAAATTGAAAGTTGTGAATCTCGTTGAGTTGACTATCTAGAATTAAGCAAACCCACTAAGAAGGATAATCATGCCTTCCCTTCATAGATCAAGTCCTGGATGGCCTTGCAGGGAAGAAGTTTTTTTCTTTCCTAGATGGTTTCAGTGGGTATAACCAAATCCAAATTAGCCCAGAGGACCAGGACAAGAATACTTTCACATGTCCCTGGGCACTTTCTCTTACAGAGTCCTTCCCTTTGGGTTGTTCAATTCCCCTGCTACTTTCCAGAGAGTAGTCCTGAGAATTTTTTCTGAACTAGTCCATGAATCTGTCGAAATATACATGGACGATTTCACACCTTATGGGTATGATTTCCAAGAAGCTCTCTCCAATTTGGGAGAATTTTTGAGAAAGTGCATTGAAATTGTTAGATAACTAATCCTCGGGTTAGTTTGTGTTAGGTAATTTTTATTAGTGGCTTACCTTTTTTGGTCATCTAACCTATTACCATTAGATGGACCCAAGTACACCATGTAAGACCAATTTTACCCTAAGTAAAATTGCTTTCACTATGTGAAATAACTTAGTAAAACACCTTTATTAAGTTGTTTATGGTCTAAACAGGAAACCCCAAAAGGAACTAATAAAAAAATCTATATTTGTTTATATTTCCTCAAGGAATAATCAGTTAAACATCAAATTAATTATTATTCCTGGTCATATTTAACCCAAAACAAGGAAATCAATTAAATAAATCCTTATTTATTTGATTATTTCCTAGGAATAAGTTATTTAATCTTTATTTAAATAATATTCCTAGTTAAATTTGACCAAATCATTTATAAATAATTAAATAAATAATTATTTATTTAATTATATTTCCACCATGTCCTTAAAAAAATAATAAATAAATCATTTATTTATTTATTATTTATAAATAAAGGATTTTACCCAAGTCAAAATCCTTTTCCCTCCAAAAAATATAATAAAATATTCCTAAAAGGTGGTTCTAGAAGTTGGTTAATAATATTTTATTCATGCACCAAGTTCTAGGCTACCCTAATACTTTGTTATAAATAGAAAGGTTTTCCCATTCATTAGTCACCATTCATTGCATTAGATCACTCTAGATCTATACTCTTGGTCTGACTTTGAACCATTATCATTGTCACATTCTTCATCATTTGCTTTGTGAGCTCCCTTTGAGTTCTATGTTTGTCTGGGTTTTCTACACCAACAAGAGAGAGAAATTTTAGATCTGAAATGTTGAGGACTTTCAAGAACCCATCCCATTGAGGAGAATTGGAAACACCTTTCTTTTTTTCCTCTCAGGTGCCCCTTTAATATAAAAATTCTTTCAAATATATTGTTCTTGTCTTATCTATTGGATGCATGGAGCAACATTTCATTTTCACTGCTTAATGTCTTTTATGCATAGATCTGGATTTGTGCAGCTTTATTTGGATCAACTAACTGCAGATTTAAAGATATTGGAAACCATAATTGATGTTAGGGATATTTTTTATGCGTAGCTAAAGTGGTCTTTTTCCAATGAAAGATTCACTTTCAACAATTAGAGTCCAAGAAACCCCAAGAACTGATTCAACGGTTTCTTGATGTATTTATATGTACATTATTGTACAACATTCTTTGAGACATTTAGTAATATATTGTTGAGTTTGTTTCCAATATTGTGTGTCTTACAATGGTATTAGAGCTGTGAGATGCTATGT
The DNA here is from genome assembly GCA_034641835.2 of Pinus albicaulis. Classification (NCBI taxonomy): domain Eukaryota; kingdom Viridiplantae; phylum Streptophyta; class Pinopsida; order Pinales; family Pinaceae; genus Pinus; species Pinus albicaulis. Next base: position 1,640,112,932 of record CM076579.1, on the reverse strand, counting down.
TGAATGAGAGCATGGTTAATTTTCTCACTTAGGAGGTTAACTTGTTTATAAACTCCATCCCTACTAATTTTGTTTTTGAGGAGGCCTGTTTTTTTAGGAGTCATGGTTTGTTTGAATTTTATGGAGGGAAGAATGTACCAGCTTCATAAAATTCATTTTGAGGAGTACATTACTTGCAAACGCGTGAGAGAAAGACTGGACTGCTGGAAATCAAGTTAAAATAAACCAAGGTAATAGTTGTTGTGAATATTGATTAATAGTAGCATGGTGAAATAATTTTTTTGGAGGCTCTATTATGATTTGTTATTGTTGACGAATTTTTATCGATGGAATTAATTTCTTTGTAGGCCATATTTTGTTTGTGAATCATAAACTCTATTGGTGAATATTTATTGCTTGGTGAAGCGCAATTTTAATTTTGGAAGAAGCCTGGTCAAATTGTTTTTGGAAAAAAAAAAGTATCATATTTACTGCAGTGAATGAGAAGTTACAGTGGTAGATATGTTATTTACAACAATGAATGAGAAGTTAAAGTGGTAGATATGTTATTTATTGTAGTAAATGGGAAGTCAAAGTGGTAATAGCAAACTCGAAGTTACATTGATATGGAATTGTGAAATTCATTTACTACAGTAAAGTAAAATAGAATTTACATTGGTATGGAATTGTGAAATTCATTGTGAAAATGAAGGATATTTTTATGAGGGTGATTTGAAATAAATTTTAAATTAAAAGGAAAAGATTTGTGAAATAATTTTTTATTAAATCTTTTAAAGGGGCAGCAGTGTTGAAATTTGAACCAAGATCCTTTTGAAACATAACATTAGACCACTAAGCCAACTTAATTTGCAAAAAGAGGAAATCAAGGAATCAGAACATTGTACACAGGAAAAAAAGATTTAACATCCAAAATTTGAAATGCAAAGGTATTAAAAAGAAGATTCAAGAGCCAGAATTTGAAATGCAAAGGCATCTTTAATAGGAAATCTATTAAATGGATGAAGTTCAAAATAAAATCTAAAGAGAGGTATATGGTCGTGAATTAATTAGTTGGGAAAGTGGTAATTATTTTCACAAAGGGTGATATTTTTTTATCTTCACATAAGGGTATCATTATTTAATATGTATAGATTAAGAATTTACGATGGTTAAGATTATTTACTTCAAGAAGGAAGACTTTATTTGAAGACTAAATTTAAAGACAAGGGTGTGTTGTAAAGGGGGTACTTTGAGATATTCAAAGCCTGCAAAGTTGACATCATCTTTCATTGAGATTTGAAATTTTAGTTAACTTTAAGTTATAGAATTTATGAATATAAAAACAAGAAAATAAAATAGAATTATGGTTAGCAAAGCTCATATAGTTAGTTGGACTATTTGAGGTCACAAGTTCAAATCCATATGTTTGGTAATTTTCTTTTAACAAAAGAAGATAAATTTTGGAGGTTTGTGACATTTTTGTTGGAAGTTGTGATATTTTTGTTGGGAAAGAAGAAGACAACATAATTTTGGTTTCCATGGGTTGGCGACCCTGAACATGTCACTATTTGATGAACTCTATTAGATATTTGAGTTTGCATATCCCTTTAGCATTCATTGTATGGAGAAAAAATATATATAAAAATCTACTTATGGTTATGATGATCATTTTTGAATTTTTATTGTTGATAGATTGCATGATCAGTTGAACCGATACCAGAGTTAAATCATTGAAAATTTGTTTGTATGGAGTGCATTTTTGGTCATAGCCGACTACCCCTTTTTTTGAGTTGATTGCAAGTTTAATTTGATATTGCACTGGAGAAAATGGCCAAACTAAATGATTTAGTACATTTATTAAGAAATTTAATGATATCTACTATCCATAACAATGTCCAAGTCAGCAAAAACATGCTCTCTGGCATCCAATCATGTTTGCAAAAAGCTAAAATCAAAATTTAATTCTTGGAGCTAGAGTCGCAGTTTCAGCAAGATGAATTACATGAATTACAAAAGAAGAATTATAAACATGTTCTTGTTCAGAATTTTTTTTTTTTTTGAGCCTGATCATCAGTCAGAGAATGGTCAGAGAAATGAAGTGATTTCAGGTGCAAATTTGGATGCAGTTAGAAGTGCTGATGTGAAACCTATTATAAGACCGTGGGAAGAGATTACACACAATAAACACAAAACTAGTATGGGTTATAAAAATGATGTATATTTTCACATTCCAGATTTCGCTAAACCTATAGAATTTCAAAGTGCATGATTTCTGGATGGTGTGGTTCCAGAAGAAGTTGATAAATTCCAACAGTGTAACAGATTTGGACATATGAAAGATCAATGGTTTGATCTCCACCCATGTGATCATTGTGGAAAGTTTAATCACCATCCAGAGATATGTTCCAAAAAGAAGAGTACTGCAAGAGATAAGAAAAATTTTAGATGGATTTCTTCTTGGGAATGGTCAAAAGCATCCAAGAAGATCTACAAATCATACCGTAGGATTTGTTCGAGAGTGTTGAAAAAGCTTGCAGTGATGAAGAATACTTCTCACCCTATATCCGACAAGGGGTGAATTTGTTGGTGGTATGCTACAGGTTCGAGTTCGAGATGTCAAGTGAGTTTGAGTTAGTGATCCACATCTTGAGCCAAAACCTGTACCAGTTAGAGCCAAATTTGTGAGACTTCAGTTGATTGATTTTTTTGTGAGCAGGCACTTCCAGATTCAGAAATGTTTAGGAACTATTGTGATAGTTCCAGAGTTTGCGGTCATCTTAAAACCACATTTTATTTATTTATTTATTTTATTTTTTTAATTTTTAAATTTTTTTTTTTTAGTTTATTTAGTTTATTTTGTTTTTTTTTTTTCTGAGAACTGCTATGTAGGTTCCATAGTTGGTGTTGTTGGAGACATTGAGTTTTCCCATATTGGGTTTGTGGTCATCCTTAAAAACCATTTCTAAGAGATATTCAACTCTTGGATGAGATGCATTTATGAATTCTGAGCTCTCATTCCTGGAATTTGGTATATCCCTTCAGAATAAGGGGGGAATGCTAGACAACAAATCCTCGGGGTAGTTTGTGTTAGGTAATTAGTTATTAGAGACCAAGAAACCCCAGGAACTGATTCAATAGTTTCTTTATGTATTTATATGTACATTATTGTACAAAATTATTTCAGACATTCATTAATATATTGTTGAGTTTGTTTCCAATTTATTGTCTTACAGAAATGCATCTCTCCCTAAGTCCGGAAAAGTGTGAATTTATAAAAAGGCTAGAGATAGTCCTAGGTCACTCAATATCACAAGCAAGAATATAGGAAGACCCAAACAAAATCCCCATCATAGAAAGGGTGCCTATTCGTCAAAAGAACAGAGATGTCAAAAGTTTCCTAGGTTTGGCTGGCTACTATAGGAGGTTAATTAAGGACTTCAACAATGTGGATTTACCCTTATTCAGATTGTTGGCCAAAGATTTTGAATTTTTTTGGTCTATTCTCTGTCAGGAGGCTTTTGATCTCATTAAGGAAAATCTAATCTTTTCCCCCATTCTTCGAGGTCCCAATTGGGCTCTGCCCTTCCACATCCACACAGATGCATCAGACAAAGTCGTAGGGGCAACCTTGGGGTAGTTAGAAGACAAATTACTCTATGCCATATATTTCATTAGCAAGAATCCGTCCAAATCTGAACTTAACTATACTGTCACTGAAAATTATCTCTTAGCCATTTTCCATTCCTTAAACAAATTCAGGAATTATATTACTGTTTATCAGACTTTTGTACCTACAGACCATGTATCCATCAAGTACTTAATGAATAAACCAGAGAAACCATTAAATGGTTGTTGTTATTAAAGTAGTTTGATTTGACAATTGTTGATAAACCAGTAAAGGAAAATGTTCTTGCATATTCCTTATCTATAATAACTTTACCTACAGTTGAGGAAGTAATGGTGGATGATGAGCTTCCGGATGAACATCTATTTTCTATCTCAACACTCTCTCCTTGGTTTGTTGACATATATAACTACTTGGTTTTTGAGACGCTTCCTCCAAACCTTTCATCCAAATAAAAGAGCAAGATTATTGGGAAAAATTCCCCTTTAACTTGGATTGGTGGAAATATATTCAAATTAGGTCCTGATCAAATTATTAGAAGATGTGTGAGGGAATAGGAGGTCTTCGCCATCTTCTCAACATTTCATGATGGTCCCTGTGGGGACCACGTTTCTACTAAGAGGAAAACCTTCAAAGATTTGTAAGCAAGTTACTATTGGCCTAAACTCCACCAATATGTCAAGAGATACACCAATAGATGTGATCAGTGTCAAGGGACAGGGAGACCTACATAGAGAGATAAAATTCCCTTGCAGCCTCAAGTGTATTTAGAGCAATTTCACAAGTGGGGCATGGACTTCATTTTACCCATTGATCCACCATCCAGGTAGAAGAGGTATATCATAGTCTTCACCGATTACTTGACCAAGTGGGCTGAAACAAGGGCTGTGAAGGAAACAACAAAAGAGAAGGTAGTTGTGTTTTTTAGAGAGAATGTGTTCTACAATTTTGGATGCCCCAAAGAGGTAGTCACTGATTAGGGGGATCTATTTACATCTCATGTCATTGAGAATCTCATGAGGCAGCACAAGATAAAGAACAATACTTCCACTGCCTATCATCCTCAAGCAAATGGCCAGGTGGAAGTGACAAATAGAGCATTTGTTGTGAAACTAACTCCAAAAATAGAAGAAAAGAGATATCAACACCTTAGAAATAAGCCACTTCAAGGGGGAAACCTCCAATACATTATGTAAATGAATAATTCTTGGAGGATACAAATTATAAAACCTCCATTTTATATATAGGAGTCCGTGGGGCCACAATGTAATCCTAGCCGACCTAACATTAATAATTTAAGGGCACAATAATAACAATACGGGGGTTACAAGGGTACAATAATAACAATAAGGGGGTTACACTAACAATAATAAGGGACTATACTAGTAATATAGGGACCTAACATGCCCCTCTCCTTCAAATAAGTGTTGTCCTTAATGCTTGAGTAGCTCTAGGTGCTTCTGTATAAAATTCTCATCCTCCCATGTAGAATCTTCAGTGGGTAAGTTCTTCCACTTGATGAGATACTCTGAAATTGATCGATTATGTAGCTGTCGAGTTCTAGTTTCTGTGAACGCTTCCAGTTCCAATATGCTTTTTCCTTCCTCATCAATTTCTGGCAATATTGTTTGAATTGGAAGATTTTCACCTATAACCTTCTTTAAGCATGAAACATGGAAAATTGGATGCACTTGTGAAGAAGCAGGAAGCTCGAATTTGTATGCCACAGTACCAATATTTTGCAACACCTTGTAAGGACCATATTACTTTGGAGATAATTTATTATCCTTCTTAGCTTGCTTGAGGGACATTTGTTTGTATGGTTGTAGCCGTAAAAGTACCTAGTCTCCTACATCAAAACTTCTCTCGCTGCGATGTTAATCTACTTTTTGTTGTTTCCTTCGATTTTGTGCCAAATTCGGTTGTCCTTTAAGAAGTTGGAGAGCTTCATGTTGATGCTCGATGTGATATTCAACTTGCTTCAACCTTTGACTTTTCTCTTAAAGATGATGTGATGGATGGTGGATGATATCCATAAAGTGCCATAAATATGGTCATTTTTTCTGTAGTATGGAAGGAAGTGTTATACCACCATTTAGCGAGAGGTAACCACTTGAACCATTGTGTTTGTTTATCAGATACAAAACAATGAATATATTCTTCCAAACATTTATTTACTATCTCAGTTTGACCATCGGATTGAGGATGATAAGAGGAGCTATGAGCTAATTGAGTACCCAAACAAGAAAATAACACCGTAAAAAAATTTCCAGTAAAAATGGGATCTCTGTCGCTCACAATAACCCTTGGGTATCCATGTAACTTTAGAATTGTGTCCATAAATGTAGTAGCAACTGTACTTGCTTTAAATGGGTGAAATAATGCACAAAAGTGTGCATAATTGGTAAGTCTATCAACTACCACCATGATGAGACTCTTTCCTTCGGACTTAGGTAAACCTATGATAAAATCTATTGAAATCTCCTCCCAACGTTGACTTGGAATGGATAAATGTTGTAGAAGACCGGAGGACTTAATAGTCTCAACTTTATTCTGCTGGCAAACCAAACATTTCGCCACAAAATTTTGAACATCAGATTTAAGGCCATCCCAAAAAAAATCTTTCTTCACCCTGTGGTAAGTTTTTAAAAATCCTGAATGTCCTCCTAAAGGAGAAGTGTGCAATTCCAAAAGAATATTTTGTTTTAGTTGAGAATTATTACAAAGATATAAGTGATATTTGTACCATAAAGAATCATTTTTCCAACTAAATGTATCAGATGTACTAGGATCTTGCTGCAACTTTTGAATAAGTGTCCACACTTCTTCGTCATTCTTCCATTCATCTCTTGCTTCGGTTATCCAATCTGGTTGGATAATAGAAATGGCACAAAGCAATGCTTCCACCTCTTCATTCTTTCTTGAGAGTGCATCTGCAACAACATTTAGCTCCCCTTTTTTGTAGATTATTTCAAAGTCATAACCCAACATCTTTATGACCCATTTTTGCTGCTCTTCTGAAGATATTCTTTGTTCCAAAAAGTTTTTAAGACTATCATGATCAGTTTTTACCTTGAAGTGTCTTCCCATTAGGTAAGCTCTCCATTTCTTTAGTGCATGCAATATTGCTAAAATTTCCTTCTCATAAATAGGTTTCTGTAGATACTTTCATTTGATTGGACGAATTTCAAAAGAAATAGGTCTTCCTTCTTGCATTAAAACAACACCAATTCCATTTCCTGAGGCATCACATTCTGCAATGAAGGTTTTTGTAAAGTCTGGCGTAGCTAAGACCGGTGCTAGGCACATTTCCTCTTTAAGATGTTCAAAGGCCTTAGTTGCTTCAGGAGTCCATGAAAATGCATCTTTCTTCAATAATTTTGTTAGAGGTGCTGCTATTCTCCCATAATTCTTAAAAAAACTTGCAATAATACCCTATTAACCCAAGAAATCCTAACAACTGCTTTATGGTTGTGGGGACTTTCCATTCCTTAATGGCTTTGATTTTTTTAGGGTCTACCTTAACACCCTCGTGAGATACAATATGACCCAGATATTCCACCTCTTGTACTCCAAAGAAACATTTGGATGTTTTTGCATATAATTGTTTCTCCTGCAATAGTTTGAGCACCATGTTAACATGTTCAATGTGATCCTTCCAAGACCTGTTGTAGATTAGTATATCATCGAAAAATACTAGCACAAATTTTCTAAGGGTTTGAAAATGGAATTCATCAACCCTTGAAATGTAGAAGGTGCATTGGTAAGGCCAAAAGGCATGACCAAAAATTCATAATGACCCTCATGAGTTTGAAATGATGTTTTTGGAATACCTTCAATATTCATTCTAATTTGATGATATCCTGAACAAAGATCCAACTTGATAAAATAAATTGCTCCATGTAATTCATCCAATAATTCATCAATCACAGGAATGGGAAATTTATCTTTAATGGTGAGATTATTGAGCTCCCTATAATCGGGACACATCCACCATGATCCATCCTTCTTGTGTACCAATAGTACAGGAGCAGAGAAAGAACTTTGACTAGGTTGAATTATACCAGCCTCTAACATTTCTGCAATCATACATTCAATTTCACTCTTTTGGACATAAGGATATCTGTAAGGTCGGAGTTTTGGAGGAACACTTCCTGGAATAAAATGAATAGCATGATCATGATCACGAATAGGTGGGAGTCCTTTGGGAGTTTCAAACACATTAGAATGATTTTCCAAGACTCTTTGGAGATTTGGAGAAACGAATGATTTTGATGTTGGAACTTCTAGTGAGCATAATTGTGCAATTACACCTCGTTGTTATTTCTTCAGAAGCTTTGTTATGACATTAGAGATTATTATTTTTCTTGGATTCCTTGTGATACCCCATAATTCGATTTTCTTTCCTTCCGAAGAAATTTTCAAGAAAAGTTCTTGAAAATTAAAAGCTACCTGTTGGGTGCTAAAAGGTGCCTTTGAAAACTCCTATTTATCCCACATTAATTATCAGCCTGGGCAAGTCCTCTTATTTCAAGAGTGTGCACAGTATGTGCACGCTATAATCCCAGAGATTAATGTTTCCAATTTGCAGTACAATGTTTCAAATACAAGAGTAAACGAATGCTGAAAATGAAATCTAATTACAACAATATGAAACTCAATGTTCTAAAATTCAATCACTCACTCAAAAATCATCAGTCAAGGATGCAGTAGTAATAACTCTTTTCTCTTTCAAATAATGTAACTGAAATCAAACATGAACAAGATCCTCAATCTAAGAACGTAGGCAGTAATAACCAATGTCCTTTAAAGTTGATGATCTTACACTCCACACCAAAGCAATTAAATGGAAATGGTAACTGAGCTAAATCACTAATGCTACTAATGAAAATAAACTAAGCAAGCTCTCTGTAATACATTCAAAATCAAAACCAAACTCTTGCAAAAAGGAATAAATAGTAAACTAGTTAACAAAAATGAACAGAAAATGGAAATGAATAGAAAATCCTATTTAATGGAATTAAACAGCAAATGTAAATGAACAAAAAATCCTACTTGACAGAAATGAACAGCAAATCCTAAATAGCAAAGCTCTATAATTGCAAAGCATATCAATACAAGTTATAAAGAAATAAATATTCTTGTTATGTTGGAAAGGATCCACAATGCAATTCACTGATGCAACACACCAATTTCATAAAGCATTGAAACAATAAACTATTAAGCATGGAAACCGTGAAGCAATGCATCTAAAGAAAGTGAGAACTAATGCAAACCATCACACGACTAGAATCAGAAAGTAATGATACAGATGGCAAGTGGATCAACCAGGGTCGGGCCGTTTTCTGCTAGTGGAGCACTGCCAAACTACTCCAGTATCAAATAATGGAACATAAACCAAATTTATGTATTAATCATATGTATCAAAGTTTACAAGCAATTGTACTCTATTTTAATTAATAAGAGTTGATGAAAAATTCTGAAAATTACGAAAGGAAATCTGAATAATGATACGAGGTCTCTCCTTTTATAATCAGAAAGAGGAGAAAGTAAATATTAAATGTGACCCCTCATAACAAAATTGGATTGTTCCCAACAACTTGATCAACAAGAAAATATATTTCCATCAATCATTCAACAGGAACAAGTCGAATTTGGTATTGCAATTGACTTCATTTGGAAAACAGCCGCAACAATTAATCCGGGAAAATCGCCCTTAGAGAACCTTCCATTTTTCTTAATACAGACTGAATTTTGGCAAATCGTTCTTCAATAAAGTTAATTCGGTCTGTTCTGGACAAAACCAATGTTTCAAATTTTCCAGATTCTTCTCCATTTGCCCAGAATGTCCAATGCAAAACTGTCACTTCTTATTCCAGCGAATTTCTGAGTTGGAATATTGAATGATGAGCTGGAGATCAAATCTACAATCTGGCAAATATCTTGGAGGCTAAAATGGTGAGTGATGTTACAAAATATATTAATAAACCATAATTGGTAAAATCATGCATAATCATCAATTTATTAAAAATAAAGGAGAAGAAATAATATTTATCCATAAGAGCATAAGTAGTTATAATATGGAATTATATGATAAACCATGATAAATGACGTGATAAACAATGGAAGAAATAGATTAAATAGGTATTAAAAAGTGATAATAATAATGACAAACTAGCATCCCAAGATACCCCCAAACTGAATATATTGCATGTCCTCATGCAACCCAGAACTGAATATATTGCATGTCCTCATGTAACCCAAAGAAAAAACCCATGTGTTAACCAAGCAAAAAAAAAATTGAACATCCCAACTCATGAAATGGATGAAACAAATTATTTTTTCCTCAAATAATGAATATTCAATTTTAGCAATCTTGATGAAGGTGTAACAATTTTTACAGTTGATGTTCAACTATATGTATATGAAGTTGCAGAAAAATGTGATATAAGTAAAAACAAACTTCATTAACCATTTTCTCAAAAATTAGATCTTTTTAATGCACAGATCATGAGATATAAAAAAAATGGTTTTAGGTGATAGTGCATAGTTTTCGAAATTTTATGAACTAATTTAGCATGAAATTATCTGGGTTTGTGTATTTTAATGATACCTCTTTGTTATCCAGAAATCACAAGAATTCAGTTCATAGTTTTAAAGATATATGCAAATCAATCTCTATACTGTATAAAAATGAAATTGTATGCCTTAAACGAGAAAGAAAGTAGAAAACATCCATCATGTGTAGCAATTCCTCCCCCAAACTGACGAATTAGCATGTCCTCATGAAATGCTAGAAAACAAAGAGATGTGGTTGCTACAATCTGTTGAAATCTATGCTTGGTGTAAAACATGGAATAAGGAAGGTGTTGAGAATGAATAAGAATATCAATGGATGATAAAGAATATTAGTGACATGGTCATAAGAAATAAATGAAGGAAAGCAACACTCCCCCAAACTGAAAGATGATATGTCTCTGAAAAATGGGAAGTGGTAAAGATGTGGAATGAATGATGATAAATAATGCTCAATGGATTTTCATGAAATTCTCCTAAATTCATAATAAATCAGAAAATTATGCTATTTTACCTCAAGTGTTACCTTCTAAAAAAAATGTGGAATGACATGTAGGAACTGGCATTTGTTGAAGCTGATGTAGGCTGAGCGGATACTGAAAGTGATGCAAAAGGTGGAAGTCATGCAATCACATTGTTGGAAATACTGAGAGAGAGGGTGAATCAGTATTTCTTTCAATTAGAGCATTAGTTAATCTTCAATTATTATCATTGTTTTTACAATGATAGCAGAAAACAAGAGGAACACAAATGCACACAATTTTTAAGGTGGAAACCCACTCCGGGACAAAAACCACCTAATGCTTTTCTAATAATTCTTTTCAACTCCAATTGAAAATAAAGCTCCAACTTCCTAGAATCTAGAAAATAATTTTTCTCCAGCTCCCACTGGATGGATGATCCAAGGCCCAAGATTCTTCAGTAGTTAGTGAATGGATGCCCCAACACCCAATGAGCTACAACTCGCCCTAGCACCACCCTAACACCCTATAGAAGAATTAAAGAAGAATGGACTCCCGTACCAGGGAAAATGGTCCACTTTACAATGATATAGAATGATGTTGAAGAAGAAGATATACTAGACCATAACCCCAACTTTGACACAACCACCTAATGATGATCCTAGGCCTCCCAACACTGCCTCTTCAACCCTTGGCAGATAGAGACCAGAACAATTTGTACAATAATGTATTTACAATGACTAAGTACAATGATACCTTTGCAATTATTGTATGCAGTGCTGCCCACTTGAAGACTTCATATGATGAACTTCTTGCTGCTGTTATGCACCTTGGTTGCTACTCTTTTCATGCTACACTCTACTACACCTTGTTTTTCTTTTACGCCGTATAAAGTCTGGTCCTTTGTAATCCTTGACAACACATGATCTAGCTTTTTCTTCCCTTCTAGGAGCTCGATAATGAATCTGGTGTATCTCTGTTATTTTAGATCCTCAATATCTAATTTTCGGAGCTGTAGTATTTCTCTGAGTCTTCTTTCCAATGCCACAGGTCTGACCCAATTTGGATTCTTCAAGAAAGAGTTATACCCAATTTCTCACACAGCCCTAATTATGGACTGTTTTAGCAGAGCGCACTTGTACGACATGCCACGTGTCACTGTTTATTCATTTTCTTTTGAAATTTATAGAGAAAAATTAATACTGTTCTCTATCCATCACTTTTTACGGCATTCCAATCTGATACTCAGAGAGAGAGTTATGACGAATTTACCAAGGTCACTTCTTTGAGATGAATTTCAGGAGCCTACAAAAACCCTTACTTCCATAGATCATATCTCCAAAAATATTACGCAACTTGATCTGAAATTTTTACTGCAGCTTCCTCAAGATTTCAGCTTCACCTCATAAACATTTCAGCTTCTGAGCCATCAAAGAAAAAAATTTAGAGCGAAAATTCCATGATGACTTGTTTCAAATGGTCGAATCCCTTGCCTAAGGAGGAAATGAAGATCAAAATATATATGAATTCTTAAGTTGAGAGGGGATTCAACAAGTGAACGTGGGAGGGATTTTAGGAGCTTAGAAAATATTAATTATTACTTTTCAATGACCCATGCCCCAACCCCATGGGGTTTTAGCCCACTAACTGGGGTACAAACTTCAAACATGAATATCTCTCAAACCATGAAAAATTACATGGCGTGCCATATATCAATGGAAACATCTTGACAAGTAGAAACCATTAAAATAATTATTGACCCATAATATATTAATTTGGTAGGTCAAAATTATCATTCAATATTGGGTTAGCCCCTGGTGCTGCTTGGGTTGACATCAGTGACAACCGATGATCATGACACCTCTTCCTACAACATTCTCTCCCCCTTTGACATCAATGGCAAAGGGTAACTCCCCCTGAAACACAACCATCCTACAGACCTGTACACACTTCCACTCACGCTGACACACAACCATCCTGCAGACTTGTACACACTTCCACTCCCCCTTTATATTCTGAAAAAGGAAAATCTAATGAGAACTTGGGAGAATCCCAAGCTTCTGGCGAAGATATTCCAATGATGGCGAATATTTGATATGTGATTCTTTTGGTGCTGCTTGGAATCTTGCTACTTGTCCAACTGCTTGCATAACATCTGGTCAGGAGGCTATTAAATATAGAAGACTACTAATCATATATCTATACAACCTTTGATCCACATCCTTAGATGAGTTTTCTATGTTCAATTTTCAACCAAGTAAAGACATCTTGAAATCACTTTGCACCTTTGTAGCAAAATTCTTACTTAGACGATCATCATTGCTACCAATTATTGTATCATCCTCTTTAGCTATTAGACATGCTTTAGTTGCTTCATCTAGAACATATATGTCATTTGGAGCTCGACTTAACTTTGTAGCCCTTGTAGCCACAATTTCTACAACCTTTCTGATTTGTTTCGTGGAGTTGAATAGTATTGTGTGTCCTTGATCAAACATTTGTCCAACTGCTTGAGAAAGTGATTCATGTTTTCAACCAATAGAACATTCCTTGCGAACATCTTTGCTTCAAGAGAGTGTAATTACGATCTCTAACATTTGAAGATCAATATTTCCAAAGGACACGGTTCCATCCTTCTTCTCTTTAGAATCTGGAATTTATTTCTATCTCGAGTCATATGCGTTGAGTAGCAGCTATCCAACACCACATCTTTCTTCTTTTGAGCCTTGAGGCGAGAACACGATTATCATTCTTCTTCTTCTTCTTCCATGCTCATTCATTCTGTACAACGATGGCTTCGAAGATTCTTACGGAGGATTTTCAAATTATTCTTTCGCAATCTTTAGTATGTGTCTAAGTTTTGACATTTGTAACATTCAATATTATTTCCTAAATTTTCAAATATGTGATATTTTGCTAAGCCCTAGGAGTTCATGTTGTGGATCCCTAGAATTGTATTCAATCCTAGAATGCATTAGATATTCTCTTGCTTTATGATCAAATTTTCCACATGAATAACAATAGCCATACAAAATATGTTGGTACCTGGATGGAAATCTTCATCGAGGAATTGTCTTCCAAGGTTGTTCTTGCAAATCTTGTCCAATGAAGTCTTCATGCATGTAGTTCATAGGTTCATTGTATTTTGTTGTAGAAGGTCTGGCTGTCTTCTTCTTTTTAACCGAGGCTAGCTCTGTCATTGTAAGATCGATGATTGTTTATGGGTTCTTCCAATGCCCTTGACTTATTGGCATAGTTTTGGATAGTTTTTCCCTTCTTCACTTCCTTATGCAATGAGACTACTTGGGCTTCTAATTCTTCCCTTTCTTGGTTGCTTTCTTCCAACTTCTTTTGAAGTGACTCTTCAATGAATTTGTGTTCTTCAAATTCAATTTTGATACCTTGAACTTGTTCTTCAAAAGTATTGGAACAAATCTTCTCAGCCTTTAGCTCTTTTATAAGCTTGATTGCTTCCGTAGAAAATTATTCTATGGTCAACCCTTCCTCTTCATTGTTTGATACCTCTTGTTTATTGTGCTTGGCTATAAAAAAGACTCTTTCATTGGCTTCTTCTTCACTATCATTTTCTTCATCGGATGATGAGCTATCTTCTTTAGAGAGAAAGTTCCTTTTGGATCCTTGCTTGTTGAATTTCTTAAAGCCTTTCTTTCTTTTTGAGTTTCCAATACTTTTGTTTGGACATTTTTCTGCAAAAATGCCCAACCTCATTACAGATGAAACATATCAATGGAAGTTTACCTTTGAATTGTCCCTTACCAATTTGTATTTTTCTCCTGAAGTAAGCATATTCTTCATCTGAAAGACCTTCTTCATCATCTCCCTTTTCTTCACTCTTGCGGGTGAATTTCTTTTCAATTGAAGGTTGTTTATCCTTATTGGTTTTCTTAGATGCAATGAACATATTTTTTAGATGCGAAGTGCCCTCTTCTTCATCAAGTCTCATTTCATATTCTGTGAGAATTCCATGTAATTCCTCTTTGCTGAGTTTGTCTAGATTTGCATTGTATTCTAAGACCGATACCTTTGGGTTGAATCTCCCTGGTAACGTTCTAAGAATCTTGAACAATAATCTTCTCATCAAATGGCTCCCAAATATTCTAGAGTGGTTATTTCATCAACGTGTTCTAAGTATGACAATGTTGCAATCTTTTCATTCTAAGTTGCTCAAATTTTTCTCTATAGATTTGAAGCTTTGCTTCTTCTGACATTTGGTCCATACATATATATTCTCAAGCTTGTCCCACGCATTTTTTTGGCGGTTTTGCAGCCCAACACAACATGATAAGAAGATTCAATAAGTCCAATTGGTAATAATTTTCTTTTCTTTTGCATCATTTACCAAATTCTTCTTACCTTGTTCATCCGCGGTTGATGTAAATCCATTTTGAACAGTGTCCCATACTTCGTAACCTTGCGCCAAGAGATAGACATCCATTCTTCCTTTCCAGAGTGCATAATTGTTTTCATTGAATATAGGTACACCATTCTTGGTATGCTCCATGACCTCGTTCCAGCTGTTAAACTGCTATTGAAGGAACCAAGCTATGGTTCCAATTGTTGGAAATACTGAGAGGGGGGGTGAATCAGTATTTCTTTCAATTAGATCATTAGTTAATCTTCAATTATTATCAGTGTTTGTAAAATGATAGCAAAAAACAAGAGGAACACAAATGCATACAATTTTTAAGGTGGAAACCCACTCCGGGACAAAAACCACCTAATGCTTTTCTAATAATTCTTTTCAATTCCAATTGAAAAAAAAGCTCCAACTTCCTAGAATCTAGAAAAGAATTTTTCTCCAACTCCCACTGGATGGATGCTCAAATTCCTGAGATTCTTCAGTAGTCACTGAATGGATGCCCCAACACCCAATTAGCTACAACTCACCCTAGCACCACCCTAACACCCTATAGAAAAATAAAATAAGAATGGACTCCTGTACCAGGAAAAATGGTCCACTTTACAATGACATAGAATGATGTAGAAGAAGAAGATATACTAGAACATAACCCCAACTTTGACACAACCACCTAATGATGATCCTAGACCTCCCAACACTGCCTCTTCAACCCTTGGCAGATAGACACTAGAACAATTTGTATAATAATGTATTTACAATGACTACGTAAAATGATACCTTTGCAATGATTGTATGCAATGCTGCCCACTTGAAGACTTCATATGATGAACTTCTTGCTTCTATTATGCACCTTGGTTGCTCCTATTGTCATGCTACCCTCTGTTGCACCTTGTTTTGCTTTTATGTCGTAGAAAGTCGGGTCCTTTGCAATCCTTGACAACACATGATCTAGCTTTTTCTTGCCTTCTAGGAGCTCGATATTGAATCTGGTGTATCTCTGTTATTTCAAATCCTCAATATCTGATTTTTGGTCCTGTAGTAGTCCTCTAAGTCTTCTTTCCAATGCAATAGGTCTGACCCAATTTGGATTCTTCCAGAGAGAGTTATACCCAATTTCTCACACTGCCCTAATTATGGACTGTTTCAGCAGAGCGCACTTGTATGGCGTGCCACGTGTCACTGTTTATTCATTTTCTTCTGAAATTGATAGAGAAAAAATTACAGACTGTGCTATATCCATCAATTTTTACATCATTCCTATCCGATACTCAAAGAGAGAGTTATGACGAATTTACCAAGGTCACTTCTTTGAGATGAATTTCAGGAGCCTGCAAAAACCCTTACTTCCATAGATCATATCTCCAAAAATATTGCGCAACCTGATCTGAAATTTGTACTTGAACTTTCTCAGGATTTCGGCTTTACCTCATAAAAATTTCAGCTTCTAAGCCTTCGTAGAAAAAAATTTAGAGCGAAAATTCCACGATGACCTGTTTCAGATGGCCGAATCCCTTGCCTAAGGAGGAAATGAAGATCACAATATATATGAATGCTTAAGTTGAGAGGGGCTTCAACAAGTGAACATGGGAGGGATTTTAGGAGCTTATAATATATTAATTATGACTTTTCAATGACCCATGCCCGAACCCCATGGGGTTTTAGCCCACTAACTGGGGTACAAACTTCAAACATCAATATCTCTCAAACCGTGAAGAATTATATGGCGTGCCATATATCAACGGAAACATCTCAACAAGCAGAAACCATAAAAAGAATTTTTGACCCATAATATATTAATTTGGTAGGTCAAACTTCTAATTCAATATTGGGTTAGCACCTGGTGCTGCTTGGGTTGACATCAATGACAACCGCTGATCAACACACATCATGTCTGAAGAATTGTGAGCGTTCGTGAGTTGCGCGAGCCTTTGCTAGTAGTTGCAATAGTGTGGTCGTGCTGTGAATAGAATTCCCCCCCCCATACTTGTTGTTCTCCTATAAACAAATCACGAGTCTGCATGCAATTTTCTTGAATCCACATTGTTAATTTTGAAGAGAAATAGATAAGATGTATGCCAAAAATTCAATAAAAAAAAATTCTATAGAAATTCAGTATGAATATTGTGGCAAATCAGCAAATTATGGCAGAATTCTATACTTATATCACGTGCTATCCATAATGCATACATTCCCCCTTCTAATTGAAAAAGGGATTCCATGACCATAAAGCATAGAAAAAGTGTTGAGCTGACGATAAGGCAAGGGAATGAACAATATAGCAATAAATGAAGCAGAGTACACATATCAAATGATAGGACAACAAGAGGTATGGTTATAATGAGGGCAGAGTGTATAAATATAGTTATGAATAAGAGATAAGATGCTTGGGTTGATGATAGGTAATGTGGTAAGTAAAAAAGACAACAATATGCAAGAAAAGATACCTTGCCGACGATATTCCATCTGAAAATGATATGATTGATTAAAAAAACATTAAATCATGCGTAAAGGTTCATAGTAGGGAGAAATTAGTGAAATAATCTCTCTGATAAAAATAAAAGTAGGAAGAAGATATTATAATAATTATTGATGTTGAAAATAGAACTTTAATACCATAAGCAGGGCCTCTGCTGCCAGCAAGTGTCCATAGCCTCGACAGGGTTGCTTTTTAACCCATATGAGATAGGATCCTCAATTTATAGTTGGAGAATTCCATTGTTGTTCTACAGAAGAGATCAGTGTACTGGCATGGTAACCAGATAACCACACTGCCATTCACTGGGAAGTAGAAAAAGTGACCAGGTTGACTTGTGATGAGACCTCCTGTTCCAAGGATATTGTGGCTATCCAATGGATCATAACCCTGGTGTGGTGGCCATAGTGGGAATGTCATTTCGCTACAACCTTATGAACATGGTAGGTTGGCTCTTTAATGAGACCCCTTATCCTCTATCTGTAGACAATATTTTGTTGTTTTTACACCTTTTATGATAAATAGAGGGAGGCTCAGTACTCCTTAAGAGTGGGGATGGTGGAAGAAGTTTGAACATATCAATAGAAAGAAAATATACCCATAATCTTAATTATAATAGATAGAGAGAATTATAGCCAAGAGAAGTGGAACCAACATGGTAAAGATGATCAATCAATATCATATACAACAGAAATCAATACAGTAAAGTAGTATATAAATAATTGTGTCCCTTTTGTTTGTTTTTTTTTTTTAAACCTATCATGAAGAAGTTGTCTTGTTAAAGATCATAATGTCAAGGATATTCACTTGCTTCAATAGACTCCATAATTTTTGTCCTCATAAAATTATTGTACTTCATGCGATGCAAGGGAATCAATAAAATGTGGTTGAGATGAATTAGGAATAATCGCACAAGAGAGAGGAAGGGTTGTTCTTGAAAATATTCCCAAAGTATACACATGAAGGAACAGCAAAAACACTCAAAAAAATGTTGTTCTTTAAAAGGAACAACAAAAAAATGCATGCGAAAAAATGATGTTCCTTAAAAATAATAGCAAAAAAGTACACAAAAAAAGTGTTGTTCCTTAAAAGGAACAACAAAAAATACACCCAAAAAAAGTGTTGTTCCTTTTAAGGAACAACAAAAAAATGCATGCAAAAAAGTGTTGTTCCTTAAAAGGAACAGCAAAAAATACACCCAAAAAAAGTGTTGTTCCTTTTAAGGAACAGCAAAAAAATGCATGTGAAAAAGTGTTGTTCCTTAAAAGGAACAACAAAAAAATACACAAAAAAATGTTGTTCCTTTTAAGGAACAACAAAAAATACACCCAAAAAAAGTGTTGTTCCTTTTAAGGAACAAAAAAAAAATGCATGCGAAAAAGTATTGTTCCTTAAAAGGAACAGCAAAAAAATACAAAAAAAGTGTTGTTCCTTAAAAGGAACAGCAAAAAAAATCAACACGCGAAACTCCTATTCTTTAAATGGAATGGCTATTGTTCCTTTAAGAGGAACATCAGTTTTTCCTTAAATGGAACAACAAAAAGAGAAACACGTGAAATTGATGTTCCTTAGGAGGAATGACGATTTGTTCTAAGAGAATAGCAAGAAAACATGTACAAGCTTTGGTGTTTCACCTTGAGAACAAGGGAAAAATAGGAAAAAAAACTAATGTACAATCTATTATCTAAGCAAATCCAATCAAACAAAAAGGAAAATTTATGTACAAGTTTCAAGAAAAAGTAATTTTTTATAGAATTGGTATTGCCGAAGAATTTCCTTCTGCAATTGAAACTTGCATGGTGGGGTTCTTATTGTGCAATTGCCAATGGAGCAAAAACTACAATTTGAAGGGATAAACACCTGAAATACAAAAACATAAAATAAATCAGAAATAAACAACACTTTATTAAGTTACAACAGCTATGATGTTATTTCCTAAGGGAATATCAATTTGTCAATGGAAAAAAATGATATTTTTGAAAAAAAAATTGGTAGCAGTGACATGACATGAATATTCAAATGGAAATCAATTTTTCATTGTTTCTATTATGAATCCGTTGGCTAATGAATTGGATTAAATTCCCGTGTTTCATTAAAATTTCTTTCAAGAATCGCTCGTCCATAAATTGACCTTCTTTATTCTCCTAAAACCTGCAAAAAAACGAGTGTCTACTTGAAATAAAACATTAAATCATGGAGAAAGAAGGAAATCAGGCTCCCGTAATCCAATAACTATGCAAAAAAAAAACAATTATCTACTCTGTAAAACAAATCCATAGAAAAATAAAACAAATTGTATTTGTCACCTGGGAGAGCAGTGGTCGACCATACTAACCAGCAGTGTTTTAATCATACCTTCTTTGTTTTTCGTCCGATTTGAGTGATTCCAAAGCCAAATGAAATTTAATTCAGGGAGATGTCTCTATTAGAAACAAGTTGTAAAAATTCCATGTAATGGTATGTTAAATTTGCTTAGAACAACTTGCATAATAGAGTCATATTCGATTTTCCAGCTTAGACCAATAATTTATATTTCAAGCATAAGTTTGACGATGGATTAAGCTGATTCAAATTGGAAATGAAAGTAGATTCATTTATTTATCTCCAATAGAAATATTTTTTTAATACAAGAATAATTGATGGGTCAAATATGCTAATGAATAGCCGAGAAAACAAAGTTTCAAGAGTGCTGATTTATGATAAGAAGTTAGTATTTTTGTCATATATTCCTCATACGTTATCGAAATTGAGTGATTCAAATTCTGTTATAAACTATATTCATAGAGGCATATACCATAGAAACAAGGTTTAATAATATAGTCATTTAGGCCTCCAAAAACTGATTGTCCCAACTCTGCTCCTAAGCTGCCTACTAGACACCATATCAATGTTTTGGTTATAAATTTTGTGTTTCAAATCCAAATGGAGTAATTCAATTTGGGTTATGAATTAGACATCAAGTGATACTTCGGATAGAAACAATTTTTAAAAATATTCACTTTTGGTCCCTCAAAACATGACTATCCCAACTCTGTTTTTAGAAATTTAATCAAGCCCACAAGCCAAAAAAATATGATATTCAAGAAATTTTTCCATATTGGTGATAAAAATGAATATGAGTGTTTGT
The DNA here is from genome assembly GCA_034641835.2 of Pinus albicaulis. Lineage (NCBI taxonomy): Eukaryota > Viridiplantae > Streptophyta > Pinopsida > Pinales > Pinaceae > Pinus > Pinus albicaulis. The sequence goes on along the minus strand of CM076579.1, from coordinate 1,640,092,310 downwards.
AGAATTGTTATTTTCAATATAATGCATCTAAATACACAAATAAATTAAAATATTTATCATCAATGTTGATTTCCACAACGTGTTGCAACAAAAACAACTATTTTTACAAAAATAAAATAAAAAAATGTGTTTATTTTATTTCCTTATTTATTTATTTTCTCCACTAACCTACTCTTCTTTGAAAATTGAATATGATTACGTATAAGAGTACTTCCATTGGAGCCATTTTCAAAATAAGGCTTCTATTATGTACATATCCAAATTTGAGAAATGCATGTTAATAAATAGTAGGGTATGAGAAGCCAACTTCACTTGAAAAGATGGTGCCAAAAATTGTTGAAGTATGGAGTAATGCTGCAAAAAAATGGAGTGGAACCAATATTCAATGTATCCCTTACTTTCTTGATTTCCCATAGCCATCATATCATAAATTTCTTGAGTGTTTAAAATTTCTTGTTGATGCGGGCTAGAAGAAACCTCATTTTCTTTCATAACCTCTACAATTTTTGGATTTGATACATTCTGAATCTCAGTATAAGTTTTCTCCAATGGTGCATATGAGATAAAATGGGTGGGAAGGGTGAGTAAATTTTTGCAGTTTAACAGTGTAAGCATGTTGTACTAGTTTATTATGGTAAGGGTGTGGAATGAGTTGAGAAGGAAATTGTGTAGGGAATGGAGCATTTTGATGATGTAGTTGATTGGGTTGAATGGATGATTTTGATAGGAAAACAAGATGTTGTGGAAGAAATGGTGGAGAATATGGAGGATGTGTTTGTGCTACAAGATGAGGGAGAGTAGTCATGCAATCACAAGATGAACCGTGCCAAACTTGTAGACAAGATTGATGGTGGTTGTATTGAGATTGGCATGGCTGCCCTAACATATGAGTATTCCATAATAGATTATGCAAGTAAGAGAATGGAGAGGAAATGTTTTGAACCATACCTGTAGGCCACGATTTCCATGGTTTTGACCTTGTTGCAGCTTCCCCATTTCTTTGATATGCTACTTCCATCCTAGATAAGGAAGAGTGAGTATCTATGGGATACTCCTTTTGGCAATGAGGGAAAAACACTTCTTCAATTTCTTGATTTTTCTGAACCTACAAAACGTTCAATTGTGAATTTAGAGAGCTAATAAAATCATATTTAAAATTTTCAAATAAAACATTGATTTTAGCTCTTATGTCTCTTGTTCTTGTAGTAAATTTGGAAAAGAAAGAAGAAACTTCTTTGAAATTCTTACGAGCCTTGGAAATTCCTCTTGAATACCTTATGCACAATTCACAAACATCATCATATGATAATTGAAAAACATCACCTTTTCCTATCAAATTTAAGAGTTCTAAAAACTCATCTTTGATTCCTTTAAGAAGAAGTGTTTTCAAGATTTCTTTTTCCAAATGCTTATGATTTGATTTTTTAAGGTTATATTAAAATCACTCTACATAGTCCTCCAAGATTTCATCTTCCCCTTGTATCATACCGAAAATATCTTCATTGGATTTGCAGTAGTCTTGGTACTTCTTCAAGAAGATGTTCTTCATGTCCTCCCATGTTTGGATGTAGTTACCACCTAGGCTCATGAACCATCGGAGAGTTGCTCCTTTTAGAGTAAGAGGAAACACTTTCAACCATTGATCATTAGTACAATAATCATATCCTCTACAAAATATTTCAAACTCAAATAAGAATGTATCTGGATCTTCATTTGTCAAACCATGAAAATTTGGTAGAGACAATGGGTGAATTATGTGCATTTGTGTCACTCCTCCTAGATCTTTGATAGGGAATTCAAAAGTTGTAGTGTGAGCCATTTATTACCATAATAGAAGATGTTCTTCATGTGTTTCTTCAACGATCCTCCTTCCAATGTTCCTATCAATTGGTTAGTGAAATGGGTGGTGCTTACATCACCACTCGAGTGGAATTACAAGATTTTTTCAAAATTTCTACCTCTAAAATACAAACATTCATTTCTACCTTCAATTCTTACGCAATTCTGCTAAAAAGCAAGCAGAGGAGCAAGAATTTTACTTGCTTGTTACGCAGGTTCTTACCTTCCGTTTTTAATACCCAATTCTTTTACAGTAAACAAACATCAAACATACATCACTCTCTATGAAATGGAAACACTTTCCCTGGAAACGATGCCAAAATGTTGGGTGCTAAAAGGTGCCTTTTAAAACTCCTATTTATCCCACATTAATTATCAATCGGGGAAAATCCTCTTATTTCAAGAGTGTACACAGTATGTGCACGCTATAATCTCAGAGAGTAATGTTTCCAATTTGCAGTACAGTGTTTCAAATACAAGAGTAAACAGATGCTGAAAATGAAATTTAATTACAACAATATGAAACTCAATGTTTTTAAATTCAATCACTCACTCAACAATCATTAGTCAAGGATGCAGTAGTAATAACCCTTTCCTCTGTCAACTGATGTAAATGAATCAAACATGAACAAGATCCTCAATCTAATAAAGTAGGTAATAATAACCAATGTCCTTTACAGTTGATGATCTTACACTCCACACCAAAGCAATTAAATGGAAATGGTAACTAAGCTAAATCACTAATGCTGCTAATGAAAATAAACTAAGCAAGCTCTCTGTAATACATTCAAAAGCAAAACCAAACTCTTGCAAAAAGGAATAAATAGTAAACTAGTTAACAGAAATGAACAACAGTTCTATTTACTAGAAATGAACAACAAATGGAAATGAATAGAAAATCCTATTTAATGGAATTAAACAGTAAATGTAAATGAACATAAAATCCTACTTGACGGAAATGAACAGAAAATCCTGAATAGCGAAGCTCTGTAATTGCAAAGCATAACAATACAAGTTATAAAGAAATAAATATTCTTGTTATGTTGGAAAGGATCAACAATGCAATTCATTGATGCAACACACCAATTTCATAAAGCATTGAAACTGTAAACTATTAAACATGGAAACTGTGAAGCAATGCAACTAAAGAAAGTGAGAAATAATGCAAACCATCACATGACTAGAATCAGAAAGTAATGATACAGATGGCAAGTGGATCCACCAGGGCCGGGCCCTTTGCCGCTAGTGGAACACTACCAAACTACTCCAGTATCAAATAATGGAACAGCAACCGAATTTATGTATTAATCATAGCAAAGTTTACAAGCAATTTTATTATGTTTTAATTAACAAGAGTCAATGAACAATTCTGAAAATTACAAAAGGAAATCTGAATAATAATACGAGGTATCTCCTTTTATAATCAGAAATAGGAGTAAGTAAATAGTAAATGTAATCCCTCATAACAAAATTGGATTGCTCCCAACAACTTGATCAACAAGAAAATATATTTCCATCAATCATTCAATAGGAACAAGTCGAGTTTGGTATTGCAATTGACAACATTTGGAAAATGGCTGCAACAATGAATCTGGGAAAATCTCCCTCAGAAAACCTTCTGTTTCTCTTAATACAGATCAAATTTGGGGAAATTGTTCATCAATAAAGTTAATTCAGTCTGTTCTGGACAAAACTCATGTTTCGAATTTTTCATATTCTTCTCCATTTGCCTAGAATGTCCAACGTAAAACTTTCACTTCTTATTCCAACGAATTTCCTGAGTTGGAATATTGAATGATGAGCTGGAGATCAAATATGCAATCTGGCAAATATCTTGGAGGCTAAAATGGTGAGTGATGTTAAAAAATATATTAATAAACCATAATTGGTAAAATCATGCATAATCATCAATTTATTAAAAATAAAGGAGAATAAATAATATTTATCCAAAAGAGCATAAATAGTTATAAGATGAAATTATATGATAAACCATGATAAATGATGTGATAAAGAATGGTAGAAATGGATGAAATAGGTATCAAAAAGTGATAATAATAATGACAAACTAGCATCCCAACACTACTGTCCCCAAATATTGTAACCATTGTACTCCTAGTACGACATCAGCACCTCCCATTGGGATGGAAAGCATTGGACTATTCAATACATATTCCCCCATGGATAGCTTGATATTATGGCATTTTCCATAGCAATTTATAGTTCCTCCATTTGCAACCATCACTTGACATTCTGGTGTTGGGTATAGGAAACAATTCAATTCCTTGGCTACCTTACAATGAATAAAACTATGGGTACTACCTGAATCAATCAATACTATTACCTTTTTCTTTTTGATATGTCCTTCTATATTGAGAGTTTGAGGAGTGGTAATTACTACCAATGCATTACACGATATGGTCGAACTCATTTCTTCCTCTTCTAGGGCTGGTTCTGGTGTATATCCTCTTCTTTTTCATTTTCTTCTTCCTCGTCACAATCTATGGAAAATAATTTCTTCTCAGCACACTTATGACCTTTAGTGTATTTGCTATCACAACTATAGAAAATTCCTTTTGCTCTTTTTTCTTCCAATTTTTTTGGTGTCAAACTTGTAGGTTGTTGAAATCTAGGAGTAGCAACACTTCCCTCTTTATAGAAGTGAGTGGTAGGCTTCCTTGTTGCCATAATTTTACATTCAATTTTTCTTGCCAACCTGAATGCCTTCTTCAATAAATCGGGTTCCAAAACGCGAACTTCATGCTGGATGTTATCCTTTAAAGTACCTATGAAGAGATCAATCATGTGTTCCTTTGTAATATCAGTTGCCCTTATATTCAATTTTTGGAAGTCCTCAATGTGCTCCCCAACTAAACCCTTTTTTTTGAGATTTATCAATTGACTAAAGAAGGTGTTTCTCTTTGTATCCTCATAATGTACTATCATTTCCTCCATAAAAATTGACCAAGTGACAATTTTTTTACGGGAGCAAAGCCATCGATACCATACAAATGTATTTTGTTCTAGATGCAAAGTTGCAATGCGTACCTTTTGTGTGTTTTGCACATTATTGAGATCAAAATATTGCTCCATATGTAGTATCCATGTTACAGGATCCTTGCCATCAAACTTCCTCATATCCATCTTTGGAATATGGTGGTTCTTCCTGCCATCATTAGAGTTTATGAAATCACGATTAGCATTTATTTTTTTCTCATCATGAGTTTCCTCTACTATTTTTTTCACCATTAGGAAACATTTGTTGTATCAACTTTGTCAAACCTTCCATATCTGCTTTTAGATCATTCTTCATGTTTTCCATCTTTTCATCGATCTTAGCTTCCATGCCAGCCTCCATGCCATCTATCTTAGATTCCACACCTTTCTTCAAACCATCCATCTTCTCTTCCAAGCCTTTCTTCAAAACTTCCATTTAATTTTTTGCTTCTCTTTGCGATAACGAAATTTGGTGCACTTGCTCTTGTAATTTTGATACATCATGTTGCAATTCTTCATCTTCATGAGTCATAGTAGAGCCTTTTGAAGTTTTAATGGGTGTTGAATTATTTTTACGAGGCATTTTTTAGAACCCAATACTGATATCTATTCTACAATACGCCCTTTTAATCAATTCAAATTGATTCTTCAAACAAGAGTTATGTAATTCTGAAAAAAAAAATACACACCTTTTTCTTTCTTTTGAGTAGCTCGATATTGAAATTGGATTATCTCTGTTATTGTAGCTCTTCAATATCTAAAATTAAGCACTAAGGTATCGCTTTAAATTCTCTTTTGAATGCCACAGTTCTGACCTAATTTTGATTCTCCAAGGCAAAGTTATGTCCAATCTCCCACAATGACCTAATTATGGACTGGTTCAGTAGAGCGAACTTGTACGACTTTCCAGGTGTCACTATTTCATCCTTCTACTTTGAAATTGATAGAAAATAAACTACAGTCCATGTACTTACAACCAATTTTTACGGAACTCCAATCCAATGCTCAGAGAGAGAGTTATGAATCTTTTCCTGTGATCACCTCTTTGAGATGAAATTCGGGAGCCTGGAAAAGCACTACATTCCACAGATCATATCTCCAAAAATATTGCAAACCAAGATTTGAAATTTAGTATTGAGTTTCCTTAGTAGTTTGGATTCACACCCTAGAAATTTCAGATTCTGAACCTTCGTAGAAAAAACGATATAGTGAAAATTCCACGATGACCTTTTTAGAGCAGTGAAACCCTAGAATCCAAAGCTCTGATACCAAATGTTGTGAAACCAGCTCCAAAAACAGAAGAAAAGAGATATCAACACCTTATAATTAAGCCAATTCAAGGTGGCAACCTCCAATGCATTACTTAAATGAACAATTCTTGGATGATACAAATTACAAAACCTCCTTTCTATATATAGGATTCCATGGGGCCACAATGTAATCCTAGCCAACCTAACATTAATAATTTAAGGGCACAATAATAACAATATGGGGGTTACAAGGGTACAATAATAACAATAAGTGGGTTACACTAACAATAATAAGGGACTATACTAGTAATATATTTACTTAACAGCATTAGAGAACATCCTCACCAAGGTTGTGAGCATCAACATGAAATATTGGGCAGACAAATTAGTGGAAGCCACTTGGGCTTACAATACCACTTGGAATACAACAACATGATTTACTCCATATGTTCTAGTTTAAAGGAATAAAGCCTTTCTTTCCATTGAGTTTGAGTATAACACCCTGAGAATGGTAGCTCAGTTGGACTTGAACATCACAAAGGCACAAAAAGAGAGGTTAATGCAGCTAAATGGTTTGGATGAATTCAGGATGCATACCCTCATTCACACAAAGGTAATCTAGCTGTAAAGGAAAGTTTGGCATGACAATCATATCAAAGAAAATGCATTTCAAGAAGGATATTAGGCACTGCTCTATGACTCCAGATTCAAGGAATTCAAGGGAAAAATAATTACAAGGTGTCGAGGACCTTATCAAGTGGAGAAATGCAATGAAAATGGGGTTGCTCAAATGATAACCATTTATGAGGAGGGGATCCCTCTAATTGTCAATGATTACATGCTAAAAATGTACAAGAAGCCCTTATCTAAGGCCAAGTTTATCAATTCAATAAACATGGAGGTGGATTTCATTGGAAGCTCCAAAATTTCTATCCCCTCACCTTCCTAGAGAAAGAAAAAGAAAAGGAAAAATAAAGAGGATTGGGTGAAAACCTCTCTGAGGCATCCAAGTCAAACTCCTTTGTTGAAAACCTCCATGAGGCAATCCTAGAGAAAAAAAAAGAGAAAATAAAACATATATAAATAAAATATCCTTGGTTAAAACCTTTTTGGGGCACCCAAGGAAGGCTTGTGGGTTGAAAAAATATGCTGAGGTAGGCCACCTGTCTTCAAAAAAATAAGAAAGGGGAAAAAGAGGAAAAAGGAAAAGGAAGGAAACAATACCTATGCACTAACCCATTTTTGTTTTACAGGTTGCTGATCAAGGACAATTTGGAAAAAGGGGAGAAACATCATTTCTATCTTTCTCTCTTTCCTCTACTTATCCAATCCATGACCAATCCCAATATGCATCCATCCATCCATTTCTCCCTCTAGGTGAGCAAAAATTTCATGTTTTTCTTACTCTCTACAGTGCTACAGTATGTCCTAGGCTGCTACAGGATTTATTGTAGTGCTATAGGAAACCTAATGCTACAGGAAATTCATATGAGAAGAAAAATCTCACCCAAAGAAACCTAACCCTCAAGAACACATGAAAAATATTTTTTTTACGTATACCTACCACTCCTAACCATCACTCCACTCCATGCATAAATATTCTATCACTAAACCCTTTATGTCGCCATTGTGAGCTAGTTTATATAAATCCTCACACACGGCCTATCCTCTCACATTCTGTTCCACTTTAGCAGTCTATTCACTTCCTAAATCCATCCATAGAATTTATGCACTACTTCTCTTCATCCCTTAGGTAAGTGGGGTGCCAAAACTGCAATAATGGGATTACTACAGGAATATAATCGCTTCCTGTAGAAATCTCTACATTCGACCAACAAATTAAATAAGTAGGAGGTATCTGATGAAGATGGATCCAAATGATCATCAGGGGACGCCATAAGGGAAGAATCACCAGAAATAACACCTGAGGATATCTATGAGACACCTGCAAAAGAAACAACAAACAAAGGCAATAAGCAGCTCACTTAGAGAAATAAGTTGCTCTCTCAGAAAAAGAAGAAGAAAAAAAAAACAAAGCAAAGGAAACAAATCACTGATGCCCATCACCATGATCCAAATCCATGCATCAAAGGATCCTACCACTCATCAGCATTAGGTAGGCTCACGTATGGCTACCTCACCCTCTCTCTATGCATCGATTGGCTAAAATGATTTAATGTCGAGAATAAAGCGTTTAATAGGAAAAAAGGTGGCTAATTCACCTGGCCACTCTTGAAGAGTTAAAGTAAGGAGTTAGTGGGGTTTTCATGCCATATGGGGATATCACATCAATTAAGAGAAAGGTCACAAGGAGTTGGAGGTGATTTCGAAGCTGATGGGAATCATTGGCTTGAGTGGGACCAACGGTCCAAATGAGGAAACCTCGTGCCAAATTCACATCACCACTATGCTCCAAGTCCGCTCGATTTGGAATAAAAGGTGTACTTTGGCTAATTCTACCTCATTCAATTATGCATTCTAATATCAGTTAGAGTAGGAAAGGGACATGAGCCATCGAGGATATTTGATCCATGGTTGAAGTTTTGCATGCAACTCGTGCTACAGGAAAGTCTATTGGTGCTACAAGAAGTTCACAGGAATGTTGCACAGTGCTAAAAATTTCCATGGAAGCCATGCTTAGAGTGTATTGATACCCCAAAACCATCGTACAACCAAGAAAACATCAGATTTGTAGAGGTAAGTGGACATCACGCTACCAAGTTGTAAAAAAAATCATGAAAATTTATACACAGTCAAGCCATAATTCAAAACTTTAAGGAGTTGCTCAGAGAAGTAGGGGTAAGAAATCATAGTTTGTGTTAAATTGAATCCTTTGGGGTCCCATAGCACCAGTGTTTTGGACACAAACTAGACAACCATATCTCTAACATAGTCACAAGATGGGGGGATTTTTTAACATAAGGGAGCCCACAGACATAAAAATAATTAGAATACACCCTTATGTGGTTGACATATTTAGAAATCACCACTGGCTAGGGTTCTTCGAGCTCCTCAAAGGATTTTTTGATGAAGTGGCTCGAGAATTCGTAGTAGCCTTGCACTCCCAAGAAGATGATAGGTCCATCACAGTGGTTAGAGTGCTAGCCATTACTAGAACCCCTTAGCTCATTAGCAAAGTTACAACCTTCCCCCTAGGAGTTAAGTGGAATATAGAGGAAAGAGTCTCTAACACTTCCTCTAAGAAGAGTTTCTTCTTTCATAATGAAGAATACAATGAGGATAAGAATGGGGTAAGAAGGGAAAGTCTCCGTTACCCATGGGATGAGGTAGCATATCATATCATTAAATATATTTCCTGTGAGGGAAGACTAAGTGTGGTCAATGGATACCACTTCATATTATTGCATGAGATTAGATTCAGAGGAGATTTTCCACTAGAGGAGAGACTAAAAACCCCATACTTCCTCCTACTTTCAATCAGAGGCATGAGCAAGAGGGTAGGTGAAAGAAAGTATCAACACCTAGCTCACCATGGGCTCATTACACTCATAGTGGGAGATTCTCTCAATGGACTAAACATGCATGTACCCTTGTCCATATTCATAGAAATGGACAGAGAGTCATTCATTGGGACACAAGATATAACTCCTAGAAAATCCCCTGCCTCTAGCCTTGGAGAAAGGGGTATCAAAGAAGAAGAGGAAGAAACTGAAAGGATAGAGGAAGAAAAGGAAGAAGAGGAAGTGGAAACATAGGCAGAACCCACCGAAAATATAGGAGCAAATGAAAAAGGAGAAGAAGATGAAAAGGAGGAGGAAGAGAAAGAAGAAGAGAAGGAAGGAAAGACAAAAGAGGAGGAGATATTAGACCCCAAGTTGAGCACTGATATCTCTCCTCAAAAAACCAACCTTTCACGAGGGACCATAGAAAAGGAAGTGGCTGCCATCATAGCCACTCTAAGTACCCCTGTGAAGGAAAAGAGAAAACGACATACCCCTATGTACTTCAAGACCAGGAAGAGAGTCATGGTGAAACAAGGGACACCTCAAACTCCAACTCAGAGCCCAATCACAATTTAAGAATCAACTAATAAGAAAGATGAAATATGCCCAGAGGAGGTGATGCAGGGGCATTAGACACTAGCCAGCAATGTAGGAAGTTTTGTCCACATGTTGTGGCTAGGGGGGATCAAAATCATTCGAATTGTAGCAGCAAGGTGTCAATACCTTAGCTGTCTGTTGCATTTAGATCAGTTAGAGTCAATAGAAGTCGAATAGTTTTGGTTCAGTCCATCTGTCCTGTTCAGTTATTCGAATAATGTAAATAGGTTTTTTTAGAATAGAAACGGTACTTACAGAGGAACCGAAGAGACACATAATAATACATATAAATTGTATACCCCGGATGTATTGAGGGGAGGAGATTTCCACAGTAAACTTGTGTGTTAAGCCATTGTTTCCTGTTGAATAAAATTAGGTGCTCATTGATAATTCAATTGTCTCTGAATTGATTTTGAATAGGAGTTGTTTAATGTTTGAACACTACTCTATGTATAATTGTTGAAAAGGACTGTTGTGTAATCTCTGCACGCCTCTCTATCTATTGTTGATCGTAGATTTCCCTTGAACTATCAGAACGAGCTTTGTTGAAATAAATCCTTGTAATAGACCATAACCGAATGTATTCCACCTTGTAACTGACTTACATTGTGAGTTTCATAAAGGTATCTGCCGAAGGCTTTGTTGAAAATATCCACTCCTAGAAGAGGTATGTGTATGATTGCAGTCGTCAAACTCTGTTATGAGGTAGTTAAAACTCCGCTTGCAAAGAAACAGTTCGGTTGGTTGTGAATTGAGAGTGTTATCTCGAGATTCAAACCTGAGTTAGGGAACCGGAGTGAATAGGAATAAGGGAGTTAACCCTGGGTTAACCCTATGGTCACTTACTATTCGAAATCCATAAGCGGTTTTGATCACATTGCCTTTGTGGGATAAGCTGTATTTAAGAAATTGGAGCGATCCCATAGACCGGGTGACGCGTGTCCCTGAGCAGTTTTGGAAGACCACTCTCATCACGCGTTAACTATCGACGGAGAAGTCAGCATGATATTGATGTATACCGTCCGATCTGGAGACTGGCTATCGAACGGTGATCGCCCTCAGATATGCTTGAAGGTTAATCAAAGGTATTGGCTTGTGTATTTAATTGATCCCATCGATTGTGTGTGTGGGTCCGGAACCTAGGGCATATTAAAGTGTTTTATTGAAATTGGTTTATTAATATAAGCTGATGGATTATAACCCAAAGTGTGCATGTATTTATTTTTCAATTTCTCTGAAATCGATAAAGTAAAATTACAAAAGAGTTGAGGAATGAACAGATTTAATTCAAGAGAAATGCTAATAGAGCTACCGTAGAGACCATCTCTCCTTGTGGGGCCCAAATTCAATTTTTTTGCTATCAATTGTGGTATCAGAGCTGTTTTTGAGTTGTTTTTGCAGAGAATTAACATGGCAATCTGAGTTGGTAGAGGTGCTGGAAGAAGGAGACCTGTTGGCAATGCAGAAGTGTTGGAGACCTTGCAGAGGTTCGAAGCCAGAATGGAGGCCATAGAGCGAAGACAACCCAGAGATCCTGAATACATCAGTGAACCTGAAATAGAGGAAGCTGGAGAAATCGTTGAGATTTCTCCTGACATGAGGCTCCTCAGAACTGTTCTGGGGTCTGCAGTTAAGCCCAATATTGAAGTGTCAAGTTTTGTAGGAGTATTGAATCCAGAGGAGCTGGTGGACTAGATTAATGAAATGAACAAGTGCTTTGACTATGAAGAAATGAGCGAAGATAAGAAGGTCAAGTTTGTCGTAACAAAGCTGAAGGGACATGTTGCACTTTGGTGGGATGGAGTGCAAGCAAAAAGAAGGAGAGCTGGCATGCAGCCTATCATAAGCTAGAAAAGAATGATGGCTAAGTTAAAAGGTAAATTCTTGCCTGGTGATTATAAACTAACATTGTTTAGGCAAATGCAGAACCTGAGACAGAGGTTGCTGACAATAAAGGAATATACAGAAGAATTCTATAGAGTAAGTATATGGGCTGGGCAATTTCAAGACACACCAGAGAAGACTGCCAGATATGTGAATGGTCTCAATCTGGAGATCCAAGATGAAATTGGTCTTCTGTCTCCTAAGACAATTGAAGAGGCCTATCAGATGGCCTTGAAAGCAAAGGAGAAATTCTTGAGGAAGCAATTTTCCAAATGGAGATGTAATTTTCGTGGAAGGGGAAGTCAGGGTGGTAGAGGAAAGCCTACTACACCCAGAGATGGAGCTAATAGTAGCTCACCTCAGAATGCATCTACAGAGGGTGATGCCAGAGGCAGAAGGGGTTCTTATAGAGGAAGAGGAGGCAGAGGCAGAGGTAGAGTATTAAGGTGCTATAGATGTCAGCAACTGGGACACAAGCACTATGAGTGCCTAGAGAATGTGGGTGCTAGTCCAAGAAATGTTGTTGTTTCCCAGGCTGGAGAAGAAGCAACAATTGAAGAATAAATTCTCTACCAGTGAGGGGAGAGTCCTTGGTGGTTAATAAGGTCCTATTGAAACAAACCAAAGAGGTCACTAAGCCTGCACAAAGGAAGAATTTGCTTAGGAGAATATGCAAAGTCCAAGGAAAATGCTTCCAGCTAGTCATTGATAGTGGCGAAACAGACAATCTGGTTTCCACTGAGGTGATGGAGAAGTTGAAGCTGAAGACAAGGGAGCATCCAACTCCCTACAGGGTGTCCTGGCTGCATAAAGGGCACCAGCTAATTGTAAAAGAATAGTGTGAGATAGAGCTGCAAATGGGAAACTACAAAGACAAATTCCTGTGTGATGTGATGCCCATGGATGTGTGTCACATACTTCATGGTAGACCTTGTCAGTTTGACAGAGAAGCAGTGCATGATGGCAAGAAGAACACTTAAAAATTCTTCAAAGATGGGTTGCATCATACATTGATACCCGTGGAAGAAAGAGAGCCATCAAGCAAAGTGGTTTATCCAAAGACCTTGTTGCTGAGTGGGAAGGAATATCTACAACAGATTGAAGAAGAAGAGGTAAGCTTTGCTTTAGTTTGCAAGCTTAAGGTAGTTCTTACTTCTACAAAGATTTATGATTTACCAATAAAAATCCAAGAGATGTTAGACAATTATTGTGACATTGTTGTGGATGATTTACCTAATGAGCTACCACCTGTGAGGAAGATCAGCCATCAGATATATTTTATCCCTCGTGCAAATCTACCAAATAAGGCAGCCTATAGAATGACTCCCATAGAAAATGAGGAAATCAGGAAACAAGTACATGAATTTCTGGACAAGGGGCTGATCAGAGAAAGTTTGAGTCCATGTGCAGTACCAGCAGTATTGAGCCTGAAGAAAGATGGAGGTTGGAGAATGTGTACTGATTCCAGAGAAATCAATAAGATAAAAATCAGGTACAGATTCCCCTTGCCCAGAGTTGAGGATTTAATGGATTGTTTGAGTGGTGCTAAATATTTTTCAAAGATAGATTTAAAAAGTGGATATCATCAGATTAGAATAAAAGAGGGTGATGAGTGGAAAACTTCTTTTAAAATGAATGAAGGACTGCATGAATGGATGGTAATGCCTTTTGGGTTGTCAAATGCACCTAGAACTTTCATGAGACTTATGAATGAAGTATTGAAAGAATTCATTGGTAAATTTGTGATAGTGTATCTGGATGATATATTAGTTTTCAGCAAAACCAAAGAAGAACATTTAAGGCATCTTAATTATGTCTTGAAGAAGCTGCACCAAGAGAAACTGATGATAAACTTAAAGAAATGCTCATTCATGAAGGAATATTTGGTGTATTTGGGCTTTGTTGTCTCTGTAGAAGCATTGAAGATGGACCCAGAAAAGGTTAAGGCAATTGTGGAGTGGCCTTCACCCATAAATGTTTTTGAGGTAGAAGTTTCCATGGACTTGCCAGTTTTTACAGGAAATTTATAATAAACTTCAGTAAGATTAATGCACCCATCATTGATACAATAAAAAAGAGCAAATAGCAATTTAAATGGACTGCTAAAGCAGAAAGAAACTTTAAACTTTTGAAGCAAAAGATAACTGAAAAACTTGTTTTGATTCTGCCTGATTTTGCTAAACCATTTCAAGTGAAGTGTGATGCCAGTGGAGAAGCCATTGGAGATGTGCTGAGTCAGGATGATAGGCCTGTAGCTTATTTCAGTGAAAATCTAAATGACACCAGAAGGAAGTATTCCTCTTATGAGAAGGAATTCTATGTAGTTGTTTAGGAATTGAAAAAATGGAGGCATTACTTAATGTCCAAAGAATTTGTATTATACTCTGACAATAATTCTTTGCACTACATTGTACAGCAGCCCAAGTTAAATCATAAGCATGCCAAATGGGTTGAGTATCTCCAAAGTTTTAAATTTGTTTTGAAACATATAAGTGGCCAAGCAAATAAAGTAGCTGATGCTTTGAGTAGGAGGCACATGCTTGTTCAAGAAACCAATTTTGAAGTTGTAGGATTTGATTTTCTCAAAGAACTATATAAAAAAGATTCATATTTTAAGGAAGCATTTGAGGCATGTTGTAACCCTGTTCTAACAGATAGAAGCTAGTGTCTGGATTATTTCTTGTGGGAGGACTTACTATTTAGAAGAAACCAACTGTGTGTACCAAAATGTTCCATGCGAGAAAATTTGGTCAAGGAGAAGCATACTGGTGGACTTGCTGGACACTTTGGTATTGATAAAACTTATGAGCAGCTGAGTCACTTCTATTATTGGCCCAAGATGAGAGCAGAAGTGGACAAGTTTGTGAAAAATTGCAAAATCTATCAATATGCCAAAGGAAGGAGCCAGAATGCATGATTGTACACTCCCTTGCCTATTCTAGACAGGCCTTGGGACATGGTGAGTATTGATTTTGTTCTAGGATTGCCAAAGAATCAGAGAGGGAATGATGTAGTCTTTGTTGTAGTGGACAGATTTTCCAAAATGGCACATTTTATTCCATGTTATAAAACTAGTGATGCAACCCATGATGCTAACTTGTTTTTCAAAGAAGTTGTTAGGTTGCATGGGTTTCCCAAGAGTATTGTTTTAGACAGAGACACCAGATTTGTGGGCCATTTTTGGAGGACATTGTGGAAGAAAATTGGTACCAAATTGAGTTTCAGCTCAGCTTATCATCCTCAGACTGATGGAAAAACTGAGGTAGTGAATAGGAGTGTGGGAAATTTGTTGAGAAGTCTTGCAAGAGAGCATCCCAAGTAGTGGGACCATCATTTTCCCCAGGCAAAATATGCATATAATGACTCAGAAAACAGAAGCACAGGGTAGATTCCATTCCATATTATTTATGGAATGCACCCCAAAGGGATATCAGAGTTAAGAAATCTGGGAAAGGCAAAACTGAGGAGTGTTGATGGTGAGGAATTTTCTTCAGATATCCAAGCCATACATGAACAAGTGAAACAACAGCTACAAGGCAGCAACATCAAATACAAAGGCAGAGCAGATTTGTGCAGAAGAGAAGTCCATTTTGAATTAGGAGATTTGGTTTTGGCACACTTGAGAAAGGAGAGATTCCCAAAGAAGCAGTATAACAAACTAAAGTTCAAAAATATTGGGCCATGCAAGATACTTAGAAAGTTTTCTGCTAATGCTTATAATATTGAATTGCCTCCTAATGTTGGAATATCTCCCATTTTTAATGTTGCAGATTTGTACAAGTATGAAGATGATGGTGCAGAAGAAGGACCAGCAGAAAAGGAACAGATTGAGTGGGAAAAGCGGCTACCTCTAGCACAACCACTGTAGCCAGAGAAGATATTGGACAAAAAAGTGTTCAGGAAGACCAGAGGACAAGAGTACTTTCAGTACTTAATCAAATGGAAGGACCAGCCAGAGGAAGCTGCCATTTGGATGACTGAAGGAATGTTGTAGAAGATAGGCAGATCAGTGGAGGAGCTCATGGACATGATTCCATCAAGAAAATTGCCCTTGGGAGTCTGATGTAGGGGCATTAGACACTAGCCAGTAATGTAGGAAGTTTTGTCCACATGTTGTGGCTAGGAGGGATCAAAATCATTCGAATTGTAGTAGCAAGGTGTCAATAACTTAGTTTTCTATTGCATTTAGATCAGTTAGATTCAATAGAAGTCGAATAGTTTTGGTTCAGTACATCTGTCCTGTTCAATTATTCGAATAATGTAATTAGGTTTTGGTAGAATAGAAACGGTCCTTACGGAGGAACTAAAGAGACACATAATAATACATATAAATTGTGTCCCCCGAATGTATTGAGGGGAGGAGATTTCCATAGTAAACTTGTGTGTTAAGCCATTGTTTCCTATTGAAGAAAATTCAGTGCTCATTGATAATTCAATTGTCTCTGAATTGATTTTGCGTAGGAGTTGTTTAATGGTTGAACACTACTCTATGTATAATTGTTGAAAAGGACTATTGTGTAATCTCTGCACGCCTCTATATCTATTGTTGATTGTAGATTTCCCTTGAACAATCAGAACGAGCTCTGTTGAAATATATCCTTGTAATAGACCATAACCGAATGTATTCCACCTTGTAACACACTTACATTGTGAGTTTCTTAAAGGTATCTACTGAAGGCTTTGTTGAAAATCCCCACTCGTAGAAGAGGTATGTGTATCATTGTGGTCGTCGAACTCTGTTCTGAGGTAGTGAAAAATCTTCTTGCAAAGAAATAGTTCGGTTGGTTGTGAATTGAGAGCGTTATCCCAAGAGTCAAACCTGAGTTAGGGAACCGAAGCAAATAGGAAGAAGTGAGTTAACCCCGGGTTAACCCTACGGTCACTTACTGTTCGAAAGCTAGAAGCGGTTTTGATCACACCGCCTTTGTGGGATAAGTTGTATTTAAGAAATTGGAGTGATCCCATAGACCGGGTGACATGTGTCCCTGAGTAGTTTTGGAAGACCACTCTCGTCGTGCGTTAACTGTCGAAGGAGAAGTCAGTGTGATATTGATGTATACCATCCGATCTGGACACTGGCTATCGAACGGTGATCGCCCTTAGATATGCTCGAAGGTTAATCAAAGGTATTGGTATGTGTATTTAATTGATCCCGTCGATTGTGTGTGTGGGTCCCGAACCTAGGGCGTATTAAAGTGTTTTATTGAAATCGGTTTATTAATATAAGCCGACGGATTATAACGCAAAGTGTGATTAATGTATTTATTTGTCAATTTCTCTGAAATTGATAAATAAAATTACAAAAGAGTTGAGGAATGAATAGAGTTAATTCAAGAGAAATGCTAACAGAGCTACCATAGAGACCAGCTCTCCTTGTGGGGCCCGAATTCAAATTTGTTGTTGTCAGGAGGGAAATATTCAAGAGGTCACTTCACCTAAGAAGAAACTTGTGACCTATATAAGAAGACACTCTTCAAGGCTATCAACCCTCAAACAAGTACCAACCCCCACAAGCCTTGAAGAGGAAGAAAAGGAGGAGAAACAAGAAAAGTAGGGTTTGCTATAGGAAAAATGGAGTTTGCTACAGGAAAATCAGATAGTGCTACAGGAAACACAAAATGTGCTACATGAAGAGAAAAAGGTCACGGGGGAAGATGAAAAGGCACCCTTGGAAGGGAAGGAGGCCCAAGATGATGAAAAAGAGGTAGAAATTGAGGGGAAAGATTCCAAAGGAAAGAAAGAGGAGGAACCAAAAGAGGATCCAGCCTCTCCAAAAGTCATTCCAAAACAAATTACAATAGTTACACATCCTATTCCATATCCAAACCTGAGCTCATATTACACATTCATTGAAGGAGGAAGGTTGATCCCTCAAAAACTCTTAGTTCCCCTATTCTATGAGCTTGAAAAAGAGAGAGCACACACACACCACTCGATGAGAATTTCTAAAAAATAAAAATGTGCTAGATGTAGGGATCATGGAAGATAAAATCACTGAGATAGGGAGAGATTTGACTAATGTCAAACTTATGGAGGTAGTGTTAAAGGAGAAGCTAAAAGAGGCACAAGTATAGAATGAAACATTGAATGGCCAATTATAGCAGAATTACAAGCATATTTCCACCATGACAGACCTATGCATGGAGGAAATACAACATAGGCATCCCTAAAAATATTATTCCATTTACCTGAAGGAATAGTGGTTACAGTTTTAGATTAAAAAAATAGCCTCATATGGGTAATTTCCTTTCCATAATTATAGGAAATTTATTGATTTTTGCAATCAGTCCAACATAGAGGATAAGGCCAAATTGGTAGAATTTTATATGCATAATCTTGTCCTAACTGATCTAAACATTTGGGACCCTAACTCTAGGTTGGGGGATATGAAACTGATGGAACTAGCCTCTCAAATGACCAATGAAGAGGCTAGGGAAGAGGAGGTCAAAGAGGTGATGAGGAGGGAGGGAAAAGAGCCTCTCCATATCAGGGTAGAGCTATTCAACCATAGAGGGGTCATAAACAATCACCTAATGATAGGAAATGATTGCAATCTTTAAGATAAATACCTCAACACCCAAGCACAGGAAATTTCAAACTATGATGACATTTCTAGACTCTTGGAGAGGAGTGTGTGATGGAAAGTCAAAGAATATGGAATGGCCTCCCACTTAGACTAAGAAATATGGAGTATCATACTCCATAAAAATTGAGAGCTGACCTAGAAAGGGAAACTTTGTAGAAGAGGGACATGTAGACAATGAAGATCCAATGGCTTGGCTTAAGAATTTGTCCACCTTTTCTACTGGGACTGGGTGAAGGAAAAGATCAAGCAGAATAGAATAAATAATGGGAGGAAGCAAACAAGAATGATAGATTGTACCCTCCTAAGGGAAATCCTTCCATGATTCCTTGGGATGTTAGAGAGATCACAAGGGAACTAAAATAAATGAATAAATAGAATTAATTTTCTTAGAGGATGAGAAACCATTTGGTAGGGGGTTGATGATTAGAACCCTCATTAGGTACATTTTAAGGAGTTAATTGTCACATTTTTAGCATAATTATTCTATATTTCTTACATTTAATTGCATTATTATCATATGTTACTTATTGAATGTTGGCTTGAGGGGTCTTGACCCAGGTTAGGAGTTAAGCTTAACCAACAAAACCCTCTTACTACTGGCCCTTTCGGAAGTGACCTACTTGCACAGGTAAAAGTCTCACCCCAAGGAAATAGTATTGGGTGTTGGAACCAGGTTTCCACACCCTGAGAGAGAATTAAATGATGTGTGTTTATTCAGATCTACAATACTAGTGGAAAAACCTTCACAATAAAAACCCTAACCAGACAGATCTAGGTCAATTTACGTAGGCTATTCTGCATGCGTACAGATAAAGGCTTAGTAATTCTTTCAATAGTCCTCGTAAAGTGACATTCAAGTCTTATAGTAATAGATCTATACATTCAACATTCATATAAGATAGGAAAGCAGGTACAAAACCAATCCAAATACAGATAATATACTTGATGAAGTAAACGAAATTAATACACAGAAACAGATCATAAAGAGAAACATGAATGCATTTGATACTTAGAATTATCTCGAAACACTTATTTATTCATTCACAGTTCGTAATATCCTTACAACACTTTAGTTCCACCTGTTGTACCTTAAGAGACAATCCCTTAGCTGTGATAAGGAATTAGTGCTTAAGACATTTATATGATTATATCACAAAATTATTTGTCTCTGTTTAATCACCCTCAAGTATTTATCATTAAACCCTCAAATATCAAATATAATGAATGTCTCGCAATGCTATCATTTGTTGTTGTTGAATGAAATGACCACAAGAAAATGAAAGAAAGAAGCCCAAATTGATATGCTATTACATAGAATATATCATCTCAAACTCAAGAAGAATTATATGAAGGAAACAGTTAAAACGAAGGAGCGCCAATTAAGGGTTTTAACTCTTTCTTACATAAGTAAAAAGAGATCTACTGCTCATTACTTCGTTTTATTCAAAGATAGAAAACACAGAACGTAAACATGAATACATATCAACATAAACATATTCTAGAAACTTGTTTCTCATTCATTAATCTTTGAAATATCTGACTACAAAAATTACCGTCTGAAGGTCCAAAACTCGGAACCTTTTTTCTCCTGAATTATTACATTAAATACAATAAAAAGCAGCTTGAAACTGCTATAACTGATCCTAACAACCTCAACTCCTAAGGACTTTGTAAGCTATCTATTACATACCCTCAAAACGGCTTATTACATTTACATCATCTTTGAAAGATTACAATAACTTAAAATTAACATCCTAATCTATATGTTTAATGTGAATTGATAATGATGCTTCTACGTTTCATGGATTAGTTTCTGATTTGTCTTTCTTCAAAGTTGAAGAATACTTTGGAAAGTCTATCATCCAAGCTCTGCATTTCTTCCATATATATACTCTTGTCCTAGGTGAATGTATCAGTTTGTGATATTCTAGTTTGAAAGAAGTAATTTGGTTGTAGGAAGGTCTTTCTGTAAATAGAGTTTTTACCAACGACAACAGCTGAAAATGCCTCTGAAGAAAGTTGATCATTGTTGCTCCCTTGAGTACCTGAGTCTTTTCATGTGTATTATCAACTTTACTTTTTGTTAATAATATTAATTTTTCATAAGAATCCCATGAAAACAGACCTCCTCCAAGTGCCCAACATGAAGGAAAACCTGCTCTTGTTACCTTTTCCAATGACTTATCAAACTGACTTACTGCTTCTTTGATTTCTATCAACTTATTTTATGTGTCTTTCCTGTGATCATTCTTGACAATCATCTTATTAATCTCTAGTGCATATAGGATTCTATCTTTAATCTCATTTTCCTCTAATTATTGATCTGTTTTGGAATTAATAAAGTCAACAAATCATCTTGCACAAATAGCCCTATTGATTGTCTTCTGTCTATCTGCCATTACTTGTTCTTCAAAATCTCTGAGAAGAATTTTCTCTTCTACAACCACCATCAAAAAGCTCCAAATTGACTTCATTTTAGAAATGATATCATTCCAAATGATATATTTTTCTTGTATTAAAGATATGTTCCCTTTCAATTTTACTTTAATACTTTTGATCTCAGCATTAGCATTTTGAATGTCCATTTTGTATTTACTGGCTTCATTTTCTGTAGCTTGAATAATCTTCGATGCAGTCTCTAAATCTTCTTGAGCCCTTTTCTGATCTCTTTCTGCCATCTACAATTCAGTATTCAACTGAGAAATATGTGCTTGTGGATCTTCGTTGCCTGAAGGAAAAACAAAAGTACAAGTATGACTATCAATATGATTTTTCAGTGATATTGCATTTTGTTTTATTTTGGAGATTTCTTCCTCCTTTTTCATAAGCTGTTGTAGAAACTTTAGGCTTTCTCATTCTCTAACTCTGCAACCTCTACAGCCATTGAATGATCTCATGTAGGTAATTTTATGTTTTTCTTCAATGTAGATATCTCTGCTTCAACACTTTGCAGAAGTTTCTGCACAACAGTCCTATCATTAGGGTCCACTCCAATCTTTACTATAATTTTCTTCAACTCCTCATTTTGAATTTTTAAGGCCCTAGAGTTCTCTTTCTCTAACTTTAACTACTTAATTACTTTTCCAAACATATTCTCTGCTTTCATTTCCATTGCATTAGTCTTTGTCAGGTCGTTTACAATCAACTAACCTGTTTTCATATGTAGGTTCACCTTATCCAAAAATCGGATTTTATTCACATTTATAGTATTGAAATTACTAGAAGAACCAATTGACATGTCAGTAGGATGTGACAGGGAAATTCTGAATTGATCTTTCTCAAGATCCATGGCTTGGGCCTCCATGTTGGCTTTCATCTTCTGGTTCCTCTCTGCAATTTGGGAAAACATTCATTTGATCAGAGGTACTTGTTCGTGAGAGGTCTCATGTTTTCTGGGTGAAGTAGGAACATTTTGTTCCTCTCCCAATTGTAAAGAAAAACCATGTTGATTATATGCATGTTCTTCATTAAAATTTGTCCTTTTCTCAGCTCCCTGCTCCTCATCTTATAAATCAACTATTGTTTCTTTACTTATTTTATCAGAATTTTTTGATATGATAGGAGTTTGAATATTTGAACCTGTTGAACCCGTTACACCTTTTCTTGCTATATTCTCTAAATCTAGCCTCCTTTCATGAATGAAAGTTGAATATCCATTCTTAACTCTTCTATTGGAAATTACATTGTGAGGGTCATAAGCCCAACTTTCCCCTAAAAGTAAATGCATCTCATCTAGCATTCTAGTAACCTCCTCAAATTCATGTCTCATATTAACTATGAAAGGACCTACAATCATGGGTAGTTTGAACATATGTCCCTTTTTCATGGGCACAAAGTGAACTTGATCAACATTCAAACTTTGTCGAATAAACTCCAAAGCAAATAGCCTCATGGGAAAAAATACTGGAAATCTATAAGGCTCAACACTTGCTCCATACAGTCTAATTTATGAATAATACTAAAAAACAAACCAATCTCCAAATTTACAGTTTGCCCCTAAATGGAAGAATTCTTGAGATTTGGGTAAAAAACATGGGGGCAGAACTCCATTCAAAAATTTATATGCAATTGACATGAAATAACTGACAAAATCAAACAGTCCAGTTTCATTTTGTTCCCTCCTTACTATATCTGTCCAGAAAACTACAGATTTCCTCTTCTTATTCATATCCATAATATTTAGACCTAGATGGATATAAAATTCCTCCACATTTTGATATAAGAACAAGTAAATAATTAATGAAGGAAATATGAAAGAACCTATTAACGATAGGCTCATTAGCTGTGATTTTACTGCTTCCTTCCAATAGGATGGAATATCCAGCAGCATTCCTAGCTTCATCATCATGGAAAACATCCCCAATATTGATTTATCCACTATACTATCATCATCTTTACCCAAAATTTTACAATACTTCTTAGTAATTGCTGAACCTCAGTATCAAAAATTTCCTTAGGAAAATCATTGCTATGAAGATGAAATTGTTGTGTGTTAGGCTTTAGAAAATGAATAAACTAATTGAAGTCTTGACCTGCAAGACTATCATAACACGCTACCAAAGAATCACCGAATAATTGAACACATGACTCTAACTCAGGGTAACAAAGGGCTTGGTGAATTAACTAGGCGGACACTTGGAAAACATTCTCTCCCTGAAAATTCATCATAAAACATTTTCCAAGATACATAACATAAACCAACCAAGATATAAATTTAGGAAGAATATGGGTTTTAGGGATACATGTAGACATCAAACCAAACTTTTCCATGGCAGCATAAACCGAAGAAGATTTGTCGTTCAAGAGAACTTGTTGGTAAAATGGAATGTGAACCAGGGAACAATTTGTGTCTTAGATATCCCTCTCAATATCCATGAGAGGGATATGAATAGCAAAACTCGACAGAGATGAATGCTTAGCCATGATTCATAAATATAACAACAAACGATTTACAGGGTGGCAAATTTTTTATAGAGTGATGGAAAAATGAACATGACACAGCGCAAATCAATCACAAATGGCTTTGAGAAAAATGTGAATTTAATTTAAATAGGTGGTGCAACTTTTAAAATTAAATGCTGACATGACGTGTCAATGAACCATTGAGTTCACCTGACGTGGAAGACAATTGTGAACAACTCATCTCCTTACATCACTACAGGGGGTCTCGGGGTACGGAAATTTTTTTTGGCTTGTGCCCCCACATTCAATCTCCACCGCTCATTTGTGTTACTCCCACGATGAACCTAGTCAACTGCAGAGGCACCCTTCATTATTAATTCGTGCGCTTGTTGTACCCATGGGTTGAGTCCTTTGATTAGGGTTGAAGAAATCATCGCATCCTGCTCAATAAAATAATCGAGTTTTAATATTCAAGATAAGACCCACTCGTATAAAGTCTAAAATATTTAAACTTTCAACTCTAATGCGATGAACTGAAATATTTGTATGCTAAAGTATAAAGACCTTAAAACTTTAATATGTTTTAAAAAATTTCTATTTTTTTGTATTTTCAAAATTGAAAATAAAAGGATATTTCAAATGATCCAAAACATCTGGCTCCACCTGGGGACAGTGTTTTTTGTCATGAAACACTAAGAACCTGTAGATCAGTGCCTTCACTTCAGGCATGGAGTCAAATTATTCTTGATGAAAAATATACAATGAGGAAAACTGAATATGTACAATTATGAACCTGCTATTTTCAGTGCTGGAAATAATGTTTCAGATACTGCCCGTTTACAGGCAGCCCAACTTCTTCTCCATAAATATTTTCCAACATAAAAGTGTCATTTTATTTGACTTCAGTGATTTTGTAAGGGCATACCATAGAGGATCAAACTTACCATGTTTTACCTTCTCCTCTCTCCTGGTATCCCATCTTAGTACCAGATCTCCAGTTTAGAACATAATCTCCTTTTCCTTTCGGTCAAAAATGGACTTTATTTTCTCCTGATATGTGACCAAATTGTCTCTGACTTTATTTCTACTTTCACTCAATTCTATTACCTTATTTATTCTTCTTATCAATGCAGTAGGTTCCTCTTCAACTTCTTCAAGAAAATAAATTACTGGTTTTGCTAACTGAGTGGGGAGCAAAGCTTGAGTACCATATACTAACTCATAAGGGGACTTACCAGTAGATCTTCTAGTAGTCATTCTCACTACCTAGAGAGCAAATATCAGCTTTGAGTACCAATTCTTCTAGTTCTCGTTAATTTTTTTCTCCATGATCTTGACCAATGTCTTGTTAGATGACTCTTCTAATCCATTTCCTTGAGGATGATATGTTGTGGAATGAGACAATATCACATTATAAGTTTGACAAAAATTTATAAACCTGACTAAGTTGAATACTTGAGCACTGTTTGTGATGATTTTCACTGGACATTCAAACCTACTGAAAATATTCTCTTCCAAAAACTTCATTACTACCAAATCATTTGCTTTTTTGGTAGGAATTGCCTCTACCCATTTTGTAAAATAATCAGTGGCAATCAGAATCCACTTAAATTGTCCACTTTTTGGTGGATTAATTTCTCCAATAAAATCTAATCCCCATTTTCTGAAGGGTTCTTCAATAAAAACAGGAAGAATAGGTAAAGGAGCTAACCTTTTCTTTTCTGCAAAAAATTGGCATTTCTGACAACTTTGAACAACTCTGTACACATCAGCAAATAAAGAATGCCAGTAGAAACCTGATTTAAGAATCTTATAAGCAGTTACTTTCCAATTGTAATGACCTCCACGCAAACATTCATGATACTCCTTGATCACTCTCATTGATTCTCCTTCTGTCAAACATATCAACAAGACACCAGCAAGATCTTTCCAATATGACTTAGCATCAATTATAACATAAGGTTAAGCTTTAAGTTTTAGGGCCTTGTATTTTGCTCTATTGATTGAGGGAGGGAAAGAGAAAAAACACAAATAGTGAATAATATCCTTATACTGAGTAGAGAAATTTGTACTTGATTACTGACCTTGTTTTAATCTGATTGGTCTCCTCAACCACTTCATCTAATGGTGCAAGCAAATTAATTCCCATATTTTGGAAATTAGATTATGTTAGCAATTTAGATCATCCTTGTCCTTTGACTAACTTAGTAGGCTTAATGTCCAAATCATATTCTTGGATTTTGGCAATCCATTTTCCTCTTTTTCCCTCTACATCACTTTGAATCATCACATCTTTTACAGCAGAATTAGGTACATATTCTACCATTTGAGAATGAAGTACATATGTCCTGAAAGATTTCAATGATTTCACTAAGGCTTATACCTGCTTCTCCAGGATGTTATATTTGAGCTCTGCATCTCTCAGGACTTTACTAAAAAATGCCACTGGTTGCTCCTTTCCTTCTTCTTTCTTCTGTAACAACACAACATCAATAGTGGAAGGTGATGCAAATGGAAACATTTGGAAAGGTTTTAGATAATCTGGACTAATAAAAACTGGAGCTTCTTGAAGAGCCTCTTTAATTCTAGAAAATGATTCTCTTGCATCTTTGTCCCATTTTACTTCAGCATTTTTCTTCAACATATCTCTTATTTTTTTGACAATCTTAGCATAATTTGGAACAAATCTTCTCAAAAAATTGATTTTCCCTAGAAATCTTTGAATATCTTTCTTACTTCTAGTTAATGGAATTGTTTGTATAGCCTCAACCCTTGTTGGATCAATTTTCACACCTTGGTTTGAAACTATATGTCCCAGCAACTTACCTTCCTCTAGAGCAAACAATGATTTCTTAGGATTCAATGATAGCCCAAATTTTCTACATTTCAAGAAAGCCTTCTGCAGGTGCTCCAAATGTTCATTGTCAGACCCTGGAAAAATAGTCACATCATCCAAATATATGACTAAAAATTTGTCACGTACAAAAGCTATACCCATTTCCCTTTGGAAAGTAGCTCCTGCATTCATGAGGCCAAATGACATCCTATCATACATGAATTTTCCTTGGGGTGTAGTGAAAGTTGTTTTCTTTTGATCTCCTTACTCAACTGCTACTTTGTTATACCTAGAAAAACCATCAACCATGGATAGCATATAAGCTCCAGTCACTTTCTGCAGGACATAGTCCATCTTTGGCAAAGGATAATTATCCTTCAAGGAGGCTATGTTCAAGTTCCTGAAATCTACACACAATATTATCTCTCCATTTTTCTTCCTAATTGGAACTAGATTTGAAACCCACTCTGAGTACCTGAGTGAAACTATGATTTTTTCTTGCAAAATTTTCTTCACCTCTTTTTCAATTGGGGCCAGTAACAGTGGATTAATTTGTCTAAGCTTCTTCCTGTGTGGCTTAACCCCATCCTTCAGTGGTATTTTATGTTGAATAATATATAAATCATAAGTCTTCAAATCTTCATATGACCATGCAAACACATCCATGAACTTTTTAAAAAGATCTACATACCTTTCTTTATAATCCTTAGGAACTCCTTTGAACAAGTTGACTATTTTGGGCTCCTGCTAAGTTCCTAAATTACAGTCCTCCATCTCTCCATCCTAATATGCCTTCTTCTGATTCATTGCTACATCATTAGCATCAAACAACCTTTCAAGAGGAACCAGGCCTCTGGGAAATATATTATCCTTCAACTGAATTGTCTTCTGGTCACCAATTGTCTACTTCAGGTTTCTAGGCACCTCATTTTGATCAGCTTGATAAATTTCTAGATCAATTTGAATGTCTTCAAAATTTCCAATAATTGTTAAAAATTGATTGATTTTCTCATCATCTTCGAAAACCTGCCAGTGCTTTACATTATCATGGATTGAAAGTTTGTGTCTCAACTCAATTTCATATCTCAGTCTTGGTTTAATTGGTGGCTTAAATGTGCTGGCTGCAACTACCAATGAATCTGCCATTCTATTTTATTCCCTTGGAATAAATTGAAGGTTAAAGGCTTCAAAATAATTTTCAATTAGATCCCACACCTCATTTTTATAGGATCTCAATTTGGGATGCTTAGTCTGACACCAATTCTTAATCTGTCTTATTACTAATTCAAAATCACCAAAGAGGGAAATAAATTGTATTCCCATTCGTTTAGATGTTTGCAAGCTCAAAATCAATGCTTCATACTCTGCCACATTATTAGTTGTTTAAAATTCTAGTTTGAAATAAAAAGGTAAAATATTACCTTCAAGAGATATAAATATGAACCCAACTCCTGTGCCTTCTTTAGAATATGCACCATCGAAATAACACATCCAAATTTTATTTTAATGTAGCTCATTATGTACACTTTCTGAAGAGAGCTGCTTCTATGAGTCTTCAGAAAATTCTGCATCTTCATGCAGCATAAAACAAGAGAGATCCTCCTTCTCTTGACCATAAATGGGGGAACTACCTGCATCTTTCTTGGTGGTAGTTTCCATGAATCTAGTTTCTCTGTATAACCTTCTCTCCTCCCCATTGAAAACAGGAATGATGGCATATGTGAAATCCAATGTTAAGACACCTCCAAGCTTTTCTCCCCGAGATTTGGATAACAACATACCAAATCTAGCCGAAATATCTACAACTACTACATCCATCATGATACTCTTGGCTGGAATTTGGGCCAAGGAAACAACCATGTCTTTGATAAGACCTACACACTTTACCCTTTTTGAATCAAAATAATAGAGGTTTCTATATGACTTAATGATTTGTAAATTTAGCTCTTTCATCATAGATAATGGCATAAGATTGTGTGATGCACCAGAATCTAGCATACAATTATGTAGAATGAAATCATGCAAAAGTACTGATATATAAAAAGGCGGAACAAAAGAGTCTACCTGTTCAACATGAGGCTCGAAGTAACCACTGGTTTCTCTTCTTGCAAATTCACAATATCAACCACCTCATCAGACTGAGATAAATTAATAAAATCTGCAATTTCTTTCTTATAACCAAGTGTTTTAGCCAACTCAAGAAGAGGTACTTTAATTTTAACTTTTTCTAACTCTTTAGACAAACTGAAATTTTGGTTTTGTTTAGTCAACTTTTCAGGTTCTTCTTGATTTCTATTTGGATTTGCATGTTGCTTAGGAACAGTAACAATATTCTCCAAAATATTAGAGTCATTTGACTTGTTTTGGGAAGCCTCAGCTTGTTTGTTCTATTTTTCTTTTATTGGGTTCATGGGCTGCTTCCCCTTGTCTGATTGTTTTATTGAATTTTTCTGTTGTGCAGTTGCCATTGGAGAAGGGACTGACTCTGATTCTTTCTCTTCATCATCTTGAGTTCTCAACCTCTTTTTTGATCTCAAGTCATACTTTTTATGCAATTATTCTTGCATAAAATCAGTAAATTGTTTGCAGTAATCATCCATCTCTTCTCGATCAAATGAAATATCAGCTTCTTTAATTTCTTCTTCACATTCTTTTTCACATTATTATTCTGCACCATCTTCTATATATATAACATAAATTTGTTCTTCATCCTCTTTATGATCATCATTATCAGATTGAGAAGGTTCTTCTTCTATATATAGGGGTGCTTGAACTTGATCCTGATCTCTTCTTTCTCTTTGCAAAATCTGCAGGGCGGCTTGGGATTAAAAACCCCTTTGTTTTGTTGTGTAGGTTTCTTGTTATCCAATTCCAACTTTACTAATTTTTTTGACAAATTTTTAATGACCTTAGTCATGTCATCAATCCTTTTATCTTGTAATGACGCTTCCTTAGCTTTACCTTTATATTGAACTGAATTCTTTTCTTGAGCTTTCCCAGTTGCAGTCATATTTGCTTCAATCTCCAAAGCATCTGTTTGGATTTTTTCAAGAGTAGGGGACCTTATTTCTCTCAAAGTAAAATTAAAATCTGATACAAATGCTCCAGCAAAAAAAACTCTTGCTCCAATAGGAGGAGGTTTCATTTTTGCAGGCAAACTATTATACAACTTATTGAATCTTTTAATGAAATCACTCATATTTTCATCTAGTTTTTTCTTAATAGCATTAAACTATGTTAAAGAATAATAATGGTCTCTCTTTTCACCCCATATTTGGATTAATTATCTTTCTAACTCATCGTAATCATTAATTGAGCCATTTGGTAACTCTTTAAACCATTTTCTTGCCTCTCCATTTAGAGACCGCACAAAAAGTCTCATTACTACATCTAGATGTTCAACATTAAATGTTTCAACAAAAGTGAAAAGCAAAGGCAAGTGTTGTTATGTAGTTATTTCATATTCACTAGTAAATATAGGAAGAAAATTAAGATACTCTTGAGTCATTGCATTCATTGGTTGAGGAATATTTAATGGTGCATATATGTTCATCAAGAAAGCAGGGGCTACCATTTTTATGCCCTGATTGAGTGCTCCTTGAGTAGTGGGAATCTATGTACCAGTTGTAGGTGTGGACGAATGGGGTGAAACAAATGATAAGGGAAGGGGTTGATAAACTATAGCAGAAGAACTAGCAAATATATTTGGCTGAGTTTCTATAAATGAGAATGATATAGTTTCAAAATACTGCTCTTCTAACCCTGGTTCTTGGAATTGAATGGATGGAGACAATGATTATTTTTCCAAGAAAGTGAGTTTCTGGGAAATATCCTTGGATGGAAGAGTATGATAAATACTACCAGGTGCAGGCAGTGTGGCATTTGGTGTAGAAATTGTTTTTGATTTCTGGCCCTTTTTAGAAACCAAATTCTCTGGATTTGAAAGGGTAGGAACTTTTTGATAAGAGGTATATGACCTCGTATGTGGCCTCTTATAAGCCAGAATTAGAAAATGAAAAAACAACTTTTAATATTTTATCCTCTCTGAACAACCAAAGGAAATATAAACAAAACCAGGGAAAAAACTTCGCTTCTTCGTCCCCGGCAACGGTGCCAAAAAATGTTCTACCTTAAGAGATATTCCCTTAGCTGTGATAAGGAATTGGTGCTTAAGACATTTATATGATTATGTCACAAAATTAATTATCTTTGCTTTATCACCCTCAAGTATTTATCATTAAACCCTCAAATATCAAATATAATTAATGTCTCACAATGCTATCATTTGTTGATGTTGAATGAAATGACCAGAAGAAAACGAAAGAAAGAAGCCCAAACTAATATGTTGTTACACATAATATATCATCTAAAACTCCAGAAGAATTATATGAAGGAAATAGTTAAAATGAAGGAGCGCCAATTAAGGGTTTTAACTCTTTCTTACATAAGTAAAAAGAGTCATGTTTCTCATTACTTCGTTTTATCCAAAGATAGAAAACACAGAACATAAAATTGAGTACATATCAACATAAAAATATTCTAGAAACTTGTTTCTCATTCATTAAACTTTGAAATCTCTGAGTACAAAAATTTTCATCTAAAGGTCCAAAACTTAGAACCTTTCTTCTCCTGAATTATTACATTAAATACAATAAAAATCAATTTGAAACTGCTATAACTGATCCTAACTACCTCAACTCCTGAGGAATTTGTAATCTATCTATTACATACCCTCAAAACGTCTTATTACATTTACATAATATTTGAAAGGTTACAATAACATAAAATTAACATCCCAATCTATATGTTGAATGTGAATTGATGACGATGCTGCTACGTTTCCTGGATCAACTTCTAATTTGTCTTTCCTCGAAGTTGAAGAATCCTTTGGCAAGTATATCATCCAAGCTCTGCATTTCTTCCATATCTCTACTCTTGTCTTGGGTGAATGTATCAATTTGTGATATTATAGTCTGAAAGCAGTAATTCGGGAAGGTCTTTATGTAAATAGAGTTTTTACCAACCACAACACCTGAAAATGCCTCTGAAGAAAGTTGATCATTGTTGTTCCCTTGAGTACCTGAGTCTTTTCATGTGTATTATAAACTTTAATTTTTGTTAATACTAGTAATTTTTCATAAGAATCCCAAGATAACAGACCTCCTCTAAGTGCCCAACATGAAGGCAAACCTGCTCTTGTTACCTTGTCCAATGACTTATCAAACTGGCTTACTGCTTCTTTGATTTATATCAACTTCTTTTCTGTGGCTTTCATGTGATCATTCTTGACAATCATATTATTAATCTCTACTGCATATAGGATTCTATATTTAATCTCATTTTCCTCTAATTCTTGATCTGTTTTGGAATTAATAAATTCAATGAATATTTTTTCCCAAATAGCCCTATTGATTGTCTTCTGTCTATTTGCCATTACTTGTTCTTCAAATTCTCTGATAAGAATTTTCTCTTCTACAACCACCATCAAAAAGCTCCAAATTGACTACATTTCAAAAATCATATCATTCCAAATGATATCTTTTTCCTGTATTAAAGATATGTTCCCTTTCAATTTTTCTTTAAGACTTTTAATCTCAGCATTAGCATTCTGATTGTCCATTTTGTATCTACTGACTTCATTTCTGCAACTTGAATAATCTTTGATGCAGTCTCTAAATATGCTTGAGCCTTTTTCTGATCTCTTTCTGCCATCTACAATTCATTATTCAACTGAGCAATCTATGCTTCTGGATCTTTGTTACCTGAAGGAAAAACAAAAGTACAAGTATGAATATCAATATGATTTTGCAGTGATATTGCAGTTTGTTTTATTTTGGATATTTCTTCCTCCTTTTTCATAAGTTTCTGTAGAAGCTTTTCTTTCTCCTTCTCTACCTCTGCAACCTCTGCAGCCATTGAATGCTCTCCTGTAGGTAATTTTAGCTTTTTATTCAATGTAGATATCTCTGCTTTAGCACTTTACAGAAGTTTCTGCACAACAGTCCTATCATTAGGGTCCACTCGAATATTTAATATAATTTTCTTCAGCTCCTCATTCTAAAATTTTAAATCCCTAGAGTTCACTTTCTCTAACTTAAACTGCTTAATTAATTTTCCAATAATATTCTCTTCTTTCATTGCCATTGCACTAGTCTTTGTCAGGTCATTTACAATCAATTGACCTATTTGCTTATGTAGGTTCACCTTATCGAACAATGGGGTTTTCTTCACATCTACAGTCACATTTATAGTATTGAAATTACTAGAAAGACCAATTGACATGTCAGTAGGATCTGACAGGGAAATTCTGAATTGATCTTTCTCAAGATCCATGGTAGTCAAAAGCCTTTTTTGATTTGGAGAAATCTGATATTCAGCTTGGGCATCCATACTGGCTTTCATCTTCTGGTGATTCTTTACAATTTGGGCAAACATCTATTTGATTAGAGGTACCTATTCATGAGAGGTCTCATGTCTTCTGGGTGAAGTAGGAAAATTTTGTTCCTTTCCAAATTGTAAAGAAAAAATAGGTTGATTATATGCATGTTCTTCATTAAAATTTGTCCTTTTCTCCCTACTCCTCATTTTCTAAATCAACTATTGTTTCTTTACTTATTTTATTATACTTTTATGATATGATAGGAGTCTAAATATTTGAACCTGTTGTACTCATTACACCTTTACTTGCTATCTTCTCTAAATCTGGCATGCTTTCATGAATGAAAGCTGAATATCCATTCTCAATTATTCTATTGGAAATTACACTATGAGGGTCATAAGACTAGCTTTCCCCTAGCAGCAAATGCATCTCATATAGCATTCTAGTAACCTCCTCAAATGTATGTCTCATTTTAACTATGAAAGGACCTACAATCATGGGCAGTTTGAACATATGTCCGTTTTTCATGGGCATAAAGTGAACTTGATCAACATTCAGACTTTGTCGAATAAAATCCAAAGCAAAGAGCCTCATGGGAACAAATACTGGAATTCTATAAGGCTCAAAACTTTCTCCATACAGCCTAATTTATGAATAATCCTAAAAAACAAACCAATCTCCAAATTTACATTTTTCCCCTAAATGCAATAATTCTTGAGCTTTGGATTAAAAACAAGGGGGAGGAACTCCATTCAAAACTTTATATGCAATTTATATCAAATAACTGGCAAAATAAAACAGTCCAGTTTCATTTTTTTCCCTCCTTACTATATCTGTCCAGAAAACTATAGATTGCCTCTTCTTATTCATATTCATAATATTCAGACCTAGATGCATAAATTCCTCCACATTTTGATATAAGAACAAGTAAATAATTAATGAAGGAAATCTGAAAGAAACTGTTAACGATAGGCTCATTAGTTGTGAGTTTACTGCTTCCTGCCAATAGGATGGAATATCCAACACCATTCTTGGCTTCATCATCATGGCAAACATCCCTAATATTGATTTATCCACTATACTGTCATCATATTTACACAGAATTTTTGTAATACTGCTTAGTACTGGCTGAACCTCAGTATTAGAAATTTCCATAGGAAAATCCCTACTGTTAGGCTGAAATTGTTGTGTGTTAGGCTTTAGAAAATGAATAAACTGGTTGAATTCTTGACCTGCAAGACTATCATAACATGCTACCAAAGAATCATCGAAGAATTGAACACACGATTCTGACTCAGGGTAATAAAGGGCTTGGAAAATTAATTTGGTGGACACTTGCAAAACATTCTCTCCCTGAAAATTCATCACAAAACATTTTCCAGGATACATAACAGAAACCAACTAAGATATAAATTTAGGAAAAATATGGGTTTTAGGAATACATGCAGACAACAAACCCGAATTTTCCATGGTAGCATAAACCAGAGAAGCTTTGTCGTTCGGGAGAACTTGTTGGTAAAACGGAAGATGAACCAGGGAACAATTTGTGTCTTGGATATCCCTCTAGGTATCCATGAGAGGGATATGACTAGTAGAACCTGACAGAGATGAGCGCTTAGCCTTTATTCAGAATTATAATAATGGATGACTTACAGGGTGGCCAATTTTTTATAGAGTGACAAAAAACTAAACAGGATGCAACACTAATCAATCACAAATATCAACTTAATCACAAATGGCTTTCGGAAAAATGTGAATTTCATTTAAATAGGTGGCACGGCTTTTAAAATTAAATGCTGACATGATGTGCCAATGAATCGTTGAGTTCACCTGATGTGGAAGACAACTGTGAACAAATCAGTGCCTTACGTCATTGCCAGGGGTCTCGGGGTACGGAAAATTATCTTGGCTTTTTCCCCGCATTCAATCTCCACCGCTCATCTGTGTTACTCCCATGGTCAACCTGGTCAACTGTGGAGGCACCCTTCATTATTAATTCGTGCGTTTGTTGTGCCCGAGGGTTGAGTCCTTTGATCGGGGTTGAAGAAATCTTCGTATCCCACTCAATAAAATAATCGAGTTTTATTCTTCAAGATAGGTCCCACTCGTATAAAGTCTAAAATATTTAAATTTTCAACTCTAATGCGATGAATCGAAATATTTTTATGCTAAAGTATAAATACCTTAGTACCTTAACATGTTTTAACAATTTTCTATTTTTTTGTATTGTCAAAATTGAAAATAAAAGTATATTGCAAATGATCCACAACACCACCCACACACATAGCCAGCGGGGTTTGCACACAGTAGGACTATGGTCTCCATGCACATAGCCAACTTAAGCCTTCTATACCCATACATAAGACACAAACTTATCTCATTGATCTATCATTCATCAAACTTCATCAAAACTTACTTAGAATTGTCCTATCTGACTCGATCTATACTTCTATTTATATCTTTAGCCTGCACTCACCTAAGGTCCAAAAAATATGGTTTCCAACCCCTAGTTATACCCTGTTTCCCAGTACAACTCATGAAAGTGATTTGACCCACCCCAAAGCCCCTTGAACTGTGAATTTATTAGCATGCACAACTAAAAACTACAAAAATACTATATGTTATCAAAATTTTGGTCCTGGTCTTACCTCTAAGGAACCTCAAACATTTATGTTTGAATTTGTTGTTTTTTGTAGGAATTATGACTACACCTCTGGTGATAAGAGGTTGAAGCTATTCCCATCCACTCTTAAGGATGTAGCCTTGCGCTGGATCATGGGTATGCCCAGGGATAGCATCACTACCTGGGCATAGATGGAAGAGAACTTCAACAACAAATACAGAGACTACTGTAGGTATAAGGAAACTAAGGATGAAATATTTAGGATGAATCTAGGACCTGATGAATCCCTAGAGGACTATGAAGAGAGGTTTCAATTAAACTATAAGAGATCCAACTGTACTCTTGATCGTGCATCACTTAAACTTGTACTTCTTCGAGAGATCAATGAAGAGATGATAGAAACCTTGAATATGCTATCAGGAGGAGATATCTACTAACTGCCTTATGAAACAATCAAAACTGTCTTCTGGAACCATTCTAGGGCATTTAGGAAGACTGGTAGAGCTAACCAAACCACATCCAATACCCCTTCATCTTCCACCTTCATAAAACATGAGATTGGAAACATTGTATAGGACTTCAAGAGTGACATGCTGCACACCTTTGCTTTGCAAATGGACACAATGCAGGTCAAAAGGAAGCAAGAGGAAGCAAATAAATCCTTGACCATATTTTGTCCTAGATGTACCCAGAAGCACCCAAGAAATGAATTTCCACTTAATTTCATAGATTTTTTCTTAGTCTGTGAGGAGCTAATGCCACAGGAAAGTGTCCCTCCTTACCTAGACTTAAAGTTGTATATCAAGGTAGGGAAGCAACACTAGAGAAACTATGTTTCATCAACCAGAGAAGGCCTCAAGGCCCTCGGTCATATCAACAAGATATGCAAGGTGCACCTTACTCTTACTATCACAACAATTAGAGTGCACCCATGCAACCTTGGTACAGCCCCACTCCTTCATCCTAGACTACACCTCCTACTTAGTCTTACAACCCTTCATATCATCCTTAGCCAATAAACCAACCATTTCAATAGTATGTTCCACAAAAACCTCAGTGGAACAATCCATACCAAGGGTGGAGGCCTCAACAAAATCAACCACCTGCTCTAATGCCTCCACCCCAACCTCAACCTCATCTTACTCATGTTTCTCCACCTAGGCTACCTATACCTGCACAAGCCAATCCAAACCCGAATAACAAATAGGCACAACAGGCTCGTAGTGGAGAAAAATCCTATCCAAATTATGTTGTGGAGATACAGGAGTTTAATCTCAGGTTGGGAAGACTACTCCCAAACAACCATCCTCCATATCCACCTCTAGAGGTTGAGGAGGAAAAGGAAGAGGGTAACACTTAGATCCAACAATGTCATTTTCCTGAGCATGTGATCCACCCTAGTCAGCATACCTAAGAGGAGACTGAACTCCTAGGAGAATTGGAAAATTTGTGTGTAAAGATACCACTTCTTTAAGCCATTAAGGATGTCCATAACTACAATAGGCTCATCAAAGAAAAGTTCTTCAAGAAACCTGGGAAAAGGAAGAGAGATACCCCCATGATCAATGTGGTAGGAAAACTGTCTAACCTAATGTTGGGGAGGGTGATATGTCCAAAGTACCTGGACCCTAGTAGTTGAGTTTTTGATGTGCATATAGATGGTATCATAGTCCCCAACACTCTGATTTATCTAGGGGTTTCCATCAATATCATGACCAAGGAAACTATGTTGAAACTTAATCTCCAAGGGACTTTGAGGAAAACCACAACATTCTGTAACTTGCAGATTGATCCATAGTAACTCTGGAAGGAATTTTTGAGAATGTTATAGTTACCATTTCCTCTTGGGAGTATCCTACATATTTCCTTGTCCTGCAACCAAAAACCAAGTTTAATGGTTATTCCCTCATCTTAGTGAGACCTTGGTTAGCCACCGCAAATGCTTATATTAGTTTTCAGGCTGGAAACATGACTATAAAAAATGGGCCTATGTCTAAACAGCTAGTGTTATATCCTCCAGTCCAGCCTTCCATTAATCATGATCTCCCTATATGGTTGGAGGATGAATAAGATGAGTTATATAACTATAATATCCTGTGTGTGGGTAGGGCCCACAGCCATGTGTCCGGGTCTGTGTAATGAGGGGTGCTGCGCAAGGGCCCCCGCCCTCAGATGCTCCGGTGGGGTTAAGCCCACCCTTAACACCCTGGGATGCTGCGCTCATTAACAATTCGAGATTTTGGTGTAGTGTTTGGATCTACGTGGTATCAAAGCTGAGGTCTCGAGGTCGAGACTCGCGAAGCATCGTGGGTTGTAATATCCGGTGTGCGAGTAGGGCCCACAACCACATGTGCAAGTCTGTGTAATGAGGGGTGCTGCCCAAGGGCCCCCACCCTCAGATGCTCCGGTGGGGTTAGGCCCACCCTTAACACCCTGGGATGCTGCCCTCACTAACAGTTCTAGCTTTTGGTGTAGTGGTTGGATCTACGAGATCTAGAATTACAAGTCTACAGCAATATTCAGGAATTATGTAGTAAATAAATACATAGGGAATATTCCTAAATTAGCTTACAGCTAATAGGAATATTAATTTTGCTTTTGGAATCTAGATGGATGAATAAAATGGGCAAGGAGGCTCGAATTTCTCAAGCATGAATAAAAATCTCTCATGGTGTGAAAAGGGATCATGAAATAACTAGATCAAGCATCCACATGTGTGAAACATGTCTAAACTATGTGGACAAGGTCAAGTTTGACCAAGTCAACAACATTTATTCTGAAGGAGTGGATCCTAAATAAAGACAGTTAAATGTGAATGGAAATCAAGCTAACCAGTTAAAATGAAGACACCTTGAGTGTGGAAGAGGTTGATCACTTGACCAACTCAACCATGACCTTATCTACAACACAGTCTAGATGCATTGAACATCTTAGAGGGACAACACAGTTCTAGAAGGAGGTTTTACATGTGAAAGAGGCTAAACTAATGAAGTGGTTTAGGGTTTTGAAAATATTCTAATCTTATAAAAGGAGGAGGAGAGAAACAAGAGAGGGTTGTTGAAGATTATTATTTTCTGAAGGTATTGTCTGCTCAGACATCCCTTATTGGGTCTTCCTATTTAGGAATCCCACCTCCTTCCTTGAGCAACGCTTCGAGGAGACTTGTGCTATATTTTCCACTATTAGGATTGGGCCAAGCTTCACCTTACACCTACAGCATTGATCCTGTTGAGGGTTGGGTTTTCCTTGTGAGTTGCAACAGTGGAAGACACTAGATCTACTCAGATCTAGTCTATACTAGTGGCTCTTCTCAGTGAGTGTGTATTTTAACCTCATGGAAGAGTAAATTAGCACTTTGAGCTTTAGATCCAGACCTTGGAATCAAGCCAAAACATTCTTAGAGCCTACAGTGCAGTTTCTCTCCCTGGACTGCGTTATTTGCAAAGGAGAAGTTGCAGGGTGTTTTGTCTACATTTTGGAGGAGAGATCTTTGGTGTTAGGATTCTTCCTCTCACTCTGGTGATCCATGGATTGGAAATACAATACATGTTTGTTTCAGATCTAATCTATTGTCCCATTGTATTATTCAGAAATTTCTGAATCATTCTACAGATCTGCAACCTTAGATCTCATATCTACTCTCTGTGCTCCATGTTTTGCACAAAACCCCAAGGGGAATGTATAGATGAGCATTTCTTGTACAAAAATCTGTATTAGATATAAATTTTGATGTACATATCTGCTCTAGATATAAGGATTAATAAGCTTCTGCTTCAGCCCCTGAAAATAACTGTGTCATGGTTATGCAATATTTTCTTATGGTTGTAGCACCTCATTTCTGAGGATTTTTCCTGTATTGTCTCATTATTTCTCTTTTATATTGTATGGGTTGTAATGTACATCTGAACATATGATTTCTGAACCTCCATATCAGCCTCCTAATTTTCTTCAGTGGATCTACGTTATTTCTAAAGCAGTCCTTCACATATAGCTGCAGCCCCTCTCTTTGGGTGATTTTAAGCTAGACTAGTTTGTGGGAGATCTGTTTAACCCACCTAGTATGATTTTATTATGCTCTCCTCTTGTATTTAGATCTTATATGAGCTGATATAAGGGATCCAGGAGCTGAAAACTCATTTATATGCACATAATTCTCATAAGTGCATTATTTTAGCAGGCTTTCTGAGCTGTCCCGATTTTGGGATATTACAGTGGTATCAAAGCAAGATATTTGGCTCAGCCCGTGGGCTTCAAGCCAAAGTTCTATAAAGAAAATAGCAAGGTCAGAATTATGAAGAATATTATTTTACTCTCATCACTTTTTATATCCAGTAAGAACCTCTCCAAGAAGGTTGAACAAGAAGAAGAGAGAAGGAG
This sequence comes from Pinus albicaulis, assembly GCA_034641835.2. Classification (NCBI taxonomy): domain Eukaryota; kingdom Viridiplantae; phylum Streptophyta; class Pinopsida; order Pinales; family Pinaceae; genus Pinus; species Pinus albicaulis. The sequence continues at coordinate 1,640,052,579 of CM076579.1, read as the reverse complement.
TAGTGAAACTCCTAGAGAGTTTCAAAAGCAGGAAGATCTTTTGATCAGATCTACAGGATATGTACATGATGAAAATTATAAATCCTCATATCATGGATATGTTCACTCATCCATATCACCAAATATTCAACTTTCTGTCAGTGACTTCTTCATGAAGAAGAAGAAAGGAGGTGTGCCTGAGGAGGAGAATCTTGGAGAGTATTTGCAGGAGTATGAAGGTAAAACTAAGGAGTTCAAATATGACTTGAAATTCCAAGGATTCTGCAAGATCAAGGAGGATAGAAGCACAAAGTAGAAGCAAAATGTTGTGGGTATATTCTTTCTATCTACTTTTGATGGATCACCTAAATGTCCAGTCAGGGTTTAGGTGGAGGAGCTAGACAACTTTGTGTAGCAACACCAAGTTTCAGAAATCAAAGCCATCAAAGTAGCAGCACTGCATTTTTAAGGTAAAGCATATGCTTGGTGGTTTTTTGAGTCCTTTTACTTAATAAATTCAAATGCACCTACTTATGCAAGGTTTATTGAAAGATTAGTGGAAAGGTTTGATGGAGCTACATGTGTAACATCTTCTATTAACAATATCAAACCACATCAAACAAATATTTTGCATAAGTTGGAAGGGTCTATGAATCCAAATCCATTTTTGAAAACCATGGAAGAAGGTGTAAGTTTGTCTGATGCATTTCCAAGGGCAATATATCCATTGGATGAAGGGCTCTCTTCTCAAGAAGAAAGCATGAAGATTCCTCCTTCAATAGATGACCAAGATCTAAGGTCTCTTGTTGATGATGAGGAAATATTAGTTATTGAAGAGGAGGAGGGGAAGGCAAGAGATGATAACGCAGTCACAAAAAAGGCACCTCAAGCACCTCATGGAGAGGAGGATGGGGCACTTTCTCCAAGGGAATAAACTCTTACACTCTTGTAAGAAGTTCCAAAGGGTCTCACACATAAAGCTCTTGGCATAACACATAAGCAACATGTACCATCATTGTCAAATGATGAGATTTGGAGGATAGAAGGAGGAAAAGAGGAGGAAGGGCATTACAATATGGATAGCATGAACCCTTCTCTGTTTCAAATTTTGGAAGAAAAAATAAGGCAAGAGGACCTATCCAATAAAGGTAGGGGAAAATCTGTCCACCTACATTCACATTCTACTCTATGCCTTGATGCCTCTTTGCAAGAAGGAATTTCACTAGGAGGACCTCTTGATTGGAGGGAAACTAAAGTGTTCTCTCAACTATGGGTAGCATTTGCATACTTGGCTAAGGAGGGAGCCTTGGGAGAAGCCAGAACAATGCATATAATCTCTCACGAATTCAGAAGAGAGGTGAGAAATTTCCTGAAAGGGGCATTGCTATCTCCCAGTCAATTGTCTGTGCTGAGAGAGGAGGAATCAAAAGTATATGATGGCATGATCATGGTAATAAATGGAAACTCCATAAATTTGGGGAAAACGCATGATATCTTCATTCACAAAGAATTTTTCTGAATGGCAAGGGGATGTTAACCCTCTTCCATGCATGGGCCAAAATGAGGAAGCATTGGAAGACAAGGACTTTCCGAGGGGAAGTTGATTTCCATCTGCTTCAATCTTGTCTTGAGAAATATCAGCTGCAAATGAGGCAGCAAAGAGGAGATTATGATGCTCCAACATGTGATTTTGACATCAAGAATGTCAAAGAGGGGAGCCATGATATGACAAGGGCAGCATTTCTGACCTCTACAAAGTTGTCATTCTTGGGAAGCCTAGATCCTTATTGGGATTCCAAACTCATGATGGTATACTCCAAGGACAATTTCACATGTGGGGAAACTTGATGGGGAGGTAATGGATGAAAGGTTTAAGGTAGTTTATGGATTCATCTATTTCTATAATATTATCCTTTTGGTTAGAGACTCCAAGCTCAAGGAGAGACTAATACATGCAACCTATGAGATCCTGCTTTCCAAGCCCACTAGTTTCATTAGAGCATATCATACTCTCTTGGGTGGATTCATGTGGGAAGGTTTCAAGGAAGAGGTGCACCCTCATATGGAGAAGTGCATGAACTATTTGTTAGAGAGGGAGGAACATGGCTCTTGGGAAGAGCCATCACTCATACCTCCTTCCTCATTGAGTGTGAGAGGGGACTCATCCATGAGTTACCTCAATGATGCAAAATGAGTATATAGAGGAACTTGTCTTTCTGAGCATTATGATGTATCTCCTATATGCTTATATTTTTCTAACACTCATTTGCAGAACATTTCTCCAAGAGGGGGCACTATTTATGATGGGTTTCATGGACCACTCAAGGCCATGAAGTATGTTGATGCAGGTCATTCCTTGGAGGATCTTGGAAAGCTACTATATTCTTCATGGTGTGATTCTTTTACACCAACTATGATGCACCTTTCCCAAGAATTTAGAATGGATGGGGTAGCAAGCAAGTGTTGGAGGAGGCACTTGTCACCTCTTATTCTATGGCAGTTAAGGGTAAAATTGCACTGGTTGCACATGAGGGAACGTCTTCCTTCTCATTTATCATACATGTCAGCTAGCATGATTCTAATCATGATTCCATATGTTGAAAATGTTCTTACTCTTGGGAACATGGTTGGAGGAGAGGAACATTGGTGGGATGTGTCCTTCGGGGAAGTAGTTTCCCACTCTTTTTGCACTGCATGCTTCAATGGGAGCATGAGATATTGTATGGCCACTACGATAGATCACTTGTCTCTTTGTAGAGTGAGCCATATGTTTGTTGGGGACATGCCTATGATATGTATTGGGGAGGATTTTTTCTATGGATTTCCAAGCTGGGAGGTGATCCACTTCATTTGGATGATAGCATGGAGATGGGAGTCTTTCATGAATCATAAAATTCCCCATGATTGTCACCACTTCTATCTTGAGGAGGCCATGGATCAGCAAGAGGGTTTCCACATAGACCTTACTTTTCTTCATGATGAGAGCCATTGGGTTTATTCACCAAAGGCCAAATTGCGCATTGAGGAGGGACCATTGGAAGACAAAACTATTGTAGAAAATTCAGAGGAGTGGTGGAGACTATAGGATGAGGGGGCCACAAGAGAGGAATGGGATATTTTGCAGCACCCTTGCAGTTGCTTGAGGACAAGCAACATTTGGGAGGGGGAGACTATAATATTCCTAAATTAGCTTACAACTAATAGGAATATTATATTTTCTTTTGGAATCTAGATGGATGAATAAAATGGGCAAGGAGGCTCATGAATTGCTCAAGCATGAATAAAAATCTCTCATGGTGTGAAAAGGGATCATGAAATAACTAGATCAAGCATCCACATGTGTGAACCATGTCTAAACTATGTGGACAAGGTCAAGTTTGACCAAGTCAACAACATTTATTCTCAAAGAGTGGAACCTAAATAAAGATAGCTCAATGTCAATGGAAATCAAGCTAACCAGTTAAAATGAATACACCTTGAGTGTGGAAGAGGTTGATCACTTGACCAAGTCAACCATGACCATATCCACAACGCAGTCTAGATGCGTTGAACCTCTTAGAGGGAAAACACAGTTCTAGAAGGAGGTTTTACATGTGAAAGAGGCTAAACTAATGAAGTGGTTTATGGTTTTGAAAAGACTCCAATATTATAAAAGGAGGAGGAGAGCAACAAGAGAGGGTTGTTGAAGATTATTATTTTCTGAAGGTATTGTTTGCTCAGACATCCCTTGTTGGGTCTTCCTATTTAGGAATCCCACCTCCTTCCTTGAGCAGATATTGGAGGAGACTTGTGCTATATTTTCCACTATCAAGCTTGGGCAAAGCTTCAACTTATACCTATAGTTTTGATCATGTTGAGGGTTGGGTTTTCCCTGTGAGTTGCAGCAGTGGAAGACACTATATTTGCTCAGATCTAGTCTATACTAGTGGCTCTTCTCAGTGAGTGTGTATTTTAAAATCATGGAAGAGTGCATTAGAAATTTGAGCTTTAGATTTAGACCTTGGCATCAGGAAAAATAATTCTCAGAGCCTACATCACAGTTTCTCTCCCTAGATTGCGTTATTTGCAAAGGAGAAGTTGCAGGGTGTTTTGTCTGCATTTTGGAGGAGAGATCTCCGATGTTAGGATTCTTCGTCTCACTGTGGTGATCCATGGATTGGCCATCCAATCCATGTTTTTTTCAAATATGATCTACTGTCCCATTGTATTATTCAGAAATTTCTGAATCATTCTGCAGATCTGCAACCTTAGATCTCAGATCTACTCTCTGTGCTTCATGTTTTGCACAAAACCCCAAGGGGAATGTATAGATGAGAATTTCTTGTACACAGATCTGTATTAGATATAAATTTTTATGTACACATCTGCTCTAGATCTGATGATTAATAAACTTCTGCTTCGGCCCCTGAAAATAACGTTGTCATGGTTATGCAGTATTTTCTTATGGTTGTAGCACCTCATTTCTGAGGATTTTTCCTATATTGTCTCATTCTTTCTCTTGTATAATGTATGGGATGTAATATACATCTGATTTTCTGTTATAAATATGATTTCTAAACCTCCATATCATCTTCCTACTATGCTTAAGTGGATCTGCATTATTTCTGAAGCAGTCCTTTTCATATAGTTGTAGCCCCTCTCTTTGGGTGATTTTCAGCTAGACTAGTTTGTGGGAGATCTGTTTAACCCTCCTAGTCTAATTTGTTTTTTCTATCCTCTTGCATTTAGATCTTAGATGAGCTGATATAAGGGATCCAGGAGCTACAAACTTATTTCTATGCACAGAATTTTCATAAGTGCATTATTTTAGCAGGCTTGCTGAGCTGTCGCGATTTTGGAATATTACAATAACACTACCCCTACGTGTACCATAGATGCTATTATTAGAGGGGTTCAGGTTGATGAATATGAAATCATCGACCATGCCATTCAAAACCAATACTCCACTAACATTCCTCTCAAAACCTTAGTCAAAGAGTTTGAAATCCAACCTTAGATGGAAGTGAACTCAGTTGATTCAACCTATGAATCCACCAAGGCTATTGAATTTGGCCCGTCCAGATCTCTGAAAATAAACCCAAACCTTTGGAATGAAGAAGAGAAGTAGCTATGCCATCTTTTGAAAGAGAATCTAGAAGCATCTGCTTGGGATTATAAGGACATGAAAGGGGTGCATCCTTCAGTGTGAAAACATCATCTTTACATCAAATAAGGATGCAAGCCTATGAGACAACCCCAAAGAAGGATGAACCTGCCTATGAAGGAAATATTCAAAGAAGAGCTGCAGAAACTATTGGATTCAGGGTTCATATATCCTATATCCGACAATGAGTGGGTATCTCCTCCTTTCCTAGTCATAAAGAAGAATGGGAAGTGGTGAATTTGTGTTGATTATCGTGAACTTAACAAAGCCACCAAGAAAGACCATTTCCCTTTACCTTTTATAGACCAAGTCCTGGATGGCCTTGCAGGGAATCAATTCTTTTCCTTCTTATATGGGTTTAGTGGGTAAAATCAGTTTCAAATCAGCCCTGAAGACCAAGATAAGACTACTTTCACCTGCCCTTAGGGTTCCTTCGCTTATATATTCCTACCCTTTGGGTTGTGCAATGCCTCATCTACCTTCCAAAGAGCTATCCTGAGCATCTTCTCTGAGTTAGTCCATGACTCCGTCAAAATCTACATGGATGATTTCACACCATATGGGGATGAATTCCAGGAAGCTCTATCCAATTTGGGTAAAGTACTAAGAAGGTGCATTGAGATGCACCTCTCCTTGAGCCCACAAAAGTGTGAATTCCAGAAGAAATAAAGGGTTGTATTAGGACACTCCATATCCCAAGCAGGAATACAGGTAGAATCGAACAAAATCACTATCATCAAAAGGGTACCTTCTCCTTAAAAGCAGAAAGATGCCAGGAGTTTCTTAGGCTTAGCTGGTTACTATAGAAGGTTCATCAAAGATTTCAGCAAGATGGATTCACCATTTTTTGGGTTATTGGCCAAATATTCTAAGTTTATTTGGTCTGGTCCTTATCAAGAGGCTTTCGAGCTCATTAAGGAAAATTTGACTACTTCCCCCATCCTCTGAGGTCCAAATTGGACTCTTCCTTTCCACATCCACACTGATGCATTTGAAAAATCTATAGGGGCAGCATTAGGACAATTAGACGACAAAATCCCTTATGCCATTTATTTTATCAGCAGGAACTTGTCCAAAGCCAAAATGAATTATACTGTTACTTAGAAGGAAATGTTAGCCATTGTCCATGCCTTGAACAAATTCTGACATTATTTAACTAGATATCAGACCTTTGTTCACACTGACCATGCAACCATCAATTATTTAATGAAAAAACTAGATGTTAATGCTAGGATAATTATATGGTTGTTACTTTTGCAGAAATTCGATTTGACTATTGTTGATAAACCTGGAAAGGAGAACGTTGTTGCATATTTTTTGTCCAGGTTAGCTCTCCCTATAGGTGAAGAAGGAATGGTGGATGAACAGCTTCCAAATGATCATCTCTTTGCTATATCATCACTCTCACCATGGTTTTCTGATATAGCCAACTACTTAGTTGTTGGGAGACTCCCTCCTATTTTTTCATTCAGGGAGAGGAGAAGAATCATCAGAAAAATGGCTCTTTCACATGGATTGGGGAAAACTTTTCAAGCTAGGCCATGATAAAATAATAAGGAGATATGTGAGGGAGGAAGAAGTTTTTGATATCCTTTCTAAATGTCATGACAACACATGTGGAGGCCACTTTGCTACAAAGAGAACTACTTACAAATTTTTTGCAGGCAGGATACTATTGGCCTACCCTTCACCAAGATTCCAGAAAATACACCAGCAGGTGTGACCAGTGCCAAAGGATGGGGAAACCCACGCAAAGGGATGAGATGCATTTGCACCCTCAGGTGGCTCTTGAGCCATTTGACAAGTGGGGCATGGAATTTGATGAACCTATAAATCCACCATCCGGAAAAAAGAAGTATAGCATAGTCTACATTTATTATCTGACAAAGTGGGCTGAAAAAAATCAGTGAAGGTAGAAAACAACGAGAAAGTAGCAGAATTTTTGAGAGAGAATTTTTTTTACAAGTTTGGATACCCCAGAGAAATAGTCATTGATCAGGGAGCACAATTCACTTCTCACCTCATTGAGAATATTTTGAGGAAGCACAATATTAAGCATAGAACTTCTACTGCCTATCACCCTCGGGCGAATGTCCAAGTAGAAGTAACTAACAAAGCTTTAGAGAGCATCCTCAGCAAGGTTGTGAGAAGTAGCAGAAAACATTGGGTAGATAGATCGGTAGAAGCTACTTGGGCCTACAACACTACTTGGAAGAAAACAACATGATTCACTCCTTATGAACTATTCTATGGTAAGAAGGCTCTACTTTCAGTTCAGTTTGAATTCAATAATTTAAGAATGGCAGCTGAATTAAATCTAGATCAATCAAATGTTCAAAAAGAGAGGTTGCTACAACTAAATGGATTGGATGAGTTTAGAATGCAAGCACTTCTTCAAATAGAGGTAGTTCAGCAGCAAAGGAAGTTCTGGCATGAAAAGAACATCAAAGAAAAGACCTTCCAAGAAGGAGATTAGGCGATGTTTTATGATTCGAGGTTTAAATATTTAAAAGGAAAGTTGAAGACAAGATGGTTGGGACCTTACACTGTGGGATTTTTTTTGATAATGGCGCAGTTCAAATTAGAACCATAGATGAGGAAGGAATCCCCTTGCTTGTCAATGGTCATGACTTAAAATTTACAAGAAGCCTTTGTCAAGGGCAGAGTTCAAAAATTCAATAAGCAGAGATGTGTATGTGATGGGAAACTCCATAGTTTCCCACACCTCCTGAAAAAAATTTAAAATAAATAAAAATAAAGATCCATGGGTGAAAACCTCTCTGAGGCACCCAAGGCAAGCTTGTGGGTTGAAAACCTCGATGGAGGAAACTCACTTGCTCTTAAAAAAAGAAAAGAAAAAAAAAAAGAGAATAAAGATCCATGGGTTTAAACCTCTCTGAGGCACCCAAGGAAATTTTGTGGGTTGAAAACCCCCATGGAGGTAGCCCACTTAAAAAAAAAAAAAAACAAAAACAAAAAAATATACATCTGCCTCTCTGTTTTTTCTGTGTTTTTTGTTTTGCAAGTTATTAATGGTTTCTGGAAACACATGGAAGCATTCATCTTATTTTCCCTTCTTCTATTTTACCATCCATCCCATCATTCACTCCATTCATTTTCATAAACTTCCTCCATCTCCTCGATACACCACATTCCTCCATTAATTATCACAATGTAGCAAGGAAAGAAAAATAAAGACTACTATAGACATCAGAGAATTCCTACAGTGCAAAAATATGTTCATGAAAAACAAGAAAAAATAAAGAGAGGAGCTGATAATGTAGACCCTAGGAAAGACAAGAGTGCCACCCATGGCATCTAGAGCACCCCCATGCAACATCTACAATGGGAAGAAACAACAAGAAATATCAGTAGCTCACTCAGAGAGTTTCTCATTCAGCAAGTCACTCACTCAGAAAATAGGAAAATAAGGAAGAACACAACATATAAGAATCTTGTCTCCAAATTCCAGCTCCTGCAAACACCTTCAAAACAATGGGTAAACTCAGGTATAACTTCTCACCCCTCGTTATGCATCCATATTAGCTAGAAATAATTAAATTTTCAAACTTAGAGTTTAAGGGGAAGAAAGGTGGCCAGCTAGGTTGGCCATTGTCATGAAGTATGACTAGGGAGAACCACAAAGTCACGCCACCTAGACATGCAAAAGAAAAATTAAATCAAGTCGAGTAGAGGAGAATGAAGGGAGGAGACATGCAGTATCATCCAGTTAATAAGAAGAGGGTCAAACTGTCTACAACAGAAACTTGAGCTGATATTAGTTACATAAGTGCTCCAAAATTAGTTGCGCAATCTAATAAAAAGAGATCATGTCTCAACCAAACCAGTGAATTGAGAATTTTTTAGGGAAATAGAATGAAGGTATCCCACAAAATAGCTATACTGAGAGTGGGATGCATATTTGAATAGCATGCAGCAGCAGCAATAGAACAACAACACTAGCAGTCAAGCTAGCTTTCGAAGTATACTGCATATCAGACACAGTAGCAAGGGACCAAGGGAATATTTTCTCCTAGCCTTAAAGAAGAAGGAGAAGAAGAACCATTATATGAAGAAGAACCAGAAGAAGAAGAAGAACCAGAAGAGGAACAATAATAACCAGAAGAAGAAGAGGAAGAGACAAAGGGCCAAGGAAAAATGGAAGAGATGGCAATAGAAGTCATAGAGGTAGGAGAAAGTGAGCAAGAAGAAGACTCACAACACAACACCACATCCACTCAAGACAAAGAGGTAGTTTCCACCTTAGCTCCTCTGAACGCAAAGAGAAAAAGGTAGACCTATATATATTTTAGAGCTAACAAGAGTTAGAGGATAAGTTAGAGAGAGCTTGAAACTCCTCGCACAAGCCTGAGTATCATTGAAGAATCACCAAGGGAGGAGCAAATAATCGAAGAAATGGTTCTGAGGTAGTAGTTGCAGAAGGCACAGGTAGAGAATGTAGCATTGAAGGAGAAATTGGAACAAAAAGGGCAACAAGTAGCCACCATGGAAAAATTATGCATAGAATCCCTTCAGCACAAATCCCGTCTGACTCATATGCTGTGTACCTCAAGGAGAAATGGCTCCTATTTCAAATCAAAACTCTAGCCTCCCATGGATCACTACCTTTCCAATATTGTAGGAAATTCATGGATTTCTACAAGTAATCTAACATGCTTGATCAGGAAAAAATGGCATAGTTTTATGTGCATAACCTTGTGCTGAAAAATCTAGATACTTGGGACCCTAATTCCACAATGGGGGATATGCAGCTAATGGCTCTAGAATATTGGATGATGAATGAGGACACTAGAGAAAAAGATATATGGAGGTTCATGGGAAGAAGAAATAAAGAACCCTTATATATCATAACAAAATTGTTATGCCCAAGAGGAGTCATCCTTAACCGTTGAGATATTGAAAGAGACCCTACACTAGTTGAAAGCTACCTTCAAACTCAAACATGGGTAATAGGCCACTTTGAAGATGTTTCTAGGCATATAGAATATGAGTGCATTATGTCTAGCCAGAGGATATGGAACAAACTCCCTCATGGCCTCAAGAACAGGAAGTACCATACTCCAAAAAGACAAAGGAGTGCAATGGAAACAACACCATTATACAAGAGGGCCATGCAGGCCAAAAATATCTAGTGGTTGGGACTAAATCTCAGCCCACCTTTGTTGTTGGGGCTAAATGATGAAAAGAAAATAGATGCACAAGATAGAGAATGGGAGAATGCAGAAAATAATAATGGTTTTTACCCCCTTGGGGAAACTCCCACACCTATTCCTCAGGAAATCAGGGGGCTGTCAAAGCCTTGAAGGAAATGCAGGAGGAGGATTAGTTGCTCAAAGGATGAGTAGCCATTCAGTAGGGGGGTCAGATGATGAGCTGCATCATTAGACATATTTGGAGGGGTTAATGGTCATCTTTTTTCCTTCTTAGATATCTTTTTCTTGAATTTTTATTATTATTTGGTTTTATGATGCTAGTATAGGTGGTGATTAAGGCTAACATACTCTGAGTGCCTAATATGATGTTGAGTGTAGAAAATCATGAATTATTAGCATTTTTATAAGGATTTTATCATCAAGACTTGGAGGAGACAACAAGGAGAAATTATAGAAGGATTTCCCACCTTCCTTAACTCTCAAAGGCAGCCAAAGGATCCCAAAGTTTCTCTCCAGCAATTCGAATTACAAAGGCAGCCAAAGGATCCCCAATGATTCTCTCTAGCAATTCGAGTTCCAGAGGTAGCCAAGCAACTCAAAGAGGAGTGCACTCAATCTTTTTTTACTTGGAGTCAAGTGGGCTCAGCCACTATTTTCTAGGGAGTTATTGGTTGTTTCCCTATAGAATAAATAGAGCAAAGCTAGAGCTAGGAAGGGCCAGAACTTTGTTGCAAGCTATTGAGAATTTTATTATTTTACTCAGTGATCAAACTTTCAGAAATGTATGAGGCTATTCTTTTATGAAATGAGCCAGCTTATTTCATTTTTTTTATTTAAGTTTTAGAGAGCTAGGCTTGTGGGTTATGTCCCAATCCATGTGCCTCAGCCTCTCTGTTGTATTTGTTCTCTACTTTCTTTAATTTCATTAGTTACACATCTGATAATTTCATTTATGTTTCAAGTTGCTATTTAGTTTTTCTTTCAGTGTGCTGCTGTAGGTTTCATTTGCTTGCGAGTAATAAAATATAGGATAAAAACCAAAAAAGTTGTGGATCAAGACCCCCTTCTCATCTCTGTCAATAGAGCTCGAGGAGGGTGAACCTTCCCATAGACCCAAAAACTGACTTTTGTTCACTCTTTCTGACATTAAATTTGGAGTTTCATTACCATTTTCTAGTCTTCCTTTACACGGTATTTTTATGCATTTTTCTGTTTCTTTTCCCATAAGTTAGCAGGTTTGGCTACAGGAATAAGTCTCAACAGTCTCAGAAAATTTATCTAACATCTCCTGCTTCATCTTCCATTTTCCTTCAGTCTCTATTGTTACGCTCTGGTACACTGTGTTATGCCTCTGTGCATAGTGGTTACGCATTCTATTCCTTCCTTTTATCTTATCGCAGACCCTTTTTATTCTCAAAAACTCCCCCAAAACCTTACATTTCACCTTCTATCCCTCCTTTTCGCTTTGCATAGATATTGCAACCATTTTAACTTGAAAACCCTCCAAACACTTTAAAATTTGACCTCGGCCTTTCCTCCTCGAAATTCCCACTATTGCATTTCGCACTTCGCACTCTCCTCCTGACTACACTATCCCTTCTCCGCCAACCTTGCGATATTGCAATATTGCAAAATCAAAAGTCACAAATCACAGTTTCTATTGGTTTCCTTTAAGACTTAGTGCTCTAAAGGCTGATTGCGACATCACTGTAGCATTTTGCCACATCATCCTGATCACAAATTGTATTTCGAAATCTTTATCCCATTGCAAATTTCACTTAGCATATTTTTCCTTTTTCCTTTTAAGACTTACCTCTCCTGTTGCCAATTGTGATATCCTCTGTAATTCGCTGCATCGCACATCACAAATCACATTTCAGAACCTTTTCCATTTTTTTTAGGACTTACCACTCCCGGTGCTGATTGTGATATTTTCATTGCACTCCACCACCAGTACCACCGCCACATCACCCATCACATTTCGCACTTCGCAACCTTTTCCTAAACAAAACTTCTTCTATCCCTCCAACTTTGCGATATTGCGATTGCGATATCGCATTTCTCTAAAATATTCCCAAATGGGGAAGCAACAATATATGAACACAATAATGGAAAGAACAGTGAATAAATAAGCAAACCATGATATGAGACAAATGTACAGCCATATTATTAAGCATATTAGCAAATAATATGCACAATATCTTGAGGATCAAGTCACTCAAGCAATACAAAACAAGCCTCTATAAGAAAAATATGCCATCACATGAGAAATAGTTGACATACAAATGTCCTTGAGCTAAGACAACACAGTTTTAGGGTATAAAATTCTGCATAATTATATATCAATTTAAATCTGCTGTTATATAGCTACAATAATGCTAGGAGTGAAGATATAGACTCCTAGACACCTTTCCAAGAGAACCCGGGAAGGGTTTCCAGAAATATACCCATATAAAAATGGTGATCTACAGCTCTAGGGCTGAAGCATCACTGCAACTGAAGCTCAAAAAATAGAAGGCTTTAAATGAGATGGATCTGATGTAGATCTCCCCCAAAGGTCTCTTCCAATGAAAATCTAAACCCTTCACCTACAGGAAAACGCTCTAAAAGAGCCAGCAGATCCTCCTCTGAAACTGCCTTCCAGAATAACGCAATTCCTAGCCGAAACTACGTTGTGAATGATGGGGATAGTTTGGCCTATTTCCAAATATCTGAAATGTGCCCAAGAACCCTCCTTTCTGATCTCCCAAGAGAAGGAATCCTTCCTCTTATGAAAAACTAGCTCAAAAAGTTAGTTTCTCAACCCTCCACCGCAACACCCTGCAACACAAAACAATATTCTGCAGAAACTACGTTGTAGCTGAAGACTGAAGCTTGGCCCTAATCCTGAATGTGGAAATGAAGTACAATTCTCCTCAAAGAGGCCTCTCAAGGGAAGATATGGGATTCCCGCTTGAAAACACTTGGTGCTAAACAACACAGCAATCTCAACTAAACAGTTGAAGAATGCAAGAAGTATAAAATGACCATATAAAAAATAATAATCTCAAACATAACCCCATATGGCTGCCATTATCTTCCTTATATAGATTATGAGCTTCCTTGCCCTTAGCCCCACTCAATTAGGTCATTTCCTTCATGAAATCAATCTCCCTCCAAATCTTTGTTATTCCTCATTTAATATCCACTCCTCCATAATAGTGTTGTTGACTTGGTCAAATTTGACTGGTTCAACATGATCCAACCCCTGTTCACACTCAAAGGTGCTTTATTTAATTGCTTCGAAAGTCTCCTTTTACTCTTGAAGTGTTTTTATTGCTGCTAAGGATATTTTTGGGCCTCCATACCCACGTATTTACCTACCCAGTGATAAAACAAACAATAATATTTCATTTAGTTGAAGGCTAAATTTTTGGAATATTACAGTCCTCCCCTCCAAAATGGTGCTTCTCCTCAAGAAACTATAAGGATATGGAAAAATTATCCCTTCCTCATCTTGTAGCCTCCTCATCAAACAGTCCCCACCACTGCTCAAAATAATCTGCAATAAATATGCCCCCCAATGGTTCCTCCCAAGTATGCAAAACCAAATGTCTCACATCATGAGAAAGTGGAAGGTGTAAGTGGAAACCTTCTTGTTGTCCAATGGCCTCCTCAAGGTAAGTGAGAATATAAAAATTGGGCATCTCCATCCCAATAAGAGACTCCCATACCCATGCTATCATCCAAATGAAATGAGCCATCCTAGGTATCTCATCAACGAAATCCTCAACCCCCTGTTCATGCAATGTATTGGGGTTGTATGGAGAGATTAGATTTTTCCACCCATGTTGTTTCTCTCTCCATTTATGATATATATGGGGCTGCTGCTGATCTTGGGATGAAATATTATGGTCTCCAAGAATGTCCCAATTTACCCCACCGATCAAAACATCCATAAAGTGCCTCTCCCAAGAACTCAAGTTCTCCAAATGGCTCCTCCCACATGAGGACAAGAGATGTAGTGTGGAAATCATGGCTTGCCCATTTTTTCTCCTAAAACATGAAATATATGAAGTATGGAGAATCATACTCCCAATGGGAACCTCCAACTCTTGTTTCATCCTCCAAACAAAGCTTCCAATAAGATTAAGAACATCATCGATATATGGAAGAAAAAACAAATAAAAACAAGTTTCCATATGACAACTGGGAGGTGAATCAAAGTCCCACATGTGGAACTAGCACAGTGCATCCTCTGCCTACCTCAAAACAAAATATAACAAGTGTCTTTTCAACCACTTTTTTTCTGCCACAATCATCCTACAATATGGGATCATAAAAGTAAAATTTGGTGCCAATGGTGCACACCAAGAATCATGTGGCATCTCCCACAAACCACAAATAGAATGGCCAACATCAATGCTGCAAATTGCCTCAATTACATCACAATAAAATATACAAGAAGGAATGATCCTCCTTGGTTCAATATGCTACTCACAAAGAGTGAAGGAGTATAAATCATGATACATAAATGTACATCCTCTATTATGTACTTTGGTCATTAAGCTGAAATGGCTCAACTGTAATTTCTCCCTCACTATTAATGAGTAGGGAGGTGGTTGTGACAACCTCTCAATCATCATTCAGGCTATGCATATCTCCATATGCTGATATACATCTTGTTGGATGCCCTCCCAAGTGAACTCCTCCATCAAGGAATGATATGTATCAAAGTGCATGGAAAGAAATTCTACATGTGCTACATGTAACAGCTTCTCCTTGAGCTCAGAAGCTCTATTCAAGAATTTTCTTCCATAATAATAGATGACCCCATCATCCACCATCTATCTATCATCTCCCTCTAGGTCATCAATAATCATGCAAGCACCAAGATCCTTGGAGTACTCTACTAAAAGTTGAGACCTCAAATATGGATCAATCCTCCTAAGATACAGTGCTATAGATCCGAAATATGAATTCCCCCCACATTTTGTTGTATTTTCCTTTGACATATCTCATTCCAAAGTCATCCTCCAAAGTGCTTCCATGCCCATCATGCAGTTTCTCATGCTCAAGTAGCAGTGGTGGCCTTTCGAAGTTGGCCTCCCATCAGAAGCTACCATCCAAAAAGAACCTCCTGATCTTGGCCAATGTAAGCATGAGTGGCCTCCATCTACTCAAATATATGGAGGATTCCTTCTTCAAGGGAAGTACCCTTTGTTTCTCCAAATCCATGGAGCAACTTCCTTTCACCATGGTGGCACCATCCTCCATCACTGCAACAACTTCTGTTAGCACATAATATGTAGTGAGAGTGGGTAATGCTGAAAATGGGAGAGTGTATCCCTCCTCCTTGAGTCTATCCCAAACTCTCTACGCTGTGTCAAGTCCTCCCAAGGTCCTCACCCCTCTAGAATAAATGAGTGGTGCAACCAAGTGTGAAGAATATCTAATCATATCCTAATATGGTGGTCTCCCAGGAGGAATGCCTCCATGCAATGAGACATCAATATCAAGAGTAGACTGCATATATGAATGGAAAAATTTGTCCTTTCCCTTACTGAAAAAATCAACCTGCCTCTTCTATACATCAATATTTTGAAATATAGAGGGGTGTGTGCTCCCAATCATATGATGTTGGCTATCCTCCCTACCTTCTCCTTTCATTTGCAAGGTCTCACATTCTATCAATACTGGTACATGTTGTTCATGGATTGTGCCTTGATCTCCACATATGAGATCCTTTGGAAATCCTTGTGAACATACAATAATTCCTCTTGTTGGAGCAAGTGCTCCATATTCCTCTTCATGAGGTGCTAGATATGCTCTGGGTATGACAACATTGTTGCCTCTAGCCTTCTCTTCCTCTTCAATATGAATGGTAGTCACCTTTTCAATAAGATCCTCTTTTTAAAAAGAGACCTTCATGCCCTCTTTTCCAGGAGTATGAGATAGAGATATTGCCTCTAGAAAGGTGTTATGCAATATGCTAGCCTCCTCAGTATTTTTCTGAAGTGGATTTGGGTTTATAGATCCTTCCAACCGATGAAAATGTTTTGTTTGTTTTGGTTTTTTTAGCTCAACCAAAGGTGTTTCAGAATGTTTTTCATCAAACCTTTCTACTATTCTCCTAATGAACTTTGCATAAGTAGACGTATTTCCATTTTTTAATGAAAAATATTCAAAAATCCACCAAGCATAGGCCTTACCTTCAAAATGTAGCGCTGCTACTTTGATGGCTTCATTCTCTAAAACTTGGTGTTGCTGCAAATAGGTGTCTAGCTCCTCCACCCAAGCTCTAGCTAAAAATTTAGGTGAAGCATCAAAAGTAGATAGAAATTATATACCCACATCATGTTGCTTGCACCTTGTGCTTATTTCCTCCTTGATATTGCAAAACCCTTGAAATTTTAGGTGATCTTTGAACCTCTTAGATTGAGATTCACACTCTTGCAAATAGACACCAAGAGTCTCCTTCTTTGGCATATCTTCTTCCTCCATCTTTCTTACGGTGAAACTGGGCATAAGAATGAGTTGTGAATCATAATGTGAGGTTGAATGCTCACACCCATCATGCAAAAACCTAGGGCTTGCTTCATATTCAAACCCCTTTGGAGATTCCCTACACATCTCCCTTCTCATCTTCTTGATATCTCCCTTGATGCTCTGCATAGTTTGAAAAAGAAGCTTTGAGAGCTCCTCTTCCTCTCTTCCTCAAAATAATGGAGTCATGTATTTGTTTTTTCTTTACATCTCCTCTTCTTTTGAGAAGCTTCTCCTTATGGTGATATATTGGTTGAATGCACAGGCTGAGCCAAGATTATGCTCTGATACCACTGTAATGTCCCCAAACGGGGAAGTAGCAATATATGAACACAATAATGGAAAGAACAGTGAATAAATCAACAAAACATGATATGAGACAAATATATATCCATCTTATTAAGCATATTAGCAAATAATAGGCACCATATCTTGAGGATCAAGTCACTCAAGCAATACAAAACAAGCCTCTACAAGAAAAATATGCCATCACATGAGAAATAGCTGCTATAAAAATGTCCTTGAGCTAAGAAAATGCAGTTTTAGGGCACAAATTGCTGCATAAATATAGATAAATGTAAATTTTCTATTATATAGCTCCAATAATTCTAGGAGTGAAGATCTAGACTCTTAGACACCTTTCCAAGAGAACCCAGGGAGGGTTTCCAGAAATATACTCAAATACAAATGGTGATCCACATCCCTAGGGCTAAAGAATCACTGCCACTGAAGCTCCTGAAATAGAAGGCTGGAAATGATATAGATATGATGTATATCTCCCCCAAGGGTCTCCTCCAATGAAAATCTAAACCCTTCACCTACAGGAAAACGCTCTAAAAGAGCTAGTAGATCCTCCTCTGAAACTTC
Organism: Pinus albicaulis; assembly: GCA_034641835.2. NCBI lineage: Eukaryota > Viridiplantae > Streptophyta > Pinopsida > Pinales > Pinaceae > Pinus > Pinus albicaulis. Next base: position 1,640,034,891 of record CM076579.1, on the reverse strand, counting down.
CTTCCAAGATAATGAAATTCCTAGTTGAAACTACACTATGAATCATGGGGATAGGTTGGCCTATTTCCAAAGATCTGAAATGTGCCCAGAAACCCTCCTTGTTGGCCTCCCAAGAGAAATAATCCTTCCTCCTATGAAAAACTAGCTCAGAAAGTGGGTTTCTCAACCCTCCATTGCAACACCCTACAACACAACACAATATTTTGTAGAAACTACATTGTAGCTAAAGGCTGAAGCTTGGCCCTAAGCCTGAATGTGGAAATGAAGTAAAATGCTCCTCCTAGAGGCCTCTCAAGGAAATATATGGGATTCCCACTCGGAAACACCCGGTGCTAAACAACACAACAATCTCAACTAAACAACTAAAGAATGCAAGAAGTCTAAACATACCATATACAAAATAATAATCTTAAACATAACCCCATATGGTTTCCATCCTCGTACTTATATATATTATGAGCTTCCTTGCCCTTGGCCCCACTCAATTAGGTCATTTCCTTCATGAAATCAATCTCCCTCCAAAACTACGTTTTTCCTCATTTAATATCCACTCCTCCATAACAGCGTTGTTGACTTGGTCAAAGTTGACTGGTTCAACATGATCCAACCCTTGTTCACTGCTTTTTTTAGCTGCTTAGAAGGTCTCCTTTCACACTCTAAGTGTTTTTATTGCTGTTGAGGAGATTTATGGACCTCCCTACCCACTTATTTACCTACCTAGTGATAAAAGAAACTATAATTTTCCATTTAGCCGAAGGCTAAATTTTTGGAATATTACATTGTCACTTCACATTTTTTATCCCCATTGCATTTTTCATTTCAATCCTACTCCCAAACAACACTTCCATTATCCCTCCAACTTTGCGATATCGCATTTCGCACTTCGCAGTTTTTATCCCATTGCATTTCGCACTTTGTAGTTTTTGTCGCCATCGTGATATCACACTTTTGTCCTCCATTGCAACTCTGCCATTGCACTTTTCAAATCATTCCACTCCAAATAAATTTTGCGTTATAATAATTTTTTAATAAGGTTTAAACCCATATTTCCACCTCTAAGCTTTGTTTCGTGTGTTTATCTCTCCATTAGCACTTTTACCCTCTTCTCCAAACTGCAAGCAACACCTCTTCAAATTAGAATTAGGTCATGAATAGGTACATATATAGGAGCATGATAGATAGAGTATGGTGCGTTTAGCCAATTGTCCAAGTTAAGTGAAATTTAAATTAGTTTCATTTATGTCATTTCCTAAGTCTGAAAATTAAATTAGTTTCATTTTTGTCATTTCCTTTTTGCACATTAAATTAGTTTCATTTCCGTCACTTCCTTTCTGCAAATTATGTTAGTTTCCTTTCTGTCATTTCCTTCCAGCAATTTACTTTTCATTTTTTATCATAGTTTAAGAAATATCACCCTTTCGTAAAGTATAAGAGGATGACATGAACAAAATTCATCTTTTGTGTATATAGCACTGTCACCTCCAAGTTTGTACAAACCCCGAGTTGATAAAGTAAAGTAGGGTAGCCCCTAGGATTTGCAGCACTGTTGGTGCAATACCAGGGCTCACCAGGATCATTTAGTCATAATTAGAAATTTTACAGTTCAAAAAACATAAATAGAAACTCCAATTAGAAAAATAAAGTATTTTCTACGAAAGTTCCTGAAACTTACGCAACAAAATTACCTTCCTGAACACTGGTTTCGCTACAAAAGTCCATTGTTGTGGTAACGGTAAGGAAAAGGTGAATTTTTTTAGAAACAGTCATGGTCAAAGTCATGTGGGTCATAATTACATATCATTTGTCGTATCCCTCACTCAGAAAACATGTACACCTTATAGATTCATTCCCTTTTTCATCCTCTTTCCATTTTTGAAATAGTTTTTTGTCATTAGCTCGGTTTCCCTCTCATTCAAGCCATTCTTGTTGTCCATTGCTCGGTCTTGTTGTATTGTGAGTTGGTCTAGTTGTCTTCAGGGTAGATTTTTAGGTTTCATATCTTCCCTTTCTGCCTTTTGGGACATTTACAACTATGAAAGAAGCAACTCATTGTGTGTTTCAAGCATGGCAACTCAGAGGAAGAAAAATAAAGGAGGATATATCAAAGCAACTGGACTTTTACAGTATGGTTGCAGAAAACTATAGAAAAATGTTAAAAATGACTTTGCCTTTACACATAATGAAAACCTATGCAAGAGGAACATATGGTTTCAAGCTTATAGGAGGAGGTTACAGGGTTAATTCAAAGGTTTAAAAACACAAATGTAAATGCTTCTATATGAGCTTTTGAAGAGGGGACTCAAATTCATTACTGTTACTGATGATGCTCCATAAATATGGTAATACCATCAATTTTTTCTTATACTATGGATAATGGTAATATACAGGCTTATATAGGCTTTATAAGTTTTGGAGGCTAAAGAATAATGAAAATGAAAAATCTCGGAAACTAGGCACTTTCATAGTAACTCCCAGGCTTGAAGGTAGAAATTTGCTATGAAACTGTTGTAGCTTTCAATGGAGGAAAACACCAGTTAAAATTTTATAAGTATGAGGTTTCAAGGAATTTATTTAACTAATAAACCTCAAAGAAGACCCTGGAAGAGTCAGAAGAGTGAAATTATATGCAGAAGGGTGATTTTGGCATTTGCTACCAAACTGCCTGTACTCTGTTTTTTCCAGTGTTATGGAGTTTTGATGATTTTTGGGAAATAAAAGAGTGAAGAAATGGATAAACCACAATTCAAAGGTGTCCACATCATTAACATATGAACTCCTATTTTTCAGGAGGACACTTCAGCAAGTCAACTAGGTCAACCTCCACGTTATTTGCTACTGAATTTCTGGAAATGACTAGTTTAGTAGTCAACTTCAAGCTGACTTTATGACCAAATGGAAAGGAATTTTGGAAATTTGAAGGAGGTTTTTGCTTAAAACCTGATCATCTACAAAATCCTCTCTCAATTGTTACAAAAATATCAGGGTTTGGAAACTACCAACTTATATTTTAGGCCTATTTTATAGAATTTTTCCTAGCTAGATTTGTTGCAAAAAATTTGAAATTCGACTTAGTGGAGGTCCATCTCCACAAAGTCAGCACCCATGTGGCATGATTACACATAAATAGTCCAACACATTCAAAAAATTCATTGGTTTCATTCGATAAGGGTTATTAACATAATTTTTTGAGCTATTTAATAATTGAAGAGTCTGTTTGTACTCAAACTCTTTTAAAACAGAAATGTCCCTGAAAGGGCTCCATGAGTTCTAATTCAATCAGAATTGGGGCTATTTAATAGGCATCAAGTCTAACCCAGGTGGAAGACTATTCTAAAATATGTGTCTCTCTATAAATGGAGAACTTTTTCACTTTGAGTGGGATCGATGATGTGAGGGGGGCACTCTATGGAAACTTTTGATCTAGCTAATAAATTATTACAGTAACTCTATTTTTCTACCTGAGACTCATGTTTTGACTTGGTGAATTTTTATCATGTTATTTATGTTGCTATCAGTATTCATAGCATTTTTATTACTTGGAATTCATTAACTTTCTCCAAATTCCTTCTCTTGCTATGTATAAATGTAAATATTTATTTAACATCAATTTAAAGTCATAAAATGCCTCATCTTCCTTAAAATAGTGTTCTATGCAATTGAATTTATTTTATTTGACTCCATGCCCCATGGTGGAAGCCATCACATTCTCTTTCACCTACAAAATCACATAAAAGAAAACCAAATTTATTCATCTGAAGTTTATAAGTTATTTTTGAGAGATCCCTCTTAGAATGGAAGGGCTAATTTCTAGTCAAAAGTGGTTTGAAATAGTTATGCTCGGTCATAGGTTAACACAACCCAACTGCTCCACCCTAGTGATGAACACATTCAATCACCATTGCACTTTGGAATCACCTTTGATTACTTGTGAAACATAGATCACAATTGTTTTCTTTCCAAGTATGAGAGTGTGTGTTTGATCTGATTTCCCATTTCAAAAGAGTAATTTGAAATTCATTTTCATTTCAATCTTTTGAATTGGTTTTCTTTTCTTCATTTTGAAAAGAAAAATGAAAGTCATTTTCGTTCAGGTACTTTTGAAATAAATTTTTTTTTTCTATTCGAGAAAGAAAAAACTGAAAATAAATTTTCAGTTGCGATTCTTTATTTTTTTGGTTAGTTTTTCTTTTCTTTAGTTCGTTGATTAATGTTAAAATTTAATATATATATATATATATGTTTCTAGCACATCTTAGTAAAGAAAGAAGTGATTTCATTTTTAGTAAGTTTTCATTTGGGGATAGTGAAAGTGAATTCCATTTGAAAGTTTCATTTCAATAATTTTGAGCTAGTTGGGGGGCATCATTTCTTGTTGCACTGCTCATTTTTTGCACTCTCATTTGCACTTCCTCCATCATTAGTTTAGAGTTCATTGAAATGAAATGTGTTTTTTTTTCATTTATCTTCATTATAGGGATTCAGGTGAAATCGCTTTGAGCCTGAAATTGAAATATAATCAAAGATCAATTTTAAAATTTATTCAATTAAACTTAAGGAGCATTTGGAATTAACAAAAAAAATCTAGAGGTATAGGCTAGAGATGTGTTTCAACATCGTTAAGCACAGTAGCTGTCGCTAATAATATGTGTTACATTCTGGGGGTGATATCCCGTCCCACGTATGGAATTATATAGGACTATGCTCCACGTATGAAAAGTAAGGGGACACTCTCATGGAATGGTTACACATTATACAACACTACTACGGGATGAGCTCGCACTTATCGTTGAGTATATTTTGGGAGACCCCTCTAGGTTGAAAACCTACCATAGGTAACCAAGTCGACCGCCTTGTAGACATGATATAATGAACACAAAATTCAGGGATATTGGTTGTCGTACATGAATTTCTTGGTAATTTATTTTCTCATTTATCATGCCAAGGTGTATATTGAAGTTCACGGATACCTGATAATCCTTTATGCCTAGATTTCCCCTTTTTATTTTTTCTTATTTTAATTATAAAATAAACTTCCCACGATAACGTCCCACCTCTGCAATGCTCTTGGCCTCATTTTTCCTGGTTAATTATAAATCTTAATTGTCAAAATTGATTCACCTTTATCTTCTTTGATATTTTTCTAAAGGTCATCATGGTTGAATCCTCAAATTCGCCTCACTCCTCTTCTGAAGGAACTCAAGAGCCTCCACCCGAGATTCCTCAATTTCCACCTAGGCCTCTTAAAGCTCAAGGTGTTGAACTTGGAATTTCCATAAGTTTCCAACTAATCTCATCTTGGCCACGACCTAACAAGTGGCTTTCAAAGTCTCTAAGGATCCTAAAAATTTTGCATAGGTTACGGTCTTTCCTCCAAATCCTCTCTACAATACGTTTTTGATATCTTCTGAGCGTCTATATAGTCCTTTCGATGGTCCCAAGATTCCTTTAGGTGCTTCTATGGTATCATATCATAATACTGCTTGTCAATTGTTTCCACCATAAATGGTGTCAAATGTTGATGATATTCCATTCATGAGTACTCCTCAGAGTATTCCTCTAGAAACTTCTGCATCCTATATCCCATAAGTTGACATTGCGTTTATTTTCCCTCTGGAAGGTTTTCCATATGTCTCCGCTCCTCATGATGAAGGAAGTGGGACAAGTACTTCCTCTAGTGAAATCGTGTCTACACTTCCACTCGGGTATACTTCTCTAGGAAACCTTGTTTTAGGAGTTTCTGGGGCCACATATTTGTTTCACCATCTTGTTTGATCGACAGGCGTTCCCCCATACTCCATCCCATTTATCTCAAATGCGGTTGTTGTTTCACAACTTATGGTTTTTGTAGGTCAAATTAATATTTTTATAGGATCATCTACTCCCTTGTCATTATCCACAATCACCATGGTTCCACATTTGAGTGTATAATCTATGGTTTCTTCTGTGCTTGGGGGGGAATCCCATCCTTTATATGTACCTCCCTCTTCAGGTGGGATAAATCTAAAATATGGAACTGTATCAGGGGTGGGATAGCCTACCACTAGTATTAGTGGAACTCTACTTTCATAGACAAGAAGTGTTACAGTAGGAACCTCTCTACTGGGTGGTCAACCTACTTCGACTCAACTTTTTTATTAGCAGCCCCACGTTCAGTACCCTAAATATCATCAACCCCATGTGCAGTAACCGAATGTAAAATATCAATATGTTCAACAACCAAACGTACAATATTAATATGTTCAACGACCGAACGTATGACAATCTTATGTCCAGCAACCTCAAAATTCATTGGGTGCTTTTGCAAAAAATCCTTCGTTTGGCCCTCAAATCCAATATTGTCTGAACCTTCTCGATCAAACTGGAACTTACCCCAATTATCCAAGTGTCCAATACCATAAAATACCTCAAGGTTAGTTGTAGCAACCCCAACAAGAAGCTTAGATCCAACAAGGGTTATATCAATAGCCCCAACAGGGTGCTTATATTCAGCAGGGGCCATATCAACAACCCCAGAAAGGACCACACATTCAGAAACTGCTACATCAAGGTACCTATTAGCAACCCTAGCCACAACAAGGTCCCTACCCATATATACCTTATCAACAACAGTGGGGACAATTCGGGAAGTATGATCATAATCAACCCCAATGGGGGGAAATCCCGTACATTAAGGTAATTTTGAGGTCTAAAATGGGCCTTCTAAGGAAATTATAAAATAATAGTGGAAATAATAAAACAATATTTGATTACATCATCAAATTTTAGAGGGAAAAAAGACAAAACTATTTTTCATCTCATATTTTCAACTTACCTCCCAAATTTTTTACTCAAATTTCAAGCAACAGTACTCGTTGGATGCAAAATTTAATTCCTCATCCAATGAGTACCCATGTTGCATACTTTTGATGCGTCCTACTACAAGAAAAGTGAGAAATACATGAAAAATGTGATTGCAAACACGTTTTTCATGTATTTCTCATTTTTCGTGTAGTAGGGTCCATTGAAAGTATGCAATATGGGTACTCCTTAGATGAGGAATTAATTTTTTCATCCAACGAGTACTCATGTTCGAAATTTGAGTAAACAATTTGGGAGATAAGTTGAAAATATGAGTTGAAAAAGTAGTTTTATTATTTTATTATTTTTTAATATTTTTACCCTTTTACTTAAAAAATGGTGAATCATCCCCCATGGTTGACATCATCATATTGAATCTTATTGGTTCTTATAAAGTTTATTTTTGTTGTACATTTTTCTTAGGAGGCCCATTTTAGACCTAAAAATTCCCCCAATGCCGACAAGGTTGGAACCCACAGTTGGCTAAATTCTAAAGACCATTTTCTCCTCATCACCCTCTTTTGCCATTCATGGCTACATTGGAACTGTTAGATGTGTATAAATTGACCAATGACCTCATCCAACACATGTTGCATTGGCTTCCAATTCCAACCAACATTCCTGGAGATTGTCCAAAGTTTGAAGGAAAATCTGGGGAAGACCCCCAAGCCCATGTCATGATGTACCACATATGGTGCTCTTCCAACTCTTGGGTTTACGATTCAATTCATCTACATCTTTTCCAGTGCACTTTGATAGGTGCCAATGAAAAATGGTACATTGAAATTCCTCATCGTACCTTATACAATTTCAATACATTGGCCATGGCCTTCCTCATCCATTTCCAGTTACTTGTCCAGTATGAGAGCAACACCCGTCTCTTGACATCTTTGAAGTAATCAACTACTACTCATATCTCGTACCACACCCATGAATGGAGGTGTAGGAATCGCCTTATTAAATTTGAGATCCCTGATCAATTGTTGACCAAGTGGTTCACAAAATCATATGTTACTAAAATCACCAAAGATCTCACTATGGGTGTTTATGTGATGGAAGATGAATTCATCTCCCGTGCTCAGTATCTAGATTTGGTCTAATCCTAATCTGGAAATTTATATGAGCTTTTACCTTATGCACAATGACCTTCAACTGATCTTGCATCATCCAAAAATCCTATTACACCTCCTTTGAAAGTGTCATTGGGAAAATGGCCCATATTGAGACCAATACACCGAAGGCTTCTTCAAATTTGAAGTCTACTTCCACCACTTCTCCCTCTAATCCTTCTAACAACTTGAAGAATCCCAGTAAAACATTTTACGTTAATGTTTCTCATTCTACTATAGCAGAAAAGTCCTCAAAAGGTAAAAAGAAGGGGGAAGGTAAGGCTAAATCCAACACCCTCAAACATGATTCCGCTAATTCATCAACTAAAGATACTTCCAAGTGTAAGCCCAAGTATCCTTGCTTGATATGTGATGAAGATCATTATACCAAGGATTTTCCTCAGCGTGCTGAAGTATCTCATCTTCTTAAAGGCGCACCTGGGACGTTGATTGTCTTAAAAGAACCATTTCCTTCTGAACAAACACAAATGATAGATCAAACCCAAAATTTTGCATCCACAAGCTCCCAAGTATTTATGGCTAGTACAAAACCTATTTATTTTTCAACTTGATCGAAAGAGTACCTGAATCCTTCGAAAGCTCCCCTGGAAAAGGATGTTTCTAATATTCCTTCCTCTTCCACTCCTAGTTCGGGTCCTCTCCATATTAATAGACTTAATAGTGATTCCATTGTATAACCACCTCCCAAGGGTGTTCTTCGCAAATCATCTTACAATATGAATGAACAATTTTCCCAACACTATAAGATTTTAGAGGATCTAGCTCAAGCGTCATCGGCAATGTCAGCCTTGGAAGTCCTTCATCTATGCCCATCACAACAAAAAGCGCTATTGTCTGCTATCAGAGGGATTGATCCCACAGATTCAAATAATATTACTTTCGATCTCCAGAATCATGTTCCTCAACTCCCATCATAGGTAGATTTTCTTATCCAAGTTATTGTGATGGGTAAAACGATTCATCGGACTGTCATTGATGAATGTGCTTCCACTTGCATCATGTCTTTTTCATGTTGGAAAGCCATCAACTCTCTTATATTAATCTAGTCCCATAACATTGAATAAAGTTTCAATGATAGATGATCTCAGCTGTATGGTATTCTCAAGTCCTTGCCAATTTAGTTGGAGGGTAAAACAGTGAACCTGGAAGTGGAGGTGGTAGATTCCAACCTATATTACAACCTTTCTACGTTATCTTCTTTCCTCATTAGGGGAAGATATTTACTATCGATTAACTTGGTTTCTTTTTAATATAGAAGTGTCTTCATACACGTAATTTTATTGATATTGGAAAAGAAATTACATAAAAAAATTGCAGGAGTTTACAAATGTAAACTTCCACTAATCTTCAATTAGGAGACTAACCTATTTATAAGCTATATGTCCTAACTTAATTTAGTTATGGACCACTTGAAAAAAAACAAGTTTCCATTTACAATAAATGATCTTCCATCCAATCTACTAACTTTATTCCTATTTTAGAGCCTATGATACGACTCTATTCTAGAGTCCTATCTTGGCTAACAATATTCTATTTCTAATTGTCTCTAATATTTGTTAAATATTTTTATCCTAACTTTCCATTAATATATTTTGATCATATAAAATTCCCCCCTATGATCCAAAACTACATTACAACATATACCAAGTTCATCTCTGAACTTAGTGAGTTTTATTCTACCAAGAGGTTTGGTGAAGATATCGGAGGTCTGATCTTATGAAGGACGATAAATCGGCTTGATGACATCCTTTGTAATGAGTGATCTTATATGATGATACTTAGTGTCCAAATTCTTTGTATTTGAATGAAAAACTGGATTCTTGGCAAGCTTTATTGCTGACTGGTTGTCGATGAATAACGAAGTAGCTTCTGCTGGAGGAATTCCCAAATCCTGTAAAACTCTACGCAACCAAACAATCTCACATGTTGCTTCCCATGCTGAAATGTACTGTACTTATGCTGAATAAGTGGCCACTGTAGCTTGATTCTTAAAAATCCAGGAAACTGTAGCTGATGCCATATTCATTAAATAACCTGAGGTGATGCCCTATCATCAATATTTCCAGCAAAGTCAGCATCTGAAAATCAACCAAGTACAAATTTTTTAGTCTTTTTATAAAGAAGACCAAAATATTTTGTTCCTTGGATATAACGAAGAACTATTTTGGTTGAATTCCAATTGTTTTCTTGTGGTTCCTACATAAAGAGGGAAAGAATACTGATGGCATAAGAAAGATCTAGTCGAGTAGTTGTCAGATAAATCAGGCTACCAATCAACTGTCGATAAGTAGTGCTATCCACTATTTCCCCCCCTTCAAATTTTGAAAGTTTAAAGTTTTGTTCCATAGGGGTAAGAATAGGCTTGCAATCTTGCATTCCAAATTGCTGAAGAATTTCTATTGCATACTTACTCTGAGAAATAAAGATATGATGTGGACGTTGGAATACTTCAACTCCAAGATAGTAGTGAAGTAGTCCCAAATCCGTCATCTTAAAACCTGCATGTAACTCCTTTTTCACCTGTGCAATGTGATCATCATTGTTTCCAGTGATAATCAAATCATCTACATACATAACCAAAATCACCAGATTTTTACCTTGTTGGCGTACATACAAGGTATCATCATATTCACTTCATTGAAAACAAACTTTCCGAAGGTACTCATCCAGTTTAGCATACAACGCTTGGGGAGCTTGTTTTAACGCATATAAAGCCTTTATCAGTTTGCAGACTTTATGTTCCTATCCTTCAATTTCAAAACCTAGTGGTTGTGTCATGTACACTTCTTCCTGTAAATCACTGTTGAGGAAAGCACTTTTTACATCCATTTTATGAAATTTCCATCCTTGTTGAGCTGCGAAGGCAAGTGTGAGTCGGATGGTGTTCCATTTAGCCGTCGGAGCAAACGTTTCCTCATAATCTATCCCTTCCTACTGCGCAAAACCCTTAGCAAAAAGTCTTGCTTTATACTTGTCAATATCACCATTTTTCTTGTACTTAATTCGGTAAACCCATTTGCATCCAATGGGTTTAACATTTTGAGGAGAATCAACAAGTTTCCAAGTGATATTTTATTGAACTTCCTGATATTCATCAACCATAGCCTGTTGCCATTATTAATGTTTTACTACCTCTTGATAAGTATAAGGTTCAGTAAAATCATTTTCTATCAAGGAAAATTTGCCTTCGTTTCTTTGTGATCCCCGTGTTCCTGTTTTATTTTGTTCATTAGACCTTACATCTTTCAAAAGTTGAACTGCCAATTTTCGCAATTGATGTTCACTGGTTTGAGATTGTGAAAAATCACCATCATTGTAAAGAGGGTTGATGTAAACTGATGTTTGTTGATCAACCGCGGGTTCCGGGGGAGGAGATTCATTGTCAAAAGAACTGCTGCTGCTAGGAGAGTTGGATGAACTACTAGAAGACCCAGATGGCGCTAGTGAATAATATGGACTTGATGAATCATTTTCAGATGAAGGAAACTAAATTTCATACCAATTTTGTGAGTTTGGTTGACTTTGTATATTTCCGTTTCTTTTATCACTTTTTGTTTCTAACCTTTCAAGAAGACTTTCAACTTATTCAGCACTCTTACTCTCATTTTCATCAAAAATCACATCTCTGCTTACAATAAATCTCCCATTCGACAAAATTCGCTACCCTTTATTCTCATCAGAATACCCAATCATTGTGCACTTCAAGCTTCGTGAGTCAAGATTAGTTCATTTTTCCTTCGAAACTAAGGCATAACATACTGATCCAAAAACTCTAAGATTTTAACCCGAGGTTTGAAGCCAAACCATGCTTCATAAAGTGTGATTCTATCTAAGGAAGCAGTGGGAGATCTGTTCCTCAAGTAGACAGCGGTATGAATTTCTTCGGCCCAATATAAAGGACTTAAATTTTTGAAAGTTAACATAGATCGCACCATTCCTAACAAGGTACGATTCATTCTTTCTACTACTTCGTTTTGCTGCGGAGTGTAGACATTGGTAAGATGTCGTTTTATGCCATTATCCATGCAATACATTTTGAATTAATTTGAAGTGAATTCTCCACCATTGTCAGTTCTAAGAGTGCCAATCTTCTCCTTTACTTCATTTTCAATAAGTTGATGAAAAGTTTTGAACTTTTCAAATGCTTCTGAATTTTTCTTCAAAAAATATACCCAAGTCATCTTGCTAAAATCATCAACAAAGAGTAATAAATATCTGCATCCTCCAAGAGAAGTTTTTAAGGGTCCACAAATATCATTGTGAACCAACTACAAATGCCTGTTTGTGCGCCATGAACTTGTAGGAAAAATCTCTCTATGTTGTTTTCCAAAAATTCAAGATTCACACTTTGCATTTCCCCTTTTGAATGTTGGAAGTCCCTTAACCATTCCCTGTTTTTGTTCACTAATGTTCACTATCAGTATGAGTTAGGGCGATAAATATGGAGTAATACCATATGAATAAGCAATAACGTATATGCTGTATAGTAGGAATGGGTTGATATGGCTTTATCACTCTATTGAAACATAACTACTAGTACTGGAATTCAAGTGAAGTAAAGCTATGATTACTGATTAGGTTAAGAGCTTGATACTTAGTTTGGTCATTACGATTACACTTTTTGAAAAAATACTAGTGTTTCCATTAACATGTTGTTTTCCATAATAAGTACGAGCTAGTTCCTTGCTACTCCTACAAAGTCAGAATTTCTTGGAATAATTGTCCCTTTCATCCTTAACAGTTTTGCATATTCATAACTTGTCATTACTGTTTTCATGTTCTATTTGACTGAGTTAATTTTAACTAAGCCATCTTCCATAATCACCATATGTCCTGCTTGTCGAATCATGACTAAAGATAAGAAATTTTTCTTAAGTGTTGGGACATACCATACATTTAAAATCATTCATTCTCCAATGCCTGGTAAAAAAACTTTAGCTACACCTTTTCCTGAAGGAGTATGTTTTGTTTTATCAGCAAGATAGATTGAATTTAGATGGCATTGTTGGAAACTCCAAAATAAATCCCGCTGAAAAGTCATGTGTTGATTTGTGAATGTATCCATAATCCATGCATCTTCATAATCACTTATAAGAAAGCTTGAAACCTGCAAAGCTGTTGATTCTGTGCTAGTGAAGACATATTCGGAACCATTAGGATTATCTTCATCATTTTCAAACTGTGCGGAGTTTGGATGAAACATGGGAATTTTATCAATAGAAGTTCTACAATGTTCTGCATAATGGCCAACTTTGTTACATCTCTTGCAAACAATTTGACTGAAATCTCTGCCTCTGCCTTGAGACTGTCCTCTGCCTTGATACTGTCCTAGGCCTCTACTTTGGCCTCTATTTTGAGTTGATCCTTTACTTGGACTTTGTCCTCTGCCTTGATTATATCCTCTTCTTTGATTGTTGCCTCTTACTTGAAGATTACTCCTGCCTAAATTGTAGCTTCTGTTGAAATTGTTTCCTCTACTTTGCCTGCAACCAAAACCTTGGGCTGCTTGATTTTGATTGAAATTTCCTCTTCCTCAGTTTCTTGAACTATCAGCTGGGGAGTTACTTAATCTGGATTCGGTGAAGAATACATCTTCTCCAATCTGTTTCTTCTTCCTGAAATATTTATCATGTTGCTCTAACATGTCACTCAGTTCATCAAAATTGATCTTCTCTAACCTTCCAATGACTTTCAAAGTTTCCAAAAAATGTGTATATGATGATGGAAGTAAAGAAATAAAAATCATAGTTAAGAAACTTTCATCGACATCATGAAAACCAGCATTTATGATTTCTTGCTTGATGTTTTTAAGCCATGAAATATACTCAAGGACATCACCACCTTCAGTTAATTTCTTTTGAAGCAATTTTAATTGAAGATCAACCTTCTTTGATTCAGTTTGTGTATCAAATATATCTTTGAATGTACGTAAAGTAGTCCATGCATCTGAGGAATTGTCAATATGTATGTACATTTCATTACTAACTGAAGCTTTTATAAGAGATAATGCCTTGGCATTTTTTACTACCCATTTTGCAAGTGAAGCTGCATCTGTTGGTTTATTTGGCTTAATGTTTCCATCAAAAATTTCATGCCACAATTCATTATATATGAGAGTGATTTCAATTATACGTTTTCGTGTCTTATAAGATTTCGCCCCTTCTAGCTTATCAGATTCATAGAACAGATTCATTAACTTTTACATTGTAGCCTTGAAGTAGTGCACCAAAAGAATCAAGCAAAAAAAAAATGAGCAACTCATCACACGAAACACGCCATGCAAAAATGACACACACCACATGAAAAATGATCTATCGAGGCTTGGCCTTGACTCTCGTATAGTCGTTGAAAAAAAAGAGAAAAATGACTAAGCTTTGCACTTGGCTCTAGTCAATTTCTCGTTGAATATTTTACAATTAAATCTTTGCAAAATTTGACTGCTTGATAATGCCCTTACAAATTTCTTCTTAAAAAAATTCACCCCCCTCAAAGTAAAAAAAAATACTTTGAGTTACAATAATAACCCTTATTTCTCCAAAAAATAAATAATCTACTTATTTCTCCAAAAATGATAACAACATTTTACACCTCAATATTATCAAACAAATACAATAAAAGTATTCTTCTACAATATAGAAGATTCAAGAGGCATGTCATAGACCATTTCAGCTTATATGCAATGCAGTAATTTGTGTATCTTTGTAACAACAGATGATGACCCGGAGTGAAGATACCAATATTTTAGTCCAAATATTCAAGTCCCAATTTCATTATATGCTTAAACCTTGATGAAGTTCCGCTCACCAAATGAATAACACATTCATGGATGAATTTCCACTCAGGAAAATGGATAATGCACTCGTGGATGAAGTTCTTCTCAGGCTGACCATGACCACCATGTGTCATCGAACTTTGTGTGCTTCTGCTCCAACCCTAAGCCAATGAGCTTTGCAGTTGGTTGAAAAAGTCAAATTTCTTATTCGATGGGAAAAATTATGGAGTCCATTGATTAGGCACCAAAAAAACACCAGTCTCCCTTCATATATTTCTTTGAAGCATTTTTCATTTGGAATTTTTGTTATGGATCGAATATCATCACCGTCGTCATCAAAATCTAGATTTTACCGTGTTGAGGAGTCAACTCGTAGTGGTTGGCTGACTATCTGGCTATGCATGCCTCAATAAAGGTTTTGGTGGACAGTGGCAATTGGTTTGTAAGAGGGTATTACATCAATGTCACCAGCAGTCAAATCAAAGTCTAAGGAGAAGTCCTCAGTGAAAGATCAGAAGGTCTCATCTAAGCATGTATTAACAAATGGTGACACTTCTGCTAGTGCATACAATCCAGTCTCAGGCACATTTCATATGCTCGACTTAGCAACTGTCTCTTCAGGGGCCTCATTACATAATGGATAGTTTGACATTGATGAAAATTCTGGTTCTTTTGCAACTAACACAAATTGTGATTTACTTTCCAACAATGGTAGCTGTTCTAGTAGTGGCTACGGAATGAAGTGTTGTTTTGGCTTTGAAAACAAACAAATACTCCATACATTGTGCTTGCCAAAATGGTTGCAGATAAATTCAATAGTCTTGCTTCAAAATATGATGTGAGTGGCTATCCAACACTGAATATTTTCGTCAACAACTTCCCTATAGATTACTCAGGCCTGCGGAAAGAAGATTCACTTGTTTCTTATCTGAAAAAATTGGTTTCTCCAGATGTTTTTGTTCTAAACTCAAATGCTAAAATTCATGAATTTATTAAAGCGTCCGGTAAAAAAATTTCCCATTAATACAGAATCCTTTCCTGTTTTATTTTAGTATTATCCCATGAAATAAAATATATGCCTTTTCCTACTCGGCTTTGGCCATGATCCGGAAGAGATTTTAGTTTCCAACAGAAAATTGAGTTTTAAAAACAAATTGAATCTTAAATAAAAAAAAATAATTGATTTTCAGATTATAACCAATAAATTTCCTTTCCTTAAAGCATTGGCAAGATTACATACCAATTCATCCTTTAGTAGAATTTTCCAAAAGTTTGCAAAGTTGAAATCTCCATCATCACGTCACTGCATTACTGGTGGCTTTGAAAACACATTAATATAGAAGTGTCCTCAGACACGTAATTTTATTGATATTGGAAAAGAAATTACATAAAAAAATTGCAGGAGTTTACAACGTAAACTTCCACTAATTTGCAATTAGGAGACTAACCTATTTATAAGCTATATGTCCTAACTTAATTTAGTTATGGACCACTTGAAAAAAAAAGAAGTGTCCATTTACAATAAATGATCTTATATCCAATCTATTAGCTTTATTCCTATTTTAGAGCCATACGACTCTATTCTAGATTCCTATCTTTGCTAACAATATTCTATTTCTAATTGTCTCTAATATTTATTAAATATTATAATTTATTAAATATTTTTATCCTAACTTTACATTAATAAATTTTGATCATATAACACTTTTCCCCCAAATATTCAACTGTAAATGTCCCATACATTGGGAATAGCTCTACTCCTTATGAGAACATTGGCCTGGGTCTTTTCAAAGACTCGTCCCTCATGCGATTTTTTCCACTCCCGCCTCCTAATGTCGCCTCTATTAACATGATATCCTTTGGTTAAGATACATGGATTATTCCTAGTCCTGACCAGATTGACAATTTTGGTAACGCTATGCCCCTTAGACTTGTATAAAAAATGTATCAAAGCATTCTTCTAGCATTTGGGGTTACTTCCGAAGCCAATGATAATCTAGTTTCATCTCTTGAAATTTATTCATAGTCTCCTTCGTTTAGTTCTTGGGATTCAAATGAACCCTTGGATGATATATTTCTTACTGATGAGATTATAGTGGAAGTTATGTTTCTCAGAGAAACCCCTTGGGATGATGGTCATCATCGTCCCTCATTTATCCCAAGCTTGGGTGAAATATCTACTTATCTGGAAACTCGTGTTTCTTTTGAATTCCCTCGCCCACTTCAACATCCCATTCTGGTTCACAAAGTGTTGTCTAAAGGAAACATGGGTAACATTTCTACCTCACATCAACATCTCTATAAAACTAGGTATTGTTGAGTATTTTTATCTTGGGGCTTTTTTTTCTCCCATAGAGATCAAGATTTACACTACTTTCTTCAAAAAGTATGTCGCACCCACTCCCTTCAACCCTATTTTTACCGTTTGGTAATTTTCCCATGGGGCCATTATTTCCATGCTTTGTAACCCTTACTCGGCCAAGGGGAATAGGAACTTCACCATTGCTGTGAAATTTCTCACAAAATTTACCGAGGTAATGCCTACAAGCAATATCAATGGTAGAATGTTGTGATTATTTCTATTAATCATGACGGAAATAGCTCGTTCGAGTCCTGTATTGGAATTCATCTCAGGAGTATTATTCTTGATCACAAGTACAATACTTTGTATATTAGTTTGTAATTCATTAGTGTGCTTTTAGTTTTTTTGGTGTGAATGTTTACTATGCAGACATGTTTCCTTTGCTTACCTTGTGTTCTACCTAGTTTGCAAATTTCATCGAACCATTATGTCATTTTTGCTGATGGTTCCTGCCATAGCACACGAAACTTATCTTCTGCAACATAGGCACTTTTCTCCCCTGACGACGAGTTGGTCAATATACAAGGTATTTTTCTGGGTCGAACATCTAATAATATTTTTGAATATAGTGCAGTCATCGAGTTGTTGTCAGATGCAATTTCTCTTGGTATCAGAGGTTTCACTATAAAATTATACTCACAACTCATCGTGTTACAGTTAAATGGTCATTATTGAGTAAAAACCCCTAAAATTTTGTGCATGTATTTACGTGCTCAATTATAGGAAAGGAATTTTGATTATATCACATATCAACACATTCCACTAAATATGAATACATAATTAACAAATACATTGGAAAATTATGTATTAGATTGAAATTTGCAGCATATGTAAAAACCAAACACATAATCATGATATAATAACACTTTTTAATAGCAGAAACATTCATATATATATATATATATATATATATATATATATATATATATATAGTCTGTAAAATCTTGTTACATCAAAATCTCAAAAAATATGTGTCATGTGACACAATGGCTCTATGAGCCTACATCACTGCATAAAATAAACTAAATCCAACTATCCACCCACATGGTGCTTATGGTATAAATTGAACACCCAGATTACCTGCCATAGTAACTGACGAAGTATGTCGGAGACTCCTATGATGTGCCTCTAAAAGAGAAACGGTATGTGATCAAAATTTGTGTATTATGGAATGCCTTTGGTCAGACCCTCTAGGTTATGCTCAATCTCTATGATTGGGCCTGCTCTCTCCTTATAAGGAGCATCCTCAATCTGGCGCACTACCATCCTTGCAATTAAGGACATACCTGTTGGTCTCTTTGCTTCAACATCTGCAAAATAATCATAAGTTTAAAACTCAAAACACATAACACAAAAACATTTAAAAAATTTAAAAACTCCAAAAACAATTTTTTACCTGCATCAGACCACTGTGCACCTGGCAGAAGGGGAAAATGTCGATCTCCTCAGAAATCTGTATCGACATATGCGTAGTCATCTACTATGATCAACTGATGGTGTAACCAACTGAAGAACGATGCCGTAAAATGCATTTATTGGCCACCTCCATGATGAGGCATAATCTCGCACCATCTAAGTAGCCTCATATCTCTCAGGGCTAGATCGTATACCTCAAGCCGCTGGTACTTAAACAATGGAATTCGCTCCAAGAAGAAAGTGACCAATTTGGACCCATACCCAAACTGTTTCAGCTGCCTCATTTTTCACTTTGTAAGTTGGCTTTTCATGTTAGCCAACAGTCCCTCACAGTAGTTGAAAATAGTAGGAGCAAGACAATCTACAACATACTGAAACTAAGACTTTGTTGCTTAATGCAACACCTAGGCCCCAACTTGGTCTGAATGAATGATATTTTTTATGCTATGCAAAATCTCCAAACTGATATGATAAAGTGTGCAAAAGGTTCTCCTTAAGTTACAGGTTAAACAATTAGTTCTAGTTATGTTTATGAGGTTCCTCTGTGAGGATTGATTCAGTAATTTAGCTATTTAACATTGAACAACAGCAATGAATAGACAGTAAACTTCAAAATCACATTACACAGCAAATTTTTTATGTAGTTCGCCCCTCCTGGGCTACATCTGCAGGTCCAAGGCTCCCCAATGACATGTCATTATTGTAGTAATTTGCTCAAAATGAATGTACAAGTAAAAATAAGACTAAATATGAAAAACCAACAATAAATTCAGCTTCAGAAGATATGAAATAGCTATAAATGGCTTTTCATTTACACTTAGCAGATAAAATGAGCCCAATACACTACCTTCTCCATGATGGCCCTTGCTGGAGCAGGGTCTCCCACACTGATGAAAGGTAGTCCAATTTTGTATTATTTTGATTATATTTAGTCTAGCACAGGGGTGATAGGGTGGATAAAAGCTCCAATACATTGTAAGCGAGTAAATAGGTAAAACCAGGAGTCTGCAAACCACGGTTTGTGGACCATGGTAATTCTAGGCTAAATTGGTATAAATAGTAAGTATTTTTGAGTCGATAGGTAGAAGAGGAATAAAACTGAATGCTAAGTGCATATTGTTAGTTCTGGGTTTCGGGTATTTGGGTCGAATTCCTACTGGCTATGTGCACGGAGATCCTTTGTCCTTGATCTGAAAATGGAAGTATTTGTAAATGAAGTAAATGTTGTGCAAAGTATCCATTTACATTTAATTAAATGTGTGTAAAATTCTCCATGTCTTTCAAGTTAAAAAAAATGTATTTAGTAATTGTTTCGGAGTTTATGTATGATGGAATTTTAATTAATTTTTATGTTTAACATATTAAATCATAAATACACAGCAAAATAACTTTAGCATAACATGACTCAGATATTTGGTGAGCATTTCACCCTCCTGGGCTACATCTGTTGCACCAAGCCTCCCAAATTGGCTTGTCCTCTTGTATTAAAATTCTCCAAAATACTAATACAAGTTTAAAAGTCCCTCAATAGGAAAATATAACTGTAAATACAGAATCAAAAGACATGAAAATTCTAAAAATGCCTTTCCATATTCACTAAATAGTGAAAAGTTACCAAGTATAGTGCCTTCTTCAACAAGGCCCTTATGGCTCTTTGAACTCCTATGAAGATTTTTGGGCGGTAGAAGTCCTCAAAAAATTCTAAAACCTCTTCCATTAGGTTTAGAAGGTTGAAAATAACTGAAAATGGTTTTTGGATCACCTCAAACAGTGAGGTATAACTCCAGATAACTCCATTTCCCCAATGGCCCTAGAGGCTCTCCAAGATTCCCTGAAGATAAAATGGTTGTAGAATGCCTCGACTACCTTTGGAACCTATCCCAATGGCTCTATAATTCTAAAAATAGTCTAAATTGGTTTTTTTTTCACCTCAAATGGTTAAGCATAGCCCAAAATAGCTCCAACTCCCTCTTGGCTTTGATGGCTCTCATTTCTTCCCTGAAGAAAAAGGGGATGAAGATAAACTATAATGGCTCTGAAACCTATCTCAATGGATCCAGAATCCTCATAATACCCAAAATTGACCAAAATTTCATCTAGTTTTGTCCAATATTGAAGAAGTTATGAAAAAAACAAACTTCTTCCCAATGTCCCCTAAACAAGCTCAACCAAATGTGGAGAAACTACAGATAAGGTCGAAAAATGTGGTGGACCTCCTACATTGACAAAAACGCACCCTTATTTGGTGGCAACATTATATTTTTTGGTTTGATAAACCCCATGTTCACATGTAAAATGTTTGGTAACTGTTAACTGCTGGGCGGATAAGGTTTAGCTGTTCTCTTGATCATGGCATGAAGGTCACATTGGACAAGGCTAACCACATGGTAACCTCGGCCCCACATTTTATGACACAGTTTAATTAATGCTCACATGTGATAATTCCTGAAGCCATTGCGGTTTGAGCCATTATGCCATGGTTCCAAGCGTATAGTCACATGAAGTGTGGGGGCTGGACCTCAATTTCCACCAACGAAATCTACGTTAAACTTCAAATATTACCTTTTCCCATATAAGAACCAATAGATAGCCTAGGAAATCAAGCCTTTCAGTTGGTAGGTGAGCGACCTAGGGTCGATTCCTGCTGAATAACAAAAATTTTACCGCACAAAATTTTCCACCGGCCTGGGGCCACGTGGCAGCATCTAGGCTTGCCACGTGGCACCCATTGATTGGCCTAAAAATTAACAAGTCAAACCAACAAATAATGAGAGAATACCAATTGCCCACAACCGATTGGCTCGAATGGAAAATTCTAGGGAATATTCCAAGAATATTCTTTGGAATATTCTCTTTTATTTTTTCAAAATTTGAAAGTCAAACCTGGTCAACTCAGTTTTTTGAAGTTTACTGGAAAATTCAAACTTGCATAACTTTCACATATGATTTCAAATTTGAGTGTCATTCACAACACTAGGATCGTATTGACGAGGCCTATCCGGTCATTCAGGTTGCAAGTGATTTTGAACACTTCCAATTTTGAGCTTTTTCCATAGCTCGGACTTGAGCTCTTAATCACACCTCCCAAATGAGAAGCTTTTGGACACCAAAAGCTCCCTGAAATGCTGAAAATGAAACTAAACTGTACAGAAAATGAGAGAATAACAACATCCTCTTCTCTTCAGCCTTCAAAAAATTTCCTGACTTGCCAACTGTTCACATGGCAAATTTTTGTTGAATGAGCTATGTACTTGTGCCTAATCCCAACCAAGTTTTCTTGCCATACCAATCTGCCATTCTAAAACTAGAAATGACCCTTGCCAAAATTTGTGCCCTCTTTGCTTGCATGCCTTTCCATCTCATGGAATCTTGCACTGCTTTGCACCGACACTTCGTTCTCTGCACCAATCGACACCAATGGCACCTTGTGCAACATATGACATCAACAACAAGTTGACCTGAAATGTGCTATATAATTGACACACGAAATCTGTAAAAAGTGTGCACTCAATCAATAAAAGTCGATAAAGAACAAGATACATATTTACAATCACATGTGTATGTATCATGTAAAATGAACTATATACAGTTTGCTAATTACATATACAACCTCTATGTACATGTGCAACTTCAACTCTTCTTTTCAAATACCAACAAGTACATCATCCCAAAAACATGTGGGTGACTAAGAGCTGAACTTAAAGACATTGCTGCAATATAAGTGAGTATCATACTCATCTTTTACACCTCCATGGCGAAATTTTGCAAGAACAAAGAAGTTCGTTCAAACTGAAACTACTTTTACATGCAATCTTGCATCAAATTTTTCAACTGAAATACATGCATACCAATCTGAAATTTGCATGTACAAAATGAGTATGACTTACTGCATTAAGAAGTTAATCCACTTCCTACCAAGCCAACTCCATGGTGTCTTTTCCTGCTGCATCATTTCTACATGTGAATCTTCCATTTCCACATCGATAATGGAATCCATAGATTCACTTGCGCCAATCTTTTTTTCATCTAGTTGCATGTGCTTTGGATGACTTGTTGGATGCAAAGTCCAACAATGAGAGACATCATGTCTCTTCTTTTGATAAAATGTGTAACTCTTAATCAATTTTTGTTAAAGTTTTCTTTGCCTCTTCTTCTTCCTGTGTGCTTTGTTCTTCAACCAGCATCTTGAAGCAACATGGTTAAATCCACCACAAAATCTGCAACACTTTTTGCACAAAAAAAAATGCTCAACCTGAGCTCAACCTATGCTCTGATACCATCTGATCTGAAAATGGAAGTATTTGTAAATGTGGTAAATGTTGTGCAAAGTATCCATTTCCATTTAATTAAATGTGTGAAAAATTATCCATGCCTTTCAAGTTAAACAAAATGTATTTAGTAACTATTTTTGAGTTTATGTGTGATGGAATGTTAATTAATTTTGATTTTTAACATATTAAATTATAAATACACAGCAAAATAACTTCAGCATAACATGACTCAAATATTTGGTGAGCATTTCACCCCTCCTGGGCTACGTTTGTTGGACCAAGCCTCCCAAATTGGCTTGTCTTCTTGTATTAAAATGCTCCAAAATGCTAATACAAGTTTAAAAGTGACTCAATAGGAAAATATGACTGTAAATACAACATCAGAAGACATGAAAATGCTAAAAATGAATTTCCATATTCACTAAACAGTGAAAAATTAAGTATAGTGCATTCTTCAACAAGGCCCTAATGGCTGTTTGAACTCCTCTGAAGCTTTTTGGGCTGTAGAAATCCTCAAAAAATTCTAAAATCTCTTCCATTAGGTTCATAAGGTCGAAAATAGCTGAAAATGGTTTTTGGATCACCTCAAACAGTGAGGTACAACTCTAGATAACTCCATTTCCCCAATGGCCCTGGTGGCTCTCCAAGCTTACCTGAAGCTAAAATGGTTGTATAACACCTTTAATACCTCTGGAACCATTCCCAATGTCTTTTTAATTCTGAAAATAGTAGAAATTGGTTTTTATTTCACCTCAAATGGTTAAGCATAGCCCAAAATAGCTCCAACTCCCTCTTGGCCCTTATGGCTCTCATTGCTTCCCAGAAGAAAAAGGGGTTGCAGATCAACACTAATGGCTCTGAAACCTGTCAAAATGGATCCAAAATCCTCAGAATACACAAAATTGACCAAAATTTTGTCCAATTTGGTCCAATATTGAAGAAGTTATGATAGAAACAAACGTCTACCCAACCTCCTCTAAACAAGCTCCACCAAATGTGGAGAAACTGCAGAAAAGGTCGACAAATGTGGCGGACCTCCTACATTGGTGGAACCGCACCCTTAATTGGTGGAAAAATTAAATTTGGCGGTTTGATGAACCCACGTTCACATGTGAAATGTTTGGTAACTATTAACTGTTGGGCGGATAAGGTTTAGTCCTGCCCTTGGTCACGACATGAAGGTCACATTGGACGGGGCTAACCACATGGTAGCCGTCGCCCCAAATTTTATGCCACAGTTTAATTAACAGTCACATGCGATCATTCCCAAAGCTTTTGTGGGTTGAGCCTTTAGGCCATGGTTCTGAGCGTATAGTCACATGAAGTGTGGGGGCTAGCCCCCAATTGCCGCCAACGAAATCTGTGTTAAACTTCAAATATTACCTTTGCCCATAGAATTTTAAGAAACAATAGATAGCCCAGGCGGTTGGGCCTTTCGGCTGGTAGGTGAAGGACCCGGGGTCAATTCATGCCGAATAATAAAAATTTTACTGCACAAAATTTTCCATCAGCCTGGGGCCACGTGGCAGCCTCTGGGCTTGCCACATGGCACCCGCTGATTGGCCTAAAAATTAACAAGTCAAACCAACAACCAATGAGTGAATGCCACTTGTCCACAACCGATTGGCTTGAATGGAATATTCTAGGGAATATTTTAGGGAATATTCTAAGGAATATTCTAGGAATATTCTTTCAAATATTCTTTTTCTAATTTTTCAAAATTTGAAAGTCAAACTTGGTCAACTTAGTTTTTTGCAATTTACTGAAAACTTCAAACTTGCATAACTTTCACATACGATGTCAGATTTGAGTGTTGTTCATGGCACCAGGATTTTATCGGCGAGGCCTATCCGAGCATTCAGGTTGCAAGTGATTTTGAACACTTTCAATTTTGAGCTTTTTCCATAGCTCGGACTTGAGCTCCTAATCACACCTCCAAAATGAGAAGATTTTGGACCAAAAAAGCTCACTGAAATCCTCAAAATGAAACTAAACTGTATATAAAATGAGAGAATAACAACATCCTCTTCTCTTCAGCCTTCAAAAAAATTCATGACTTCCCAACTGTTCACATGGCGAATTTTTGTTGAATGAGAAATGTACTTGTGCCAAATCCCGACCAATTTTTCTCACCATACCAATCTGCCATTCTAAAACCAAAAATGACCCTTTCTAAACTTTGTGCCCTCTTTGCTTGCATGCCTTTCCATCTCATGGAATCTTGCACCTCTTTGCACCGACACTTCGTTCTCTGCACCAATCGACACCAAAGGAACCTTGTGCAACATACGACATCAACAACAAGTTGACCTGAAATGTGCTATATAATTGACACACAAAATCTGTAAAAACTGTGCACTCAATATACACAAGTCGATAAAGAATAAGATACATCCTTACAATCACATGTGTATGTATCATGTACAATGAACTATATACAGTTCGCTAATTACATATACAACCTCTATGTACATGTGAAACTTCAACTCTTGTTTTCAAATACCAACAAGTACATCATCCCAAAAACATGTGGGTGACTAAGAGCTGAAATAAAAGACATTGCTACAATATAAGTGAGTATCATACTCATCTTTTACACCACCATGGCAAAATTTTGCAACAACAAAGAAATTCCTTCAAACTGAAACTGCTTTTACATGCAATATTGCATCAAAATTTTCAACTGAAATACATGCATACCAATTTGAAATTTGCATGTACAAAATGAGTATGAATTACTACATTAAGAAGTTAATCCACTTCCTACCAAGCCAAATCCATGGCATCTTTTCTTACTGCAACATTTCTACATGTGAATCTTCCATTTCCACATCGATAATGGAATCCATAGATTCACTTGCACTAATATTTTTGTCATCTAGCTGCATGTGCTTTGGACGACTTGTTGGATGCAAAGTCCAACAATGAGAGACATCATGTCCCTTCTTTTGAAAAAATGTGCAACTCTTACTCACTTTTTGTGAAAGTTTTCTTTGCCTCTTCTGCTTCCTGTGTGCTTTCTTTTTCAACCATCATCTTGAAGCAACATGGTTAAATCCACCACAAAATGTGCAACACTTTTTGCAAAAAAACAAATCCTCAACCTTAGCTCAACCTATGCTCTGATACCATCTGATATGAAAATGGAAGTATTTGTAAATGCGGTAAATGTTGTGCAAAGTATCCATTTCCATTTAATTAAATGTGTGCAAAATTCTCCATGTCTTTCAAGTTAAACAAAATGTATTTAGTAGCTGTTTCTAAGTTTATGTGTGATGGAATGTTAATTAAGTTTGTTTTTTAACATATTGAATCAGAAATACACATCAAAATAACTTCAGCATAACATGACTCAGATATTTTGTGACCAGTTCACCCCTCCTAGGCTACGTTTGCTGGACCAAGCCTCCCAAATTGGCTTGTCCTCTTGTATTAAAATGATCCAAAATGCTAATACAAGTTTAAAAGTGCCTCAATAGGAAAATATGACTGTAAATACAGAATCAGAAGACATGAAAATGCTAAAAATGCCTTTCCATATTCACTAAACAATGAAAAAATACCAAGTATAGTGCATTCTTCAACAAGGCCCTAATGGCTCTTTGAACTCCTTTGAAGCTTTTCAGCTGTAGAAGTCCTCAAAAACTTCTAAAACCTCTTCCATTAGGTTAAAAAGGTCAAAAATAGCTGAAAATGGTTTTTGGATCACCTCAAATAGTGAGGTACAACTCCAGATAACTCCATTTCCCCAATGGCCCTGATGGCTCTCCAAGCTTCCCTAAAGCTAAAATGGATGTAGAACACCTATAATGCCTCTAGAACCTATCCCAATGGCTCTGGAATGCTGAAAATAGTCTAAATTGGTTTTTATTTCACCTCAAATGGTTAAGCATAGCCCAAAAGAGCTCCAACTCCCTCTTGGCCCTAATGGCTCTCATTGCTTCCCTGAAGCAAAAGGGGCTGAAGATAAAATATAATGGCTTTGAAACCTGTCTCAATGGATCCAAAATCCTCAGAGTACCCAAAATTGACCAAAATTTCATCCAATTTGGTCCAATATTGAAGAATTTATGATAGAAACAAACTTCTGCCCAATGTCCCCTAAACAAGCTCCACCAAATGTGGAGAAACTGCAGATAAGGTCGACAAATGTGGCGGACCTCCTAGATTGGCGGAACTTCACCCTTAATTGGTGGCAAAATTAAATTTGGTGACTTGATAAACCCCATGTTCACATGTGAAATGTTTGGTAACTGTTACCTATTGGGTGGATAAGGTTTAGCCACGCCCTTGGTCACGGCATGAAGGTCACATTGGATGGGACTAACCACATGGCAACCGCTGCCCCACATTTTATGCCACAATTTAATTAACGGTTACATGTGATCATTCCCAAAGCCATTGTGGGTTGAGCCTTTAGGCCATGGTTCCGTGCATATATTCACATGAATTGTGGGGGTTGGGCCTTAGGGGCTGGCCCCCAATTGCCGCCAACGGAGTCTGCGTTAAACTTCAGATATTACCTTTGCCCATAGAATGTTAAGAACCAATAGACAGCCCTGACGGTTGGGCCTTTTAGCTAGTAGGTGAGTGACCTAGGGTTGATTCCTGTCGAATAAAAAAAAATTTACCTCACAGAATTTTCCACCGGCCTGGGGCCACGTGGCAGCCTTCGAGCTTGCCACATGGCACCTGTTGATTAGCCTAAAAATTAACAAGTCAAACCAACAACCAATGAGCGAATGCCACTTTTCCACAACCGATTGGCTCAAATGGAATATTCCAGGGAATATTTTGAGGAATATTCTAGGAATATTCTTTTTTAAATTTTTCAAAATTTGAAAGTCAAACCTGGTCAACTCAGTTTTTGCAGTTTACTGAAAAATTCAAACTTGCATAAATTTCACATACGATGTCAGATTTGAGTGACGTTCATGGCGCCAAGATTGTATCGATGAGGCCTATTCGTTTGTTCAGGTTGCAAGTGATTTTGAACACTTTCAATTTTGAGCTTTTTCCATAGCTCAAACTTGAGCTACTGATTAGTCCTGTTGTGTGAGGACCTTGTTGGCTGTGTGCACAGGTGGGATTTGGGGTTATGTAAGAATCTGCTGATAATATATGAGAAGTGTTACTGGTATTTGGTTTTGGATCTATCTGTTATATGAATCTGCGCTTTGTGTTAAATCCGTGATAAGGTACGAATGATCTGTGTTATCTGCTGTGTTTATCTATAATATATGCTCTCTGGTCTGTTGTGCATACTATAATTTGTATCTTTCTTGGTCGAACACACGTGGATGCCTACCTAAGATCTAGATCTATAATACTATGTACATCGGTTATTTATTTAAGCATGCGAACTAGATATGTTTCCATAGATCTGTGCGTTGTGCGTGGCTTGGCTTACCTATTCTCTTTTTGGGTGTGGAAACCTGGTTCTAGTACCCTCCCATACTGCTTCGGGTGAGACTTTGACCTGTGCATGCAGGTCACTACCGAAAGGGCCAGTAGTATATGGGTTTGTTGTCAAACCTTAACGTGTGAACCTGGGTCAGGACCCCTAAAGCCAACAAATGGTTCTGTTACGGGGACCAAGAGAATTTTGAAAGAGCAGTCAGGTAATGCTAGAATGCCAAAAGGAAGATAGATATGGCTATGAATTTAAAACTACCTACCTTGAAGGGTGCGGGTGATGAGGATGTGGATAGGTTTTGGTTTGTTGCTGAGTAGGTATGGACGGAGCAAAACATTACAAGTGATTCAGTGAAGTAGGCCCAACTATCTCTGGCTTTCGAGGAAAGAGCTCTAGATTGGTATATGGGATACATTGGACAACATGCAAATGAAACTATTGATGAGATCAAAATGGCACTAAAGCAACAGTTCAAAAAACCTAAGTCCTATTCGCAAATAGTCAACGAACTAAAGGATATCAAGCAAGGGCCATCTGAATCTGCATGGGAAGCAGATCAGAGGTTAAAGAAAGCAATCAGGGAAGGTGGATTCCAGTATGATGACCGGCAACACATAGAATGGTTCAT
The DNA here is from genome assembly GCA_034641835.2 of Pinus albicaulis. Taxonomy (NCBI): domain Eukaryota; kingdom Viridiplantae; phylum Streptophyta; class Pinopsida; order Pinales; family Pinaceae; genus Pinus; species Pinus albicaulis. Next base: position 1,640,006,059 of record CM076579.1, on the reverse strand, counting down.
CACTATGCCACTACCTAACATATAGGTACCTATGGGACAACAATCCATCGAAACATAGGAGAAAGCATTGGAAGTAGCTATGAAGCTAGAAGCTTCCCCTAGGGATGATACATGGCTGGGGGTATAGCAGATACAAGGTTAGCTGAAAAAAATGCATATGGAGATCCAGAATCTGTGCAAGGAGCGAGGGCCAAAAGCCAGCCCTGAAAAATGGTGCATCCGATGTTTGGTAAATAGTCACACCAAGGATAACTATTCGTTACTTGTTGCGTATGTACAGACTGGAGCACCGAGTCCCTTGCAACCTAGGGAGGCCACAAGATCCAGTGGGTCAATGTTATGGTGTGATGATTTTCGCATTGTCGGGCTACACGACACTAGCCACTTCCCTCACAGGACCACATACGACCTGGAAGTTAACCAACCGTGGTGCCGGTTTTGTAGATCAGTTGGCCACGATGAGCACACCTGCCACACATACGATTTTCTAACTGAACTGGGAAGCATATTTCGGGTTCAGTCTGATCCAGCTTCGCCTAGATCTCCCGTAGGAAGGGGGGGTTCCCCAACCCAAGGTAGGGGCCATGGAGGCAGCGCTGGTTGAGGACAAGGTTAGATTATTTTCTACAACTATGGGGAAGTAGGCCATTTTGCACGAGACTATTTAAACCCAAATCGGCAGACCTGTCGGTATTGTAGACAGTGGGATCACTCGATTGAGGAGTGCCCGATTCTAGTAGCAAGGGTTTAGGAGAAGCAACAAAACCCTATGAAAAATGTGTAGAGGATGAAAACAGAACCCCGTGAGGCAAGATCAGTCCAAGAAGGGTCAATAAAAGAAGCTGCGATAGAGGAGGACATCCCCCGAATGAAATCAACCCCGCGATTAGGATGGGTGGTGATCATGACAGAAGAGGATCCTATGACACTGAATGAAGGTAGGAGGTCAAACCATTCTTTCAAACATGTATGAAACTCCTGCGCAACCAAAAATCCATGGAAATTCTTCAGGAGCTGATCGATGGGTGCGCAAAGAAGACCCCTTCTAGCACGCAAATACACAATGTGCACTAGCTATACAGATAGAAGAAACGAACGGGACAGTAAATGCAGCTGACAGCGGATGGGTGAACCTAAGCTCGAATGGTCCACTATACAGCTATGCATGGCTAATCAACATAATATAGTACCATTGGGAAGATTATCAAAAGTAGTGGTGGACATTGGTGGAGTCAGGGTATGAGCTGATTTTGAAGTTATCCAGACAATAGAAGATATGGACCCCTACCCAGCCCTTCTGGGCTTGGATTGGGCGATCGAAATGGGTGGTATCATCAACCTAAAAAAATTAAATATGATGTTCGAGAATAACGGAATACGTGTCATCATCCCATTAGACCCTACCGAGGGGGACAGCTATACAAAAACAGTCCACAGGAACGAAGAAATAGATAACCTCTATAGATTATCCACAGAAGATGGCGAATGAATCAATCCTGCGACTAGGGGTACCACTACTGGAAATCAAGATAATGAGGACCCTTTTGATTTAGACAAGGATCTGGAACATTGGCAATGCCAATTACAGAACGCCTCCACATTACGATGCCTCTAAACTACCAGAAATATCAAGTGCATGTCAGCTGAAGTAAGAGATCTGCCTCGGTTTGATTGTTCAGGATATGTGGAGGACTTCCTACAAGCCTTTGAAACCATGGTTTCGAGGGAATGTAGGTTGGGAGCCCTTAAAATGACACTACAGGGCGCACCAGCACAGTGGTGGGGACTACACGAGAAAACCTTCCAGGTATGGGAAGAATGTCGAACTATGTTGGTCTTACGATTTGCAATGCCATCTTATCAGGATGACACAATTATGACATACAGATCCTTGACCCTAGAACCCCAAGGGAACAAGCCTATGTTGGGGGAGGATGCACCATCGCTCAAGATGATTAAGTCATTAGAAGTTCCAAACACACCGAGGTTGCGAACACTAGCTGTTAGCATTATAGTGTCTGGTAAAAAGAAAAATTTACCGTTGGAGGCAACGGTCCCTGCGTATGTCATACGAGTGGTAGGTCAGTGTGCCAAATGGGACTGCTTGAATTGGGCACAACACTTGCGAGATGAATTTTTGTCCAATGCTTATGAATCACAAGAACAAAGAAAAGCCTTTTTCTACTCCTGGTTGTTGTTTCTTATCGCCCTCGTCGCATGGGAATCACCTAAGGAATCATTCATCCCCCTGCTCAATGTGGGCATGTGTGAAGGAGCTCGGTACGCTCTCTTATGGGATTCCAAAGATGCACAGTGATTGGAGGATAACCAACTCTTCTATGTGATTTTCTAGGGTAATGTAGCAGCATCCATCAATTCACGCCCACAGCTATCTCCTATAATATACGACAGAAATCGCCAAGTTCTAGATCACAATGAACCATATTCAAATCTATAGTATTAAGAATAAAACCTGGATGACACTTCCTTATATGGTAACAGAGCGGGAGATTGATGACATAATTGCACGATGGCCACCTGCCTGGAAGATCGGCTTCAAAACCCCTGTGAAGAGTACTACGGATACAAGCACAGTTGTTACAAGCCCAAGCGGACAGACAAGAATGGATGTTGGTGCAGCAGTCACAACAACCATTCCTTCCACATAGCATCCCAACAAGGATACTACAGCTACCAACCAGGCTGCGCCACAGGATATGAGTGCCGGGGGTACCAAGCGGATAGGAGAGCCAGTACAAGGAACTCGGAAGAAGAAACAAACCCAGCGACCAGAGAAATATGAAACATTCACCTTGACTAACGGGGATCTCAAGAATATTGTGGATGTTGTTACACTGGCCACAGAAGAGAAATGGGTAGCTTTAGCAGAGCAACAAAAAAATTCAATCGATACCATTCAAGCGAAGCTGCGCACTCTACAATAAAAAACAAATACTTTGCATACAAGCATCACCCAACAAATAAACCCTCTGCCTCCTAGAAAACCCACACTAGTTACAGAGGAAAGGCGTCTTTGTGCGATCCCCAGTGCTTCTCTTATCATGGATCCATGGGACCTGGCAATGCATCTCCCAGCAGGATCAGGTATACAACTGAATCTCACCCAGCTGCCACACAAATTAGTAAGGGATATCTGCATGGCGGTTTGCCATAAAATTTACCATGTAGACCAACTAGTACATTAGCAACTATGTATGGTCGGGCAGACAATAGCACAACAAAACGTCGATGTGCTTCTCGTAGTCTCCCAGCAAGCCGAACTAGAAACAACGATACACTAGGTGTATACAGACATAGCAGCAGAAGTATCACCCAATGCCACCCCGCGAGCTAAAATCGAAGCACTGGTGACCACATTGAAGGTCCCACGAATAGAGCTACAGGCCTTCAAGACACAAATGGAGTAGAAAATCCGCGATCTTCAGGCCAAGTTGAAACTTGAAACACATCCGGAGGTAAGGGCTCAACGGGCTGCATTAGTCACGGCTGCACGAACACCATTATGAGATAGATTGATCAAGGTACGCAGTTACTGGAGGCAACCTTGCAGCTCTGGATGAAGGTTCAACATGATCTGAGCCTGTGACAAATTAATCAGGAGCTCAGTCAGAAGGAAGAAGAATGTGAACAGATCGGGACTACCATCACCACTCTAATCCCAGCACAGCACATTGCCCGTCTAAGGACCTGTAAGGTTCTCCAAGCTGAGATTGAGGAACTTCGGCACAAGAAGGATGCCATCGGGAAGAGATTGAAGCCATGGTCTACTGTGGCCCTTCAATTCTCTCAGGACGTAGATGCTGCAGTAAAAAGACTCAATCAGACACTGGAGAGTGTCACCGCTGCAACAAAAGGTCCAAAATTGCAAACTTTAGTAGATATTGCACAGAATCTGTGGTGCAGAGCCTAGAAGTTTTGGCTCCATTGGTTGTAGTTGTTGAGGCATTACATGCGCAGGTGGAGGCTCCACCGCCACAGTGACTTAGGATGAGTCACAAGATTGTTTTGGGGGACTGTTGGAGCAAGGTCTCCCACACTGATGAAAGCTGGTCCAATTTTGTATTATTTTGATTATATTTAGTCTAGCGCAGGGGTGATAGGGTGGATAAAAGCCCCAATACATTGTAAGAGAGTAAATAGGTAAAACCATGAGTCCGCAAACCACAGTTTGTGGACCATGGTAAGTCTAGGCTAAATTGGTATAAATAGTAAGTCTTTTTGAGTCGATAGGTAGAAGAGGAATAGAAGTGAACGCTAAGTGTGGATTGTTAGTTCTGGGTTTCTAGTATTTGGGTCAAACTCCTATTGGCTGTGTGCACAGAGATCCTTTATCCTACTATGTGCGGACCCTGCTCGCTATGTGCACAGGCGGGATTTGGGGTTATGTAAGAATCTGCTGATAATATATGAGAATTTTTGTTCGTATTTGGTTCTGGATCTATCTGTTATATGAATCTGCGCTCTGTGTTAAATTTGTGATAAGGTACGAATGATCTGTGTTATCTGTTGTGTTTATCTATAATATATGCTCTTTGGTCTGCTGCACGTACTGTAATTTATATCTTTGTTGGTCGAACGCACGTGGATGCAGACCTAAGATCTAGATCTATAATACTGTGTACATCGGTTATCTATTTAAGCCTACGAACTAGCTCTGTTTCCATAGATCTATGCGTTGTGTGTGGCTTGGCTTACCTGCTCTCTTTTTGGTTGCAGAAACCTGGTTCTAGCACCCTCCCATACTGCTTCGCATGAGACTTTGACCTGCGCAAGCAGGTCACTGCCAAAAGGGCCAGTAGTATAGGGGTTTGTTAGCAAACCTTAACATGTGAACCTGGGTCAGGGCCCCTAAAGCCAACAGCCCTTATGGCTCCTTCATCTTCCTCGAAACAAAAAATGTTGTAGATCACCTTTGTTCGACCTAAAACCTATTCCAAACTACTCAAAACCTTGAAAATACCCAAAATTGACTATTTTTTCACCCAATTTGGTTCAATAATGAGAGAGTTATGGATTCTCCAAGATTTTTTTCCCAATGTCCCCCCAAAACCCCACTAAATGTGGAGTAACTGTCGTTAAGTTAGACAAAGTTGGGAAAACTCCAAAAATGTCGGATGCGCTCCTCTAGATTGGCAGAACCGTTTTATGCCACATTAAATGTTGGGCGTATGGAGGTCACGTGAATATTTGAACCGCTGGAGGAATTGACATTAAACAAAACTATAACAACAAACGTGGCATTTATTGCTTAAACGACGTGGTTACATGGTCTGTGGCCACCACAACCATCGAAAGGTTAGGCAGTAGGACCTGGTCCCCAGCGAAAGGTCTTATGGAATGAGGGGGGCTGGCCCTCTTTTGCCTCCAACTCAAATATTTTCAAAGTTTATAATAATCCGCTGCCACCACATAGTTAAAAACTAATGTGTGGCGTAGCGGTAAGGCTTGTGCACATGGGCGGGCAGGTCTCATGATCGATTCCTGGGACTTGCAAAAATTTTACCATTCCATATCTCCTTTGGCCTGGGGCCATGTGGCAACCTCCGAGCCTACCACGTGGCAACCCGTGATTAGCCTAAAAATTAACACGTTAAACCATCAATGAATAGAACCTTTCCAAATGTCAAAATATGATTCACCCATATGGAATATTCTAGAGAATATTATTTTTTTTTTAATTTTTTCCAAATTTGAAAATTCAAACTTGGTCAACTCATTTTTGGATTTTACTAGACGATTTCAAACCTCAATAACTTCTGCATATGATCTTGGTTTTGAGAACCTCTCATAGTGTGAGAATCACAGCAACGAGACATTTCTGGTCATTTAGATTGTAACTATTTCTGAGCACTTTCATTTTTGAGCATTTTTCATAACTTGGAGATGATCTCCTAATCACAACTACATGGGTCATATTGTGAAAAATCGTCCTCAAAGGTATATTGGTGATAGTTTCGATATCCACCTTTCCACTTGAAGTATTTCTAGCCCTAGGACAATGTCTCCTAGTGAGAATAATCGTGCTCATGCCTCCAGTAAGAGCTCTAGAGCATAGGATTCTCTCTCCTCTCAGAGAAAATACAGTAATGAAATAAATATCCGAAATATGTATTTCAATCTCTTCACCAATAATGAAAATTTGGCGATCTACATCCCATAGCCCAATGAGATGTTCCAGTAGCTCAAGTTAAGCTCTGAGCCCTAAGGTTTTAAATAACTTGATCAAGCCACAGTTTCCTCAGGAATTGATGCAATGTGGATCTTGGAGAGCTTCATGGTCTTCTACCTCATGGCATCTCTCTTTCCATTTAATAACCATTTTCGTCGAAAACACCTACCAAACATCCATAAATGATAAAATTAAGAGTTTTCATCAGAGAAAAATTGGAAACAAATCATCGAAAATGGAGAAAATTCATGTTTCTAACTCTTATCTATGCTCAACGCGACTGTAAAAATTGAAAAAGTGCTGACAGTGCGGCGGCCTAATAGGTTACGAGCGATAGATGCAAGTCCGATGGGTCAAACCTGCACTTGTCACTCACGTCATGGAACTTTAAAATCCCCTCCTAAATCATGAAATTTCCAATTAAAATGACTTTAAAATGGAATAAAAATTTTGTGAAAAGGTAGAGCTCTTACCTGCAACTGATAGATCGTCAAACAGTTTCCTAGATCAGTCACACTACTTGTCTAAAGATCGAAATAAAATGGGGTAAAATGTGCTTCTCCAATTTACCCAAAGTGGAATGGTAAATTTTTTTTACTTTTCGTCTATTTATATAAAACTAAAGATATTTTTACCAATATTTTATTATTTTTCTCGATATTAGTGATGTGTTGATCTCTTTATGCAACAACAAGATATTTTTATGGTGACGGTAATCATTTTTTACTGATGTAACGAGTTTTATATTATCTATTTTTCAGACTCATCAAGAATAAATGAAAAAGGAACCCCCTGGAGTATTCTTTAAGCCCTATTCTGAGTCTCAAAAACTGAAAATATCGCTGAGTACTTGTCATTTTGACCTCGTGAAATTAAATTAATTGACATGGTCTCACTATACATTTACCCCTTTTTTGAGCTGAGATTTACTATTTATGAAAAAAGGAATACCTTGATCGAGCACAGTCAAGAGGTTCTCTTAGATATGGTCAAGAGGTTCTCTCAGATTTGAGGGACGATTTATGAACGGGGACCTGATGGAGTTTTCCTTTTTGTCTCTTTTTCAAACTCTCTAAACATGAAAAAGACACGGAGTTACTCTTTCACTGGACTCATAAAATTTAAGCGGAGAAAGACTTGTCACGATGTCAATATCGTGTTACTCCTTCTTAGGACTCGTTAAACTTAATAGGATGGATGCATTCAAAGAATGAACTTATACACTAATAATATGCTGTCCTCTTCATACTTTCTATAAAAAATAAATAGGTACTCGTTAGCAATAACCGAGGAAAATTGAAAATGACACTCATCTATAGTTCATGTTGGGTTTGGCATATCCTTCATTCGTCACTAACCTTCCTGGGTTTGGGAAATCCATTTGCTTCAAATATGATAACCATTTTTGTCATCATGATCTGTGATGTTATTTTGAGTTAAATGTTGCCACACTCCAGAGTTGCGTCACCGATATGTTCACGAGTAGTCATTTTTGTCAAAGTCACACATCCTTTGCTTATTTGAAAGTCTCTACCACAGTCTTGAATCACTCCTATCATCTTGAGAAATATTTCCTTTCATGTCAATGATGTGGGAGTCATTATGGCCCTCCTTCGATGGACCACTTCCTACGAACTTCGGCTCATCATCTGGGAAGATGATTTAGAAACTTATTTTCAGTACCTTGGAGCATGCATGCCTCAATAGAAATTTCTTTGCATTCGATAACATGTCCACATCATTGGCCTTCGATCATATGATTTTACAAGTGTTCAAATTCAACTCATTTATTCACACTTGTAGATTCTGTTGTTCTACCTTGAGGAACATCATCATCATTGGTTATTTCTCTTCTGCCTGTTAACGGTTTACATCATTAACCACTAATCACGTGGTTTCTACCATGTTCCACATCGATACAACTATTCCCATGGCTATATTCATACATTGGATGGATCGAGATCGAGATGACGACACTGGATCACATTTGTTATTATCTAGACTATGCAAAGTTATTGATTATTCATGATTGTACACATGATCCTTTCTATATGGATGGTTGCGACCATATTGTGGGTTCATGTGCTATTTGATGCCTATTCAGAGATATTTTATTAGGAATATTCATATGATAGATGTCATATATTGTATTGTGTTTTATTTGGTAGGTTTCCTAGCCATATTTTGAGTCCTTGCCTTGGTTCGTAAATAATTTTACCCATCACTCCCTGTTATGCCTTCATGCTTTAGGGGGCATTTTTTACACAGTAATTTTTCATCCCATTCACTTCCCGTCCCTAATCCTAAAGTTCCCTATGATGAATAATATGCAGTACATCCACCATAGAGATTACATCAATATATCCTTTGAAGACTAAAGGCAATCTGTCTTGAAGAATTTCTGAAGAAGCCTAGCTCAAACCCTAAATTTATGGGTCAGTGCACTTAGCTAGTTTCCTTCCTGTACTGATGGCATGTTGAAAAAATTTGACCTCACGCCACAAATGCACTTTTTATGGGAAAAACTACACTGATCCCTTTCTGGCAGTGTTTCCTCAAAATGAGGAGAAGCTTCGTGCACTAGAAGCTTCGAGAACAATGAGCTAGATATTGTTCAATGGAGATATGGTCGATCTCTCTCATTTGGAGCTCTTGATATTATCAATAGGGGAGTTTCCATTTAGAAGTGGGTCTTCCTCTTTTTATGGGCTCCTAACTCCCTCTCCCTTCCTATAAATTTAATCCCATCCCTCCGCTACTGGTTGGTCATTGTTGGGTTGGTATGATCATTAATCCTTTGTATCCCTATACTGTGATAATGCCTAAATTTCCATTTGGGAGAAGGTGTTGTAATATTATTTGGTTTTGATAAGTTAGCATATTAGTTGAAAAGTAAAAATAAAATACTAATTTAGGATATGGATGAAAAATAAAATTTTAAAAATGTTAGGAAAAATTGTGCTTTTATGCATCCATGTGAGAATAAAATGTTAGAGTTAGTTTCCCTAAAGAAATAAGGAAAAAAGAAAAAATGTTAGGGAAGCAACAAAATAAAAATGTGAATTATTTAGTCGAAAACATAAATCTTGAATTCCTATTTAAATGCACTGAGTTACCAAAAGATTAAAAATTTATTAATGATGATTAAATTATTTAAAGGGGGTTTATATTTTCATTAATTAATTTAATTTTATAGCACTCATTTGATTTTTATCCTAAATTTACTATAGGACAAAAATTCAAATCACAAATGAATAATGCACCAGCAATTTTGGACGGAGGATCTTATACTTGCTCAAGATCTACAGGGAAGGATCACTTCGCGACACCCCCCCCTGTTTGTTTCTCATTAACACGAGGGGGGGGGTGGGGTGTCCAAATTTTGGTTTTAATGGCCACCACATTTTTCAATTTGGAAGCACCACAACACTTCGCACCCCATCTACCCAAAACCGAAAACCAAGAGGTACCCCTCCCCTTGAAATCCACTAGCGGTTTTGTTTCTAGTGACCGTTTCCTCCTATGCCTCGAGCCAATAGATACTCCCTCCATGCCATAAATTTTGGACATGGTCATCCATCCAATGTCATCCCGCCATATCACCTAACCATTACCCACCAACGCCTCTGCTACCCAACTGTTGTACTCTGTTCACACGATATTCCCCTAGATGTTTGATGAAATGTAGATCATTAAACCTGCTCCTGAGCCGTTAAATGCCTACAGTCACCTTCCATGTCGTTAAACCTAGATCACAACCTATAAAATAATTTTCGAATTCCATTTCATCACTTTACCTTCTCGTCTGATTATCATTATCTTTTCATTCTATTTCAAAATTCCAGCTCTACATTCTGCGACCAATGTCCCCATTTATGTCATCACTCTCACCCTTCCTACAACCATCCAATCCTCAAATTCCCTCTCCTAGTCGATATCCCTATTAACATGGCCCCCAAATCCAAGACTAAAAATCAGGTGACCCCTAAAGGAAAAGAAAAGAAACAGGTGATTGAAGAAGTGCAGATCACTAACTTGGTCATAGAAGAAATTCTCACTCCAACACCATAGCTCAACCTCAATCTCATACCCCTCGCAGATAATTTCTTTAAAGTCTCAAATGGTCACTACGAATTAAACTTCCATGAGCTATATCTATAGCTAAAAAAAAAAACACATATATAATGAGGACCCTATCAGGTTTTGGGAATCTATGCTACCCTTATTCACCTTTCCACAGACTCACTCTTTCCTTGATCTAATTTCTTGGTGCCAAAAACAGTATGATCCCATAAAAAGTTTAGTGGTGGCTCAGAATGGAAATATTCTAATCATCATATCCCCAGAAACCATAAACCAAATGCTCCTCATCCCTTCATCTGATTCTCTATCCCATTTTTCACCTACTGCTCTCATGGACCTTTACCATAAGCTAACCTTCCCTCAAAGAGCTCAGATATTTGAGATATTCCTACTTGAGGATGCAGAATTTCCCAAGAAAAATCCACCATACTCATCCTCTATCTTTCTTGAAGCCTCTAGACACTGCATTTCACTTCGTTCATACATGTTAGGATACCCAAATGACCAATCAGTTGATGAAACCATCATGGGGTTCTTATCTATTTTCAGTAAAGACAAATAACCATTGTTCATGTATAATTACAGCCAATGCTTGGCTGAAAATATACATGATAAATTCATGATTTTTACAACACAAGGTGTGTTTAATTACATTTCTGTAATTATTCACATGTTTCTCTTTCAATAGGCAGAGATGCTGCGTATCCACTTCAGTAAACGACATGCACAAGGAGTGAATCAATCAATGATTCATTGGACAGATTTGTTCCGGGCTATATCAACAAAAACTTATTTTGCAGAGTTCATAGACTTCTTCATACACCCAGTGAAGCAGCTACTTACTAGTCATTCATAACCCATAATTGGGGAGGAAATCAAAAGGATCCTACACCTGAGTGAGAAAGCCAAAACTGGAGATTGGTATCTATACCAAAACTACACAGAAATTAGAGTATATGGTTGTGAACTCCCACCATATAAGCTTCCAAGATATATCCCTATGAGAGTATTTTTCTTATATTATATTAGAAAAATGATAAACATGGATGATCTCCATTTTCTCTCAGGAAAGAGGAAAGCTCAGTTTAAGCTCAAGGCAAGCATTGGATCCTTCATCTGCAATACCAGATCAGTTGGTGCTGAAGCTGATACAATGTTAAATAAAATAGGTTTCCAACCAAGTTTCACTTGGTCTTATGACCCCCATGACATTATTTCTGCTCTGAGAGTTCAACTCAAGACAAATTCTTATACTCATACCTCCAGAGTAGAAAGAGAGAAACATATGAATCAAGTTCAGTGGATTGAAGGCACTCTTCAAGAGGGAAATGAACAAGATATTTCAACTTCTAATGTGCAGACCCCAGTTCCTGACAGTAAGCATCATAAATTAGTCATAGAAGAGCCTCCACATGCCAAATATATCATGAAGGAATTTATCTTGCAACTCAAAAATCCAAATCTTGGTTCCACCTTACTTCCAGAGGGAGAAAAACCAGAGATTGTAGATTTAGAAGAGACCAAAGTTTCTACATCGACAAGTGTTCCTATGACTCCTCCATCATCATCACCTACTAGAGAACCTCTAGAGATTATCCAACATTTAGATTCCATTTTTTCTGAAGAACAAAACATTTTCTCCAGATTTTCAAACATTAAGCATAAGAATGAGGCATTAAAATATGATGTATATAGTAAGTTCTAGAAGTAAACATCATCTTCCCAGCAGATTCCTCTCACTGCCTTTAACAGTGAGAAAGGAAGGATGAAAATGGCCTTTTTGCATGCAACAGTTCCTTTTCTAAAGACTCATGTCGAATACAAAAATATTTTGTTCTCTTTTGATGCAAGTCAAATCCATTGATCAAATCGACATGCACGGAGAGTTTATAGAGATGTTTTTTTCAACAATGACAAAAAAAACCATGTCACTCTCCAAACTGAAGACTGCATTATAAAATTTTCAATCTGAGCTAAATATTGAAAATTTGTCTTCATTGGCCAAAGACAACAGAATGAATTATTTGGATGACCTTGTAGTGAAAGTTGGGTATCATCCAAAAGATTTCAAGGCAGTTGAGGAAATTATCAAAAATAATAATGCATACATCTCTGCTCTACGCAAAAAAATCAAATTACCCTCAACTGAATATCCACAGAAAAAGGAGATTGCAGAGAATGATTACAATAAAGTGGAGATGCTCAAATTGGTCATTGATCGAAATATTCAAATCATAAATATGGAAGAACATATTGAAGAATTACTGAAAGAGAATCAGTAACTCAGGTGGCTAGTGATCCTAATACATCTCAAACATCTTATGCAGGTACAAATATTTCAGCATCCTTGACAACAACCGATGCAACAAAATTGGCATAGGATTTGGCTATTCAGAAGCAGGCACATGAGAAGTTACAACACAGGTTTCAAATTCTAGAATCAAAGAAGATTAAAAATGATACCTTATACATGGAGGAAATGAAAAAGTCTCACAAGTTGGGACTTAAGGTAAAATAATTAGAAAATGAATCTTTAATGGCAGGAACATTGGATGAAGCCAAGCAGAGCATTTGGGAAGATATCAACAATTCTATGACAAAGGTGTGGCCATCCATACTAATAATTTTCAAACAACAAGAGCTCATAACCAAGTGCAAAGCAACCATAGAAGAGCAGAAAGAGAATCTCAAGAAAAATCCAAGTGAAGCCACTGACATGATTAGATTTTTAACTCAAAGAATGGAGAAGAGTTGGAAGAAATAAACGTAGTTTATGGAACTGCAACAATTTTGGAGATCAAGAAAGTTTACAGAAGAGAAATTTAATCAACCAACTCCAAAAAAATGTGAAGCTTTGAATACTCTTGTTCAAAGGTTTCACACAAATTTTAATGTCTTGAATCATAAAGTATTGCCAGGAAAGGTAGGATAAGATGATAATTTTATTAAATTAGAATATTACTAAAAAAATCTATATACTATTGCAGTAGATAAATCCAAATTTGCAGGTATTAAAGGAAATGTTACAGGGAAATAATTTCTTGAAGCTCTGTAGTTTGATTTTATCATTCAACATCAAATCAAACATTTATTCATTCATACGCCTACTTTCGACAAATACACAGAGGTAGATGAAATTTTCAGAAATATGATGAGTGTAGAAATCCCAATCAAAGACAAATGGGATAAATTTTGTGAGACCATCGAGTAAAAGTCTAATTTTTACAGCATGCCAGCACAAAAAATTTCCAAGGGTCTAGTAATCAATACCGTCTATCAAAAGGGGCCAAGTCATCAATAGCTTCCATGAAAACAAAGACACGTCATCTATCCATTTCCTTATTCTATTCTTCTCTATTCTATTATTGTAATCAGTTTAAGATATTTCTAAGTCTTAGAAATTAGTATAAATAACTCTAATTTTGAGTTAGTAAAGGTTGCACCCTTGGATAAGCGAATTTTTTAAGCAGGATTGTAAAAAAATTTCGATCATCAATAATAGAAGAAAGATTCTGAATTTGTCTTAGACATGTTTGTTCCTCCTGTGAGTTTTTCCTGTTTTCATTACATTTTGTCTTTTCATATGTTTAGTTGTTATCAAGATAACTAGATGAGATTAACTATGTTTTAGTTATCTTATAATTCCTCCTGAATTTATTATCAATATAAAGAATGATTTACTAATTAGTTTGTTGATGTAAGTCCTTTTCATTTATAAATTGCAAGCATCTTGATAATGCTAAATGTATTTTGTTGAACTTTTAGACATTTTTTAAATGTTTTCAAGCTTATGATTAATTAAAGAATTCAATCTGAATATGTGATAATCATATCTTCTTACATAAGTCTACTTAACCAATTTACAAAATCTTAATCACTATGTGAGATAAACAAGCAGCCCCTATTCATATTTTCTGATTTTATCTGAAAATTTTAATCAATAATTATATGCAAAATTTATCTTGTACATTGTTCATCCAAAATTTACAAAACACGAAAAAACATTATAGATGCTTTGGCATAATTATTGACCCCAATTATCTCAAAGGACAACAGAAGGATTTCTTGAGGAGCCTTAGTTTGGACTTGGACATCACCAAAGGGAGTCCTCGAACATCAAGGTCACACTTGTAAGCTTCATCATTTATATTATCAATAATACATCTAGTGTTTCACTTTCCATATTTTTTTAGATATATATACAAGTAGCCTAATTATCCTTTATTTTTTAGGTAGTTTGTATTCAATGTATGTTATTCTTTGTGTTACGTTTTTTATTGTCTCTTGATCTCCTACAAGTATTCGAATGTCACAAGTAGTAAGGAGCGAGCCTGAACGATCGTGGATAAAGGTATCCATCAAAGGATTGAATGATAGCATTAGGAAGAGGTAGGCTCTTCTTCTTCCTCTTTCACTTTGAATATAAAATAGGAAAGGGTACGTTAGATAGTCTCGTGCATTGTTAGACCTACTTTAGGGCTAGAGAGATCACCTCTATCCACAGAGGGGATTGTCTTCACAACAATTTCCACCCACTAGCTAATAATAATTCAAGCTGAAATAGGGAATATAGATGTTGCTCCATCTCCACCCACCAAAAAATAAGAAGCCAAGTTGAAATAAGGATTCCAGTGGCTACTCCACCTCCACCCTAGCTAATAAGAAGTTAAGCTGAAATGGGGAATCCAAAGGTTGGTCCACCTCCACCCACCAGATAGTCAATGGAATCTAAAGGCTATGCCACCTCAACCCTTAGAAAATATCCCTAGTATTTCCACCCTAAATCGGGAGTCTAGAACTCACTGAGGATAAGCCAAAATCCAAGAAAATAATACTTTGAGTCACTCCACCCTAAACTAGGAAACTAGAGCATTGTAAAGTGATTGTTAGGCTTGAAACGAAGTAGAGGAAGAAATCAGGGCACTGCTTGACCAAGAATATAATGAGAATTATCTCCACCCACCATCTAATTCAAGGGAATCTAGAGACTTCATCATCTCCACCCTCTAGCTAAAACAGGGAATCCAAATACTTTTTCCCTTCACCTAAGAGATGCCCCAACCAACTCTTCCCATGCTCAACAAAAAATTATTCTCTCCTTTTCCATAACCCAGGGAATGGTGTAATGTTTTTTTTTCTTTCTTGAGTCTCCCTTGAATTCTCCTTGAATGAATACCCTCTTCTTTTCATTCGAACCCCACTACTACCCAACAAGCTCCTCCTTCCATATTTTCAACTCACTCCTAGTGATCCGTGCATCCTCCACTATTCCCTGCCAATAATTAGTCCTCAACAAGTGGTTTTATTGACATCATGTGTGGTAATGGGGATGTTGTTACCCCTACTCCTTACGCCACCCATTCTATTTTTTCTCAAATTTTTTCCTCCTACCAACATAGCCCATGTCCTTTAATTCTTGTCCTTTTTTTCATTTGGGCTTTCCCAAGGGAGGTATGGCTCTCATCCTCGCTTCCTTTAGTTGAATCAATGCATAGTCAAACCATTTAAGGAAAACTAGCTAGTTTCCATATTGGCATTAAATAACCAACATCCTCTAATTTTCCTAAGCAATCTCTCTCTCCAACCTCTGAAATCTATGTCCCAATATCTCAGGCAGTTGATTTTACAAAAATATGATTACAATATTTACAATGGGGGAATTAAATTGTTGTTTTCACATCCAACTAGCACGTGTTTGAAATGATAATTCTACAAGTGAATGGATGATCATGGATACTTTATTATATGTAATTTGGATGCCTCATTCTTACCTAAGAAGCCAAGAATTTTATTGTTGACTGGATTTTTAAAGAGGAATTATAAGTTTGTAGTGATGTTTTCATGTTTGGGATATGAGATGAGGCCAAGATGGACCATATGTAGACTTTTCTATTCATAAGGTTCTTCAAGCCATAATGAAGAATTTGTTGCAAAAAATAATACATTGAGATGAAAATTAAGGAAGCAGTCATTAAGGAGGATTGTTGGAATATGCAACTCCTATTTTTCTTATGTCTGATCACATTTGCGGTTTATTTTATTATTGGCCATTATTAGGTAGAGTTGATATCTAAATACATAGTTACAGACTTGTGGTTAGATGGAGTTGGTTTTTATATATTCTCTCAAATTGGTTAACTTCCTAGAATAGCATATGGTGGAGATATTATCTTAACTGACTAATTATGTGTCCAAGATATTTTTCCTATCTCGAGACAATTTCATGTACCTATATTCATTTTATTAGAGTATTTGGTAAAATGCTCAACACAATTTCGTGTGCAATCATGGCTTTATTTGGAGGCACGTTGAAAAATAATAATGGCCATATTTATTACAATAAAAAAAGGACCTTAATGAACAATTACATCACTAGTAAGTTACGTGCCTTAATTTGGAGACTATCAGAATGGTTGCAACTTTATAGATATATCTCTCAAATTCGATGTCTTCTCGATCTAAATTTTTTTTTTGCAATGATATGTAGTTTTTACAATTCCATAAGTGTGAACTAAATTTTATGTAATACCTACAGGTTATAGTGACATCTTCAAAAGTTGTTGATTTTTTTGGCCTCTTCCCATGAACAAACTTGTATGGTGTGCCACATGTCCAATTTTTAAAATATAAATCTTAAACATATACTTGAGGTACTACTATATGTCTCCTAAATTTCCTAAAGATTTCATAGTTCAAAATTTTCTAGACATGAAAATATAGAAAAAGCACTAAGCTGGCCTATTTACAATTTATTTCATGACTTTTCACAAACCCTAACTCCCATACGATATAACTATTAAAGTATAGTAAATGCTTTTGAAAACATGATCAAATATTTTCCAAGAATTCTTCTTAATATGGTACAAGTTTCACTTTATGAAGCCTTACAAAAAAAATGTTATAGAAAAAATGACAAACTAACATGTTTGAAACTGAATTATAGAGCATATAGAAACTCTAAATTTCTTGGATCATATGTCTAAAAATATAGTGAATTAATATTTGAAAATTGGACATGATGTTCAATACGATCTCTCCTTAATGTGGCCAAAGTTGCATATTTTGCGACCTCACAAAAAATAAACTTATATCAAATTTTCAAATTGGCCTGTTTGAGACAGAATTTAGAAGCATTCAAAAACCCTAACTTTGTTCGACCATATCTCCCAAATTATAGGGAACCAATAGATGAACTTGAACCAAATATTTCTTAGGATGTCTTATGGATCTTCTTCTATAGATTACATTATCTAAAACCACCTATAAAAAAAAGTATAGTGAAAATTCCATGATGACATGTTTGAAGCAGCAAAACCCGAGGATCAAGACCTGTGATATCAAATGTTATGATCTTTTCATCTTAAAATGGATAAGAAACCAATAGTTACAGTTCACTTCAAGAGGGAAACCTCCGTTTACAATAAATACATTGGCCAAGAAAATATTTTATTACACTAAAACTATGTCTCTATAGTATATATATATGAGAGAATGTGTAATATTCCAAAAGGGAGAATGCAGTAATAAAAAACCACAATATAACAACTTCATCAATGTAAACAAATAATCGAAAGACAACATGAAAATATACAGAATAGCTAAGCCATTTTATTATATAGGAGGTAGATAGGAAGTACAAAAATGCTCAAAATATGAGACACTCTAGCCAAAGTTGTTATAGGTCAATTTGGGCACCATTCCCAATGCCCTGGTTAAACTGGACATCATCCCCAAAAATAATGAATAGGGTCTATCATCCCCTATCATTTCAGTTGCTACATTCCCTAAGACAAATAACAAGAACAAATCATTCATTAGTTCCATTACAAGGTTTCCAAGATTTGAAGTACATGTTATATCACCTATGAGCTCACCAACTTAGTCTTTCAAGGGACTAACTGCTTTGCAGATGCAATTACCTCCATTCAAGGGTGCTCTTCAAAGCACTTCCCAACACTCAAGGGTGTGTTGGTCAATTGGGAGCAAAATTCTCATTGTTCTAGAACCTCCACATGGCCAGTGCCTTCTAGAAGTGTGCATATGTGTCAAACCCTGAATCCATGTGTCCATTCAACACCTCTGAGCTCGGGAACATGTCTTTCCTATTATTAGAAAGTCATTGATTGTGAAACAACCTTCATCTCATCTTTAAATTGAGCACAGATCCTGATGCATGAGAGGGAAGAAATTTGGTAGAGAAATGATGTTGGATTCTCAATTGAGTGTTTTATTTTAGTGATATGATGTTGGAGATATGTTCATTCTGATGAGGCTGGGATGATGCTAAAGTTGGTGACATCAAACCAATCACTAGTTGTAACCTCCCCTTATATCCATTAATAAATATTTCTGCTTACTTTCCCACATATGTATCTGTATAAGCTTCTATCTTTCATATTATGGATTCCTAGCTGATGTATATGTTTCATGTTTCATTGATTTAACTAATTAAGATAAATTGTAATATTCCAAAATTGGAATAGCACAGCAAGCATGTTGAAATAATGTACTCTTGGGAGATTGATGCATAGAAATGAGTTTACAGCCCTTGGATCCCTTAGATCAGCAGATCTGGGGTCTAGATCCAAAAGGGGAGCAAAAAAAAATCAAACTAGGTGTGGTAAACAGATCTCCCACCACCTAGTTGTTGAGATTCAACAAGATGATGAGCTTAGTGAAAAGAGTTGCCTTCACTAAGTGGGCCCGTAGGCTATTTTTGGAGCAAAGTCTACTTTTAGACATGTCGATCATATTCTATGAGTTGCAGGATGCTATTTTTGGATGGTTAGTCAAGTTGGAAAAATAGATAGACTTCTATTTTTAGACATATTGAGCGAAATCTATTTTTAGATTTCTAGTCTAAAAATAGATATGCCGAATATTATTAGCTCTTAATAATATTTGGACTTTAAACATTATCTTATTCTCTTGGAGCACTTCAGTTAAGTGAACAGATGTGGCACAACAACTAACAGAAGGAATTATGGTATTCCTGAGGGTTTACTGGAGCTAATGCATGAGGACTTCAGTTAGAACTCATGTGACAGAGTTTGGTGGAGTTATAGAAGTAGTTGGTGGAGTTGTATTCAGTTTAACTCAGTTAGACTTAGTTGAGCTAGTTATATTTAGTCTAACTGATTGATACAAGAGTGAGAGTGGTGTGAATTAATTAGTTAATTAATTCACTAAATAATAACTCATTAATCAACTGAAGAATACATCAGTTAACTATAGTGCATGGATAGTTCAGTGGAGACCAGTGGAGAGGTAGGTGAAAGAGAAAGTGTGACTATCAGTTGTGACTATAGTGATGCATTGATTGCATAAAACACTCAATAGAGATGCCAATGAGGATTGCACAGTGCAAGCTTGGTGGATTTGATTTCATTCAAAGCCATTCTTCAGTAGGGATTACACAGTAGAGGCAGGCTAGCAGGTGGCAAAGATCGGTGCATGGATTTGCAAGATCTAGCCTGATTAGTGTGTAGCAACTGTATTGTACTGAGAGCTTGACATGTTCATCTTTGTATGAGGATTGTTACATGATCTCTATGACATATATTATATACATATAGTTGGGGTTTTTAGCTTTAGGCTTTCTCGTTAAACACTGTGTTCATATGTGTGTGAATTTTTATGGTTTCATGTGTGCATTGCAATTGATTTAATTTCCGCACGTGATGATCAATAGTGGAATATATTTTTTATTGTGCATGAATTCAAATAGTGTGTGATCAGGAGAATCTTGGATATATAACACATAAGTCATATAATTTATACATGGTATCAGAGTGATATTGATAAGAGCAGATTGAAATTATTGAAGCGGTTGAGTTTTGTGCTGGTGGAATTCAAATTTGCTGCAGTGTTTTCTTGGTGTCGAAGTTGAGCATTCATTGAAATGTATTTCAACGGATTGTGATTGGAGTATTCCTTTGAGGGCAGATCAAATTATATTTCATGGAAGGACAGGATGGAGGCAGTGCTGGATGATAATGGGTTGAAGGAGTTCATAGATGCATAAATTCCAAAACCTGCTTCTAGCGATGCAGCCGCACTTGACGCATGGCAAAAGAAGACAGAAAAATGTTGAAGGATTCTATTAGAAGGTGTGAAGGTTCACATAGTTTCCAGCCTTCATGGTAAATATTCTCCATTCTTGATGTGGAAAGCTTTGACAGACTTGTTCCAAAGCAGAAGCGACCAGAGGAAGTTGCCGCTTAAAGATAAACTCATAAAAATAAAATGGAGAAAGGTGACAGTATACCCAAGTACCTCACGAAGTTCGTCCACTGCAAGGATGAGCTAGGAAGTGTGGGGGTTATTGTAGATGAAGAGGACTTGGTGAGCTTGGCTCTCCTTGGGCTTCCGAAGAGTTGGCATAGCTACGAGGACTCTGTCAATGGTCGGGAGAAACTGTCGGGATGGGAGCGAATTTTGTCAGATCTTGTGCAGGACGAGATAAGGCAGGGTACCAGGGATGGATCTTCATCGAAGAATGAAGATGAAGAAAATTGCGCTTTAGCTGCCAAAGCAAGGAAAGTGAAGGGAGACAAAAATCCTTCTCAATCTGGTGCGAAAGGCAAGAAGCAGGACTTGTCCAAGGTGAAGTGCTTTCACTGTCACCAACACGGACATTACGCCACTAATTGTCCACAGTAGAAGAAAAATAAGCAGGCTGTTGGATCTGCAGCTGGAGAGGCCTTAGCCACACATTTTGAGCTATATTTTTCATTGATCACATGCTTGGTTTCAATTGTGATGGGATCAGTGTGATTTCTTGACAGTGGTGCGTCTTTCCATATGACAGGAGACAAAGATTTGTTCAATGATCTAGATGAGAAGGACTTTGGAGTGCACATCGAGATGGGAAATGATGTTAGATATAGTGCAACTAGTATCGAGACCATTTCCTTTGAGAGGGAGTCTGGTAAACCTTTCATATTTAAGGATGTCATGCATGTTCCAGGATTGAAGAAGAATCTTATCTTTGTGGCGATGTTGGAAGACAAGGGTTATGATGTTGTCTTTAGCGAGGGAAAGGCTTTCCTGTGCAGTAAAGCAACTGGTGAAACCTGGAGGATAGGGGTTTGAGTTAAGAACCTTTATCAGTTGCAGGTAGATGGCTACGCAACAATGGCAGGCAAAGCAGAAGGAGTGGTGGGCCAGGATGACGGTGAATTGTGGCACAGGAGATTGGGCCATCTTCACCATGGCGCTTTGAAAATTTTGCAGCAGATTTCTACCAGGCTTCCCAAGGGTACACTTGCGCGGTCAGATTAGTGCAAGGGCTGTACTTTGGGAAAATTTGTGAAGACCACTTTTCATGAGAAGGATAGTCACGCCACGACGATACTTGAGAGAATTCACACAGACGTGTGTGGAACTTTCTCAGTAGCTTCAACACCAAAGCACAGGTATTGTGATATTTGTTGATGATTTTGCTAGTAAGTGTTGGATCTTCTTCATGCAGAAGAAGAGCGAGACATACTCAAAGTTCTGTGAGTTCAAGGCACTGGTTGAGAAAGAGTCGAGGAAGCAATTGAAAGCTCTAAGGAGTGACAATGGTGGTGAATTCATCTCTGGAAAATTCAAATAATTTTGCAGCGCAGAAGGAATTCAAAGAGAGCTCATAGCACCTTATAACCCACAGTAGAATGGGGTCGCGGAGAGAAAGAACAGAATGATCATGGGTGCTGCATAGGTGATGTTTCATGATCAAGGCCTTCCCATACACTTGTGGGCCGAAGCATGAAACACTGCAGTTTATGTGAAAAACCATTTTCCTCATAGAGTACTTGGCATGAGTACACCCGAAGAGGCGTTTCTGGTAAGAAGCCTGATATTTCTCATTTGAAGATTTTTGGCTCACCTGTTTAAATTCATGTGACGAAGGATGCTAGGAATAATCTGGATCTGACCGCAAAGGTTGGGATATTTTTGGGGTACACAGAAACACCCCACAACTATCATGTGTATTTTCCAGACAGTCGGAAGACTGTTGTGCGACGGGATATCAAATTTCATGAGGAGAAAGCCATGAAGTTGTCACTTGAGAGGGAGCTACACTTGCATGTAGATGAGGAGCTACTTGTTCTTAAATATGAGCCTCAAGATGTGGATCAGAAACAAGAGGAGGTTCATGGAGTGGAAGAAACCACTCATGCAGCGCCAAACATTAGAGGGCGGAAGCGAACTACAAAAGTTGAGCGACTGAATCTTGATGCAACGAAAAATGTAGGAGCACCTACATCACAACACAGGCAGAGACAGTCACTTGATCGATTTATTGGATACATGGCTCTGATGAGCAAGTGTATCATGACAGAACCATCTTCTTTTGAGGAAGTTGTGGAGGACCCCACATGGGTAGATGCCATGGTGGAAGAGTAGGATTTGATTGTCAGAAACAATGCATGGGAGATTGTCTCAAGGCCGGAAGGGAAATTAGTGGTAGGTTCAATATGGATCTCCAAAGTGAAGCAAGCTACTGACGGGAGCGTCGAGAAGTACAAGGCAAGATTTGTTGCCCGGGGCTTCTCACAGATCGAGGGGATCGACTATGAAGAAACCTTTGCACCTATTGCAAGGTATTCTTACATATGGACCATCCTTTCTCTCTCAGCACAAATGGGTTGGCACATTCATCATATGGACGTGAAGACTGCGTTCCTCAATGGAGTCATTGAGGAGGAGGTGTACATAGAGCAGCCTGAAGGATTCAAAATATTCAGTAGTGAGTCACATGTGTGCAGGCTCAAAAGAGCGTTGTATGGGCTGAAACAAGCACCTCCTGCTTGGTACACATGGATAAGCAGTTATTTCACCAGACCTGGATTCACCAAGAGTGAGGCGGATCTGAACCTATACCAGATTGTGGTGGAGGGTAATTTGCTGATCATTGTACTTATGTAGATGATTTGATACTAACAGGTGAAGAACTTTTGATACACTCATGCAAGGTAGATCTTGCAAAGGAGTTTGAGATGAAGGGCTTGGGCCTCCTTCATTATTTCTTGGGATTGGAAATTTGGCAACAGAAGGGTGGACTGTTTGTGTCTCAAGGCAAGTATGCCCAGGAGATATTGGAGAAGTTCAACATGCAAGGTTGTAAGCCTATCGACACTCCTCTTCTTGGTGGTTGGAGAAAATAGGATGCTACATTGGCAGAGGTAGTGGATGCCACTGTTAATCAACAGTTGGTTGGTTCACACATGTATTTGGTCAATACACGACCGGATATATGCTATGCTATTAACCAGCTTTCACAAGCTATGGTTAAGTCGACCAAGTTCTTCTGGAAGGCAGGCAAGCATGTCCTGAGGTATCTTAGAGGCACATCGGGATATGGATTATGGTACAGACAGTCGGATGAGTTGAAGCTGCATGGCTTCATGGATGCAGATTGGGCAGGGAGCCCAACGGACAGAAAGAGCACATATGGAGGGATATTCAGTATCAGGTCTACAATAGTTTCTTGGTACAGCAGTAAACAGAGATCCGTGGCACTCAGTTCAGTAGAGGCCGAGTACATGGCAGTAAGTTTGGTTGCATGCGAGGCTATATGGATGAGGAAGATCCTATTCGGGTTGTTCGGTTCACACTTAGATCCTACTATGATATATTGTGATAATCAGAGTTGCATTAAACTCTCGGTTAATCCACTATTTCATGATAGATATAAAAATATTGACATCCGGTATCATCATATCAAATATTGTGTGCAGCGGAATATCATGTTACTTTCTTACATTCCCACGGAGGATTAGGATGCAGATATTCTGACGAAGGCACTCACCAGGAGCAAATTAGAATACCATAGAGACATGATTCGGGTGGAAGATAACCCCTATCTTGTTGAGAGGGAGTGTTGAGATTCAACAAGATGATGAGCTTAGTGAAAAGAGTCGCCTTCACTAAGTGGGCCCGCAGGCTATTTTTGGCTCAAAGTCTATTTTTAGACTATGTCTATTTTTAGACATGTCAATCATATTCTATGAGTTGCAGGATACTATTTTTGAATGGTTGGTCAAGTTGGAAATATAGATGGACTTCTACTTTTAGACATATTGGGCGGAATCTATTTTTAGATTGCCAGTCTAAAAATAGATATGTCGAATATTATTATCTCTTAATAATATTTGGACTCTAAACATTATCCTATTCTCTTGGAGCACTTCAGTTAAGTGCACAGATGTGGCACAATAGCTGACAGAAGGAATTATTCTATTCCTGAGGGTTTTTTGGGGCTAATGCATGAGGACTTCAGTTAGAATTCATGTGACAGAGTTTGGTGGAGTTGTAGAAGTAGTTGGTGGAGTTGTTTTCAGTTTAACTCAGTTAGACTCAGTTGAGCTAGTTGTATTTAGTCTAACTAATTGATACACTAGTGAGAGTGGTGTGAATTAATTAGTTAATTAATTCACTAAATAATAACTCATTAATCAACTGAAGAATACATCAGTTAACTACAGTGCATGGACAGTTCAGTGGAGACTAGTGGAGAGGTAGGTGAAAGAGCAAGTGTGACTATCAGTTGTGACTATAGTGATGCGTTGATTGCATCCAACACTCAATGGAGATGCAAATGAGGATTGCGAAATGCAAGTTTGGTGGATTCGAGTTCATTTAGAGCCATTCTTCAGCAGAGATTGCACAGTAGAGGCAGGCTAGAAGGTGGCAGAAATCAGTGCATGGATTTGCAAGATCTAGCCTGATTAGTGTGTAGCGATTGTATTGTACTGAGAGCTTGAAATGTTCAGCTTTGTATGAGGATTTTTACATGATCTCTATGACATATATTTGTTACACAACAATTTTTCACCGTCCCTGCAATTCCCCATCCCGCACAATTGGAGGGCTCATTCCATGACCTATGAGCAGTGACATAACTTGAAAACACTTTCATGGAATTCCCCTAAACATGTACTTTCATTGCCCTGAAGACAACTCCTTGTGAAAAACCCTAAAAACACCCCTTTTTGCATTGGCTCGTGTAGCCAGTTCAGTACCCGTGCAAATGGGGGAAATTCTTCAAATAGGGCACGCCAATTGGCGCTCTGTCCCAGAGTCGCACTCGCGCCAGCTATTTTAAGGAGTGTTTTTTAAAATAAATGGCGGAAGTTTCGTCCTAACTGATCCAGAAACTGGTATCTAATTTGAGTTGGGAGGTTTGGCTCCAGATCTCCATGTAGAGGGAGTGGTTTGCCACCTCTCATGGAAGCTTCCTTGAGGATAGGGCCAATCCCATGATTATAGGGATCCCAACTCCCCTTCCTCCATCTATAAAAGCTTGCCCATCTCATTTGCAAGCTAGTCTCCAAGTTCCCAAGAGCCATCAGAGCCTTATGCTACAAGAGCCTTGATTCATTCCCTTAAGGCCAAATCCAAGCAAGGATATCATTGTCGAGACATTCGAAGAGAGAGGTTTGTCCCATCCCCGACAGGCTTTTTCGAGACGTGTTCCCCTGGTGACCCTCCGAAGGAGAATTCAGCATCAGGGCTATGGTTGTATTCTTCTTTGATTGATTAATGATAAGCGACTATTGGTTATGGTTCCACTTCTGTTGTTGATTATGATGATGATTTATGTCTTCTCTGACTAACATATAGTTGCATATACTGGATTTTACGCTTGCGTTTGTTTTGCTTCTGGCACGTGCAGGTGTCCGATCATGGAGATCGTGAGGATTGTGATCTGCCGGAGCTAAGGAATGGGAGCGCTACTTTCTCTACAAGCGACAGCGTTGGATTCCAGGTAAGCCTTCATCGCTAGTTGGTTTATTTGCAATTATGAACCGCACTATAGCGTGAATGATTGTTGCTAGACCTGGTCTGGGCTAGTAGGGATCACCTCTATCCGCAGAGGGGATTTACCTCCACAACAATTTGGCAACTTCGCTGGGGAGTGTCTAGCTTATTGTTGTTTGTTTTATAAACTATAGATGGAGCCTGAAGTTAGCCAAATAGCCTTCAAAATGCTATTGCTCTGCATTAGCGAAGTAGATCAAAGCTTCTTCAGTCAATCTCTGGTTTAGTTTGTAAACTGAACACTTGGAGTATTGTCTTGTCTTTTTGGTTGCTTCTCGATTCTGCTTGCTTAGTCGGCTCTTTTGGCTAGCTCTTTTGTGATTTTGGTTAGCTTGATCATCACTGGTCTGCTTGTTGGATTGTCTATTTTTATTTTTCCTTAGCAAACTCGACTAGCACGCTTTACAGCCTGACAGTCGCGCCCATTGGCGCAGGTTGCTTGTGTATTACCCGCGCCAATTCCTTTCTGGCGCTAGTGTCAGCCTCAAAGTCACGCCAATCCTGTGAGGTACTAGGGTTTGCCCCATTTTGACCTTCCTAGGCTTGATCAGTGTGTTTTGTTTTGTTTTTCAACTGCTTGAGTGTTCTGGAGCCTTGTTTGACTGGCTGTGACCTTCGTCCTTTGGTTGTTTGCTGTTTTCCATCGATTTCACATTCTAGCCCTAGGGCATCTAGGTGCTCTTGTGTGTTGAGCCTCCCTTGGGAGTTTTTGGTCTCTATTTGTTCAGTCGACCTTGTGATTGCTTCTTTACATTCGTTTAGAAGTTTTTTATCATTTTATTGCATCATTTGAGTGTTGGCTCTCTTCTTCATTCGAATTTCGCTTTGTCATGCTTTGGGCCTAGATTACATGTTCCATTTGAGTCTTTGGGATTCTCTTGGTTTTGAGGGACTCTTTTGTCAATTTGGAGATCTGATTGTGTGTTTGTGTTGAGTGAAATTTGTGTGTTTTTCTCTTTCCTCATCACTTCTCAAACTGCTCTTTTCATTAGTTTTCATTTTGTTTAGTGCATGTTGCTATTAAACATTGAAAATATAAAAAATCTCTTTTGCTTTTGATTAGTTAGTGCAAATCAAAATCTTTTCGGTGTTATTAGTGATTAGTGACTTTGAGAGAAACTTTTTTGGTTTACATTAGCTGCATCAGATACTTTGTTGGTTTTTTTCTGATCATTTTATTTGTGCGAAAGCTCTCAACTCTCTCATAATTAGCTTTCATCAAATGAAATGATATACTGTGGCATATAGTGTGCATTTAGGATATTTTGAGACATCACACTCGCTAGGGCTTGAAAACTAAAATGTAATTGAAGATAAACATTAAAATTTACTCAATTTACACTAAGGTAGCATTGAAACATTAACGCAACATTTAGTGGTCTAGGCTAGAGATGTGTTCCGGTGTCTTTAAACCTAGTAGTTGTTGTTCGCCTCTTGGCTTTAGACAACACTAGTACGGACTTGTGCTCCCCGTACCGTCGAGTATATAAAGGGAGACCCCACTAGGTTTCTATCCTTTATCCATAGGAAGCCGAGTCTGCTGCCCTATATCCATGATACACCGGACATAGCATTCGGGGAGATTGCCTACACGTACGTTAAGTCCTTGGTTGATTTCTCTTTCATTTTGAAACCAAGGTGTATATTGCAGTTCACAGTTATTTGGTACACACTTTGCCTAGTATTCTTAAGTAGTCATTTGATACACAATTTGCCGTTGCCTCTATGGCGGTATTAGATCCTTCTACGAGGTCAGTTGTTCCTTCATTGGGGATGTCTCCATGGACACCTGTTACGTCATCCCCTCAGGTTACTTCTGTACCCTCCATGCCCACTGTTTGTGTGGCCGCATCTACACCCGTCGTTACTACCCAGTCTGTAAGGACCACATCGCTTCCCGAAGACATCTATATAGCATCTACTATACCGGAGAACATATCTCCAGAGGAGTATCGATTTTCCTTGCAACAATCGAACCCCGAGGTCGGACAGTCCTCTCAAGAGCCCAACCGCTCGTACTTTTCGCATTATGCACAGGATGGTACACCCGTGTACATCTTTCCATATTAGTACAATGAGCACGGGAACCCTTTACATTTACCTACTCCTGAGGCTCAACTTCATGCTCAGGGTTTACCGTATAACCCGCAAGGACAACCTTTTCAAGGCCAACCTTCGGGTCAGCCTGGCTATCCTTATGACCCGCAGGGACAGCCCATACAAGGCTACCCTCCGGGCTAGCAAGGGTCATTATACGGTCCACAAGGACAGTATTACAACCCTTCCGATCAACTCGTGCAGCCTCTCCCTGGAGTCCCAACTGGGCAACCTCAAGGACTCACAGGTCAAGCAAGGTACCAACCCGGGCTGGTATACAGTCCTGGGGGGCAAGTCCAACCCTCTCAACCTTTGCAACCGCAGTATCCTTTTGGTCCTAACGTTGCACATCAGCTAGGACCATCTTATGGTCTTGTTACAGGTCAAACCAGTTATGGCTCCATTCTGCTACCAGGCCAACCGTCCCATCCGGCACAACCTAGTATCCTGCCACCAGGCCAACCGACAAATCCAGCACAACATGATGTCCCTCCACTAGGCCAACCAGCCCATCCGGCACAACCTGGTGCTGCTCAACAGCCAGGACAACCTACACAACCAGCACAACCTGTTTAACCGGGTCAACCTGTTCAACCAGGGCAGCCCGCTCAGCCAGGTCAGCCTCTTCAGCCAGGCCAGCTTGCACATCCTGTCTACCCTGCCCAACAGTCGACTTATTCAATGCTGCAGCCAAATCAACCGTTGCACTCTAATTATCAGGATCAACAGGGTCCCACCTATCAGCAGCCCACTCAACCTCAGGGTGGTTACTATTCTCATGGTCAATATCGACCGAATTATAGCCAGCCCCAAGGTTCTAACTATTACTCTCAACAACCTGGCTACACCTATGCTCAGCAGCCAAATCCACATGCTGCCCACACGGGGCTGACTTACAATCAGGGTCCATACTCTAGTTATCAAGCCCCGTACGCTGGTTACCAGCAACCAAATAAGGCTAGCTATATGACCTATACCCCCTACAGTCAGAATCCTACTGGACAGAACCCCTGGGGGCAAGGATATTCTCAACCAGCGTGGAGTACAGGTACTGGTCCTTATCCAAGGCCAGGTATGCCGTCCAATCCGGCATTACCATTTCTGGCTACCTTGGAATTACCGGATGTTTCGAAATTAACTAATGACCCAATTCTGCACAATCCTTATTGGCCTCTGGATCCTACCAAGGTACTCAGTGATTGCCCCAAGTTTGAGGGTAAAGATGGGGAGGACCCCCAAGCTCACGTGATGACTTACCATCTTTGGTGTTCATCCAACTCTTGGGTGGATGATTCAATTCGTTTACGCCTCTTCCAGCGCACTTTGACTGGTGCTGCCGCTAAGTGGTATATTGAATTATCCCATGGCATCTTTCAATATTTCAATACGTTAGCCATGGCTTTTCTGACTCACTTTCAGTTACTGGTTCGCTACGAAGCCAGGAAGCACCTCCTGACTTCTTTGAAGCAGGACAAAGCCACCCACATTTCTGATCACATTCATGAGTGGTGATGTCATCGTAGAATGATCAAGTTCCATATACCTGATCAGATACTAACTCATTGGTTCTCCACCTCCTTCGTTAACAAAATTTCCCAAGATATTGCTATGGGAGTGTGTGTGACTGAAGAATAAGCCATAGCACGTGCCCAATATCTGGATCTAGTATACTCTCAGTCCAGCACGCTTTATGATATTTTTCCTGATGCTCCACGGTCTGGAACCTCTAAAGCTCCACCTACCCCGGCAGTGGATGGTGTTATTGGTTCCGTGTCTCAGAATTCGAAGAAATCTTCGAATGGGAAGCAGAAGTCCAACTCATCCAATAATTCTGCTCCTCCCGCCCCTACCGATTCTGGAAAAACTGCGGAGGTTAACGTCGTTCAGGCTAATCCTACGGAAAAAGCCTCCAAAACAAAGAAGAAGGGCAAAGGTAAATCCAAATCCGACGCTCCAAAGCCAGAGTCCAAACCTCGTACCGAGGACAGTTCCCAACATAAAACAAAGTATCCCTGCCTTATTTGTGAAGGAGATCATTATACCAAGGATTTTCCATGACGATCTGAGGTTAGTCAACTTCTAAAAGGCTCCAAAGGGACTCTGGCAGTTCTTAAAGAACCGTTCCCGTCTCAACAGACCCAGATGGTTGAATAGCCTTCACCATCTGCACCATTTGGGTCTCAGGTCTTTATGATGAATGGTGCTACACCTATCTCTATTGCTATGCATTCGAAAGATTACAACGAATCGTGTCAGGAAGCTGGGAAGACAGTTGTGGACGGTCCACCTCCCCCACCTGTCCCTAGTTCGTTGGAGATTGAGAAGCCTACTACTAAACCTGTTGTGAGGCCACCTTCTAAAGGTGTTATACGAAGATCTTCCTACAATCCGAATGCATGTGCTGCTCAGCACTATAATATTTTTTAGGATCTGGCACATGCGCCTTCTGCCATGTCTGCATTGGAATTTCTTCAGAGTTTCCCGTCACAACGGAAAGCTTTGTTGTCTGCAATTGGTGGGTTCGATCCCACTGATTCTAATATTCTCACCTTCGACTTAGATAAATTTACCCCCCCCCCCCCCCCCGACTTCCACATCAGATTGCTCTTGTTATTCAAGTCAAGATCAATGGTCTTAACATCTATAGGGTCATTGTGGATGAAGGTGCTTCTACCTGGAAGGCCATTGGCTCTCCGGCCCTTTCATCATCTCCTAATTCCCTAGAGGCATTTGATGGTCGGGAATCGAAACCCATGGGTGTTCTAGAGAGTTTAGCAATTACCTTACAGGGGAAGACAGTCAACGTAGAAGTAGAAGTAGTTGATGCCAAGCTTAACTACAATATAGTTCTCGGCCGCAGTTGGACTCACGCCATGTTATGCGTACCATTTGTTAGAGTCGGTCTAGTCATACCTCCGTAAGAGATCATTTCTCTTATTGCATTTCATTTTTAGGTGTCTCATTCCTCTCATTCATCTGCATTCTGTTAGAGGCATGCCATCATCTGATAGAAGGGCTTTTGTTCTCTCATTCTCCCTCATGTTTGTACCTGTTGGGTTGGTCAAAATTTATTAAAATTCATCAAAGTTTATTTCAGTCATTTACAGTCATAAATGGTATTTTGGTCGAATAAGAGTCATTTCAGTCATTAGGTCTAGGCTTTGGTCTTCAGAATGTCAAATAATTCCCGCAGGCCATGAGGATGTCTTCAATAAGTTTTCATTTCAAAAATTTTCATCATCAATAATGCTTGAAATGATTCTTCTTCAAAACTCTGTTTTGAAGAAGAAATCGTCAAAGTTATTGTTTGTAATAAATATGTAATTTTTAAAGTTTTCCATCATGAAGAATTCAGAGGCAGCCCTGGTCTTCCTTTGCCGAAATCCAATGCCACCATCCTTGCAAAAAATCAACCAAGAAGCCATCATTTCAAGCCAAAAAATCAAAGAGGAAACTTGAAAAAACAGAGTTGTATTAAAAGTGAAAAAGTGCCAATCCAAAACATTAAAAAGTGGGTTTTTGAGAAACAAAAAATTAAATTCATCACTATTTCAGATATTTTCATTGTTTGAATAGCCATTTTCATCCAAGATATCAATTGAAAGTTGAATTTTAGTGGTGAGAGGGCGAAACTGTAATTTTTAAGCCAACACTGTGTTTAGAGTGCGCGCGACGCATTGGGTAAGAGTGCAGCGCACATAGGCTATGCAACGCACTGGGCCTCCTACCACAGTGCATTTTTCAACTGGCACGATGCATCCATAGGGCACAGCGCACTGGGCTTGTGCACGGCGCATAGAGCCTCCAAGACAAAAATTCATCACAGCTTCAATAAAAACCAAAACAATTTCATTTCTTCTACTCCAAGTAAGTTTCAAAATTCTTGCCCATCGATTTTAGGTCGTGTTTGGTGTGGTTTGAAAGTGAAGCATAAGAATTTAAATGCCAAAATGATAAACCCTCTCAAAATTTCAAGATGCTCTTATGGTTTGTATTCGAATTTTAAAGGGTGTGATTTTTGTGCCAAGAAACTTCATAGCACATTCCCTATCACTGTCGCAATATCATTCAAATCCCTAAACCCTATCATGTTCCCTCTCCCATATCATTTGTAGTAAATTCCCAAAACCCCCATATCCCTAAACACAGTCAAGTGATTTTTTTTGCATTAATCTCACTTGACAAACCCCCACTCTTCCCACTATTCATACTTAGCACAGCCCTTCATTTTCCTTTGGCATATTTGGCATTGAAGCAAAAACACCTATTTCTCATTTTCAAACCAATCAAACATACACTTGTTATATACATTTCAAAACACCATGACAGAGATAGATTCATCATTTGGGCAAGAATATGAGCAAGACAGTGACTCAACCACAGAGCTAAATGTATCGAGAAGGCCTCATAAAAGTGGTAAGCATGTCAGAGAAGAGCCCACTTCCTTGACTCAGCTCGCTTGCAATGGCATGCTTTCAGCAACATTCATGTTTTCATTATTGTGAGATGATTTCTCATATTCAGCATCATCAGGAGTTGGTTCGCTTATTTTTCCTACATTTGCGTGATGGTCATGTAAACCTTGCTAGAGTGAACTTCACCTTAACACCAGAAACCATTTCTCAGGCGACCATGATACCAAACATAGGTGAAGAGTGGAACAAGAGACAGCAGCTGGATAGAGCATATTATGAACCTTACATCAGGCCTAGTTATATGAGGCAGCTCAGCAGGGTGTTTCCTTTCAGATTCTTGAAGGAGTCCTATGTGCCATTAATGAAACTCATCATCAGATACTTCAGCTCTAAGGGCCGGTTTTCACGCCTTTATGCATACCACATTAGACTTTTGATGCATTTCACGAGAGTGAGGATGATGAGCATTCCATACTTCCTGTGTCGAAACATAGAGAAGATGACTTCTCTTGTGCAGAAGAAGACTCCATAGCAGCAGCATAACAACATTTATCATTATGCGCTCATCAAGATGATTGTGGTACATCAGCTTGGATTGCAGGGCATTGCATGGGAGGAGTTCATTTCCCCTCACTTCTTTACAGCCCCTCAGCCTCCTCCAGAGATTTTTCATGATGAGGGTGAGCCTTCACATCAGTTTGAGGTTCCTGAGACAAAGCCTATCAGTGTTCCAGTGTGTGTTACCTATCAGAGAGGTACCAGAGCCTTATTTGCAGCAGCACGACGAGTACTATCTCCACCCGGGGTGGAAGGGGTCTCGTTACCTTCGTCAGCAGCGCGAGTACTATCTCCACATGGCGCGGAAAGGGTCTCACCTTCTACATCCGCACAGGTACAGGACAGAGGCAAGAAGCCTATGCAGGATGAGGGTCCCTCAGGAGGCCAAGATACTGATTTTATATTGATCGATGTTGATTCGAGCTCTCCCAACTCAAAGCTGAAAGAAACCATCCAGGAGCAGAAAGATGAGATTGACACATTGACCAAGAAATTGCAGAGAGCTCAGTGGGTTATAAATTACTTGGAGCAGTGGAATAAACAATTGGAGGATCAGCACACACTCATGGAGCTGAAGAGAATCCGTGAAGACCGGGAATTGGCCCGAAAGAGACCAGGTGACATGACACCGTTTGAGCGGTAGATTTGCCTTACGAGAGCCAACATTCATCTTGATAAACTATTGGTGAAGGAAAATAGGGACAAATACATGCTCAGACACATGAAGAACCACTATTGCGCCCGCACACATGTTTGCAAAGCGAAGATGAAGATCCTGAAGGAAAGACTGAGAAGAGCACTGAAACGTCGGAAAAGGCCTGATCCACTTCAAATATTGGCCAAAGCTTCTTTGGTAGAGCATGGCACTTGATGGGGGACCTTCACTCCAAATTTCAGCAAGTTTGGAGAAAATTTTGTCATTTTTGAAATTTTGGTCGCAAAACAGATTTTTCCGCCCGACGCGTCGCGCCACATGGCGCGCGCTTACATTTGAGAGATCTTTTGGAGGAAAAATTGATATTTTTGAGTTTTTTATGATAAATTATGCATGTTCGGAAATGACTAATAAATTTCATCAAGTTCTGGATGGTCTTAAGGGTCAAAAACACTCCAAAAATGGCCTTTCTGCCACTTTTTGCACCAGCAGGAACCATTCTTGGAAGATTAAAGTTTTGGAGGGGCAAATGAACTCCAAATTGAAAACTTCCACTTGGGTTGGATAGTAAACAGATAGGTCTTTCCAACGGGCTATCATGATCTCAATTGGGACTTCAGAAAGTTCCTCAAAAATAGACCCAAAGTGGCGTGACGCATTGAGTTTTTGGGCGCGGCGCATAGAGAAATTTGGCCTCATTTTGACACTTCAGCTTAGAAATTCGCCCAGTTTTGACTAGTTTCACTTTTTGATGTAAATCTTGAACTATATTGATGTAATTTGATGATTATGACGTAATTTTGGCTCATTTTTAATTTTTCTAGAGGATTCATTCACTAAAAAGTGAAAATTAAGTGAATGGATCAGTTTCCTAGCATATAGAGGCAAGTTGTTTGATTGCCTAGATTTCAGTTCCTAGTTTAGAATTGGTTGAAACAGCTCCTAGAAGGATGAGCTCGACCCCTAGAGGTAAGGGAATGGGTTATGATGGTCTATATCATGTATTTTCTGAGACATTTTCAGGGTTGGATACTTGGGAAAAGTTTGGCACTTCATTGTACATACACTTCTGCATTTTTGGCAAAGGAAAGACCAGAGTTTTGCAGCACTTGTTGGGATCCTTGTGGCTCTGAGTTTTGATTATGTTTTTCTACATGTATCTAAAAGTTTCATTAATTTTTATGTATGCCATTTCCCTTCTCTTTTCTTCTGAATTAAACAAATGAGTAACTAAGGTAGAGTTCATTAGTTTGCTGATGCTCTGCCTTAATTTTTTTTTTAGTTTTATATGTTTTCCTCCGTTTGAAGAGGATCCTTGCATTTTCCTACCCTCTTCAGCTCCTCAGCAGTATTTTCTATCCATTCATTCAATCTAAGACATCAAAGCCATTGCCTTCCCCGCCCCAACTTGACCTTTGCAAGAATTTGGCCTCATCCCCAAGCCCAAAATTGCCTTTCCCTTTCTTCCAACAAAAACCCCTAAAAATCATTCCAAAATTCTTGATTAATATACCTAGCCTAAAATTAGCACTCATTTCAGTCATCTCAAGGCCTATTGACACATTTTTCCTGAGTTTTACCCAGAGAGAGCCCTCTCCTGTTCATGTAGGGCTAGCTACCAGACTGAGCGTGGTATGATGTTACCCTGAACTCTGCCTTCCTTCAGCCTGAGGTGGATTTGGGAAATAACATAGTGGCGACCATACTGGGAAGAAAATGGTTTGCTTGTTGGTGTTATTTGTTTCATAAGTTACAGACGGAGCTTGAAGTTACGCCAGGTAGCTTTTGAAACGCTTTTGCTTTGCATTAGCGGAAGTAGATAAACACTACTTCAGTCAATCTCTGGTTTAGCTTGTGAACGTGACATTTGAATTGTGAATTACCCCAGTATATCAGATCGTTCTAGACTTTTGGGTGATTGAGTCTAGAATTTGATATGTTGAAATAGATCGGTTTAGTCCTTTGATTTTTGAATAGATCAACACACTGGCTTCCAGAAGACATACTAGAGAAAATCCCGAACCTGATCCGCCTCCAATGTATGAGAATCCCAATCTGATTTCAAGAATCCTCCGTCGAGAAAGTCTCGTGATCCCTTTGTTTAAATCTCATTCATGCCCTACTGTATTTGAATTCCTTGAAGATATTGAGTTTGATGATCAATTCGAGCTGTCGTTGTTTGAAACTAAGTCTGAAAGTGCTACTGGTTCTACTGTCATAAATCCCGAGTTTATCAAGTATCTTGAGATTGAACAAGCTAATAGATCCATTGATAGTTACATCTTTAACATCCAAAACTCTATTGTGGCAGCAAATATTCCTGAGTTTATCGAATCTGCTTCTGAAACTCTTGGTCCATCAGTAGTTACTTCTGATTCACAATTTCACACCAAGCTTCCCTTCATTCCTACCATTTCTGTGCAACTATCTATATTTTATCAACAATCTGCAGTAGTTCCTCCTCCATCTCCACCACATACACCTCATACATCTACTGCTCCTACTCCAACCGTTTCTCCAAGATAGATCATAAATCCACCAAGAGCAATGGCTGCTAGATTCGCACCTCTTGTCTTGCCCCAGAACTTAGATCCCATGCCCGTTGATTATCATAGTAAAATCCCTTTGTTTTATGGTACTCCTCAAAGTGTGCCCGCTCAGTAGCATATTGATAGAATGATAGACTTCTTTGATCTCCACGAAATTGATGAAGAGAATGTCACCATGAGATTGTTTGTGCAAACTTTTGGAGGTGAGGTACGCAAGTGGTTTAGAGCTTTGCAGCCCAGAAGTATTAATACATTAGACGAGCTTCAGAGATAGTTTATAGATCGGTGGGAAATAAAGAAAGATCCACTTCAAATCACTTCTGAATATACCAAGATCAAACGTAATGCTGGTGAGTCCGTCCAAGACTATATTATCATATTTAATGCGGTTTATAATGCAATTCCTGATGATTTGAGGCCATCTAAGAAGTCATGTTTGTTAAAATTCCTGGATGGTTTTGATCTGGAGATGGCCTATTCATTACGAGACAGAGATCCGCCCACCTTAGAAGATATGCAGAAAATTGAAGTGAGTGTTGAGGAAAATTTGAATGACAAAAGAGTTATATTGAAAGCAGAGAAGAAAGTTGTAATAAAATAAGAAGCTTCTACATCAGATCAGCTACTTCGTAAAGTTGAAATTTTTTTCGAAAGGTTCACACTTGATAAGCCCGAACCGCAGATTCGAAATCCCAACTTCCGTGGTCAGCAGTAGCCCCAATTCAGGATCAAACAACGAGAGCGGTGAGCACAAGAACCAGCAGTCCAGCAGCAGGTAAAGACACCTCTTTAGCAGAATTTTTTTGGTCAGGATTCAGATGATGAAGATGATGTAGTAGGGGAGGAAAATCACTTCTTTACTCCTGATGATTTGCCCATTTATATCACTGAAGATGAGGAGTATGCAGAAATTTCAGCTATACAAAGACATGAGGATTTTATCTTGGCCAATGGTGCAGCTCTTGAGGAAGAGCTGGATGAGTATCAGAGAGGTTATATTAATGCCTTGTCAGCCCATCAAAATCAATATTCCCTTAGAAACAGAGATGTTCCTGTCAACCCAATCCAAAAGAGGAATGAAGTTTCAGCACCTAAAAACGATTCACCTGTTGCACAAAAGAAAGCAAAAGAGATAGTTGATCCCGCTGCCACCAAGTCATCATCAGTAGAAAAATAAAATCAACCAATTACATCGAGGGAGAAGGCTGAAAAGAAATATGTTCCAGCCAAAGAGATCGAAAATACTTCAGCCTTTAGTTTAGAGAATGAGATTTCTAAATTAAAGGTGTCCATTCCCTTGACTGAACTAATGAAGAACAGCAGTTATAGAGGTCAAGTTTCTAAAATTTTGAATTTCGATCCCATGTCTGATATGGTGAATATTGAAGATGATCAACCTGAACTGATATTTGGACCAGCTTTAGATGGTGAGTCTCCAGATAGCGAAGTGCCTCCTTTTTATATTAGTCTTCGATTGCATGAGTTTGTATTGCATAATGCCATGTTCGATTCCGGTGCTTCCCATAATCTCATGCCAAAGGAAATCATGGAGAATTTGGGTTTAGACATCACTAGGAAGTACCATGATCTTTATTCATTTGATTCTAGCAAAGTGAGATGTATTGGGCTCATTAAATACTTGGTTGTTAGTTTGGATCAGATTCCCACAAAGAATGTTTTGATGGATGTAGTTGTGGCAGACATTCCTCCTAGGTTTGGTATGTTTCTTTCCAGATCTTAGGGAGCAAAATTGAAAGGGACATTACAATTAGATTTATCCTATGCAATGATTCTCGTGTTTGGTCAAATGAGAAAGTTGTACCGGGAACAAAAAATGAAGTATATGATTACAACCAAGGAGAAACTGGTCAATCATCCAATTAATTATGTACATACAGATTTAGAGTCTTTTGCTTTGTTTGCCGATAGTTTCAATGATTTAGATAGTTAGTTAGTTCAAGCAGAAGATATTCCAGAGATTACCGAAAATTTCAGAGAAGTTTTGCAGAAAGAAAGGCAAAAAATGGAAAGCACGGTTGAGCAATCAGCTAAAGATAGTGGACAGCAAGCAGAAAAAACAGAGCCAGCACAATTTCAACACTTAGAAGATGATGAAGAGGGTCTATAGACCATGGATTTCGATGGTGCAGTGGGAAATGATGGTGCTGGAATTGGTATTTGGGTACACAGTCCTTTTTCTGCTCCAAAAAAGGTACCGAGCAATGTACGGGTATGTTCTTACAAATTAGCATTTGATTGTTCAAACAATGAGGCTGAGTACGAAGCTCTGATTGCTGGCCTAAAAATTCTTAGAAAGCTGAATGCTAAGATAATTGCAGTCTATGGTGACTATGAATTGGTGATTAAGCAATTAAAGGGTGAATATCAAACAAAGCATCCCCGAATGCGGGCTTACCGGAATGTTGTTCTGGATATTTTGAAGCAGTTTTCAGATTATACTTTGACTTGTATTCCTTGCATTCAAAATGGAATTGAAGATGCACTTGCTAAGGCAGCAAGTAATTTGAAGATCCCAATGAATTCAAGTAATAAGTTCAAAATCCATGTGAAGCACCGTCCTACCGTCCCGGATAATCAAAGATGTTGGCAAGTTTTCCAAGATGATGATGAGATTAATGATTTTCTGCAAAATAAAGGTAAGTTCAAAGATACCTCAATTGATGTAGAATATGATGATGGTGAAGCTGATGTGCAAGTCAATCAAATGGAAGTGTTGCAGCTGAAAGATAACATTATCCCTAAAGGTTTGATACCTTTAGAAGAGCTCTTCAATATGGATGATGTGGCCAAGAAACCAACCTTACGGACGACTGAAAAAGGAGTTGAAGATGTAAATATTGGAACAACTGAAGACCCCAATATGGTGAAGTTATCCAAATCATTGCCACCGGAGGTAAAGGCTAAATATATCAATTTTTTGTCTTCTTTCGCTAATGCTTTCGCTTGGGACTACTCATATTTAAAGACATATGATACCAATATAATTCAGCACACTATCCCAATCAAGCCTAATCAGAATCCTTTCAGAAATAAGATGAGAAGAATCAATCCGAAGTTGCTACCATCAATTAAGAAGGAGGTAAATAGGTTGTACAAAGCAGGAATCAATGTTCCCATCAGATTTTCTGATTGGATTTCCAATTTAGTGCCAGTGCGGAAAACGACAGGTGAGATTCGATTGTGCATTGATTTCCGAAATCTGAACAAGGTATCATTGAAGGACAATTATCCATTGCCCAAAATGGATCATATACTGCAGCGAGTAGTTGGAGCATCTTGCATGTCACTGCTCGATGGTTATTCTGGATATAACCAAATTTTGGTCCATGAGGTCGACCGAGACAAAACCGCGTTCACCACTCCGTGGGGAACTTTACACTATGCCAAGATGCCATTCGGTTTGAAAAATTCTGGTGCGAATTTCCAGCAGGCGATGGACATGGCTTTTGTGAATGAGAAGGATGTATTTCTTGTTATATACCTTGATGATTTGACGGTCTTTTCCAATTCACATGAAGAGCATATGTATCACTTGAAAGTTGTCTTTCAAAAGTGCAGAAAATATGGTGTCTCGCTTAATCCGAAAAAGAGCTTGTTTTCCATGGATGAGGGAAAATTACTTGGTCAAATTATTTCGAAAGATGGCATTCTTATTGATCCAACACGTCTTGAAGCAATTCAGCAAATTGACACTCCCAGGAACAAGAAGGAGATTCAGTCTTTTAATGGTAAGATGAACTTTTTACGCCGCTTCGTCCCTAACCTTGCTGAACATCTAAGAGAAATAAAAAATATGCTTAAAAAGGAAAGCCAAGTGAAGTGGACTAAAGAGGTGGTAAAGTCCTTTAATTTGGTGAAGTTAGCACTATCTTCAGCTCCGGTGTTAATCAGCCCGGATTACACCCAATATTTTATTTTGTTTTCATTTGCTTCAGAGCATACCATGGCAGCTGTGTTAATGCAGAAAAGAGATGGGCATGAGAAGCCAATAGATTTTTTCAGTCAAACTATAAGATACGCAGCCTTGAAGTAAAACATCATTGAGAAGCAAGCTCTGGCACTGGTAAAAGCATTAAAGGATTTCCGGGTATACATTCTACATTCTCATATTTTGGCTTATGTTCCTAACGCTGCCGTGAAAGATGTTTTAGTACAAACTGATCCGGAAGGAAGATGAGGCAAGTGGATTGCAGCTTTGATGGAATATGATGTGGAGATAAGGCCCACGAAGCTTATCAAGGGACAGGGGCTGGCGAAGCTTACGGCCGAGTCAAATTTGCATGCGCTAGACATAAATCTGATTGTTGCTATGTCTGATGAGGATGAGGAGAATTTGCTACTTCAGGAATCAGAAATTTTTGTTGTTTCTCCGTGGTATTTAGATATCGTGTATGTTCTTCAAAATTTGTCACCACCACCCGGCATGACTAGAAACAAAGGTAGAACTCTGAAACTGAAGGCTGCAAAATTTTTTATTTTGAATTCTGCACTTTATTGGAAAGATCCGGGTGGTGTTTTGTTGAATTGTTTGGTGGAAGAAGAAGCGAAGAAGGTAATGGATGATTTCCATAAAGGATACTGCGAGGGTCACCTTTTTTGGAAAACAATAGCCAATAAGATTTTTAGAGCAGGATACTATTAGCCGACATTGTTTGCTGATGTGTATAAGACAGTCAAAGGCTACCATGAGTTCCAGATTTTCGAAGGAAGACAAAAATTATAGCCTTTGTCGTTTAAACCTATTGAGGTAAGCGCCCCTTTTCAGCAGTGGGGTTTGGATTTCATTGGGGAGATCCATTCTCCTTCTTCAAGACAACATAGATGGATCCTAACAGGGACTGATTACTTCATGAAATGGATCGAAGCAGTTCCCACCAGACAAGCTACCGATTCGGTAATCATTTCTTTCCTTGAGAATAACATTTTGTCTCGTTTTGGTTGCCCAAATAAATTGATCATGAATATTGCAGCAGCTTTTAAAAAAATAAATATGATTGAGTTTTGTGCCAAGTATAAAATCAATTTGGGGCATTCAACTGCCTATCATCCGCAAGGCAACGAATTGGTGGAATATTCCAATAAATCTTTAGTCAACATCATTAAAAAGTTGCTGGACATAAATAAGAAGAGTTGGCATAAGAATTTAGTCAATGTGCTATGGGCTGATCGGGTGACTCAAAAGAAGTCCATTGGTATGTCCCCCTTTGAGTTAGTTTATGCAGTGGATACAGTGCTTCCTACCTCTCTTGCTGTTCCGGTGGTCAAGCTTCTTCAGGAAGCTGGTAGTGAAGAAAGCCATATGCAGAGAGGGATAAATCAGATGATCCATTTGAAGCAAACGAGAGATGAGGTTTTCCAGAACATATTTAAGTTGCAGGAGAGAATCAAGAAGATCTATGACAGGAAAGCGAAGGCAGATAAATTCCAATTGGAGGAAGTGGTGCTGAAGTGGGATGCTAGAAATGAGGACAAAGGTAAACACGGTAAGTTTGAAAATCTCTGGAAAGGTCCATTTAAGATTGCAGCATATCTAGGTCAGAACGCCTTTCTTTTGAAGGAGATGAATGGTGAAGACTGTCCAGGAGGGCCGGTCAATGGTCGGCTGCTCAAGCAGTACCATTTCTAAGATGTTTTCTGCTGATCACATTGTCATTGTACATATCATTTATTTCAATTTCATTGCAAGTGTGCACTGTGGTATTTTCTTCAGTTTGGGGCCCGAAGTGAAGGCTATAATTCTGAAGAAGGATTTCAGTTTTGGTTTGATTTTGTTTAGTCGGTTTGGTTCAGTCATTTCAGTTTTAAAATTTGAGTCAGTCTGAGTCAAAGTTTCAGTCAAATAAATTGAGTCAACAGTCTTGAGTTAATTTGTCAAAATAATGGACTCCATAGCCCAATGGATGAAGGCATTGTCTACTCGCCAAAAGTTCTATAGTTCTTGGCACCTCCCAAGAGCCACCATCCCCATTGGAGCCAATGTTAGAGTCGGTCTAGTCATACCTCCGTCAGAGATCATTTCTCTTATTGCATTTCATTTTTAGGTGTCTCATTCTGCTCATTCATCTGCATTCCGTTAGGGGCATGCCATCATCTGACGGAAGGGATTTTTTTCTCTCATTCTCCCTCATGTTTGTACCTGCTGGATTGGTCAAAATTTATTAAAATTCATCAAAGTTGATTTCAGTCATTTACAGTCATAAATGGTATTTTGGTCGAATAAGAGTCATTTCAGTCATTAGGTCTAGGATTTGGTCTTCAGAATGTCAAATAATGCCCGCAGGACATGAGGATGTCTTCAATAAGTTTTCATTTCAAAATTGTTCATCATCAATAATGCTTGAAATGATTCTTCTTCAAAACTCTGTTTTGAAGAAGAAATCGTCAAAGTTATTGTTTGTAATAAATATGTAATTTTTAAATTGTTCTGTCATGAAGAATTCAGAGGCAGGTCTGGTCCTCCTTTGACGAAATCCAATGCCACCATCCCTGCAAAAAATCAACCAAGAAGCCATCATTTCAAGCCAAAAAATCAAAGAGGAAACTTGAAAAAACAGAGTTGTATTAAAAGTGAAAAAGTGCCAAGCCAAAACATTAC
Source organism: Pinus albicaulis (assembly GCA_034641835.2). NCBI lineage: Eukaryota > Viridiplantae > Streptophyta > Pinopsida > Pinales > Pinaceae > Pinus > Pinus albicaulis. Next base: position 1,639,963,086 of record CM076579.1, on the reverse strand, counting down.
AAAGTGGGTTTTTGAGAAACAAAAAATTAAATCCATCACTATTTGAGATATTTTCATTGTTTAAATAGCCATTTTCATCCAAGAGATCGATAGAAAGTCGAATTTTAGTGGTGAGAGGGCGAAACTGTAATTTTTAATCCAACACTGTGTTTAGAGTGTGCGCGGCGCATTGGGTAAGAGTATGGCGCACATAGGCTGCACGACGCACTGGGCCTCCTGCCACAGTGCATTTTTCAACTGGCACGGTGCATCCATAGGGCGCAGTGCACTGGGCTTGTGCGCAGCGCACAGAGCCTCCAAGACTGAAATTCATCACCACTTCATCAAATTTTAAATGAACTCGAATCTTTTGCTCCAAGTAAGTGTTAGTGTGCCTTTGCCATTGATTTCAGTCTGTATTTTCTGCGATTTACAAAGGAGGTTATAAGAGTTTGAAGGCCAAATTTTTAAACCCTAAATCCATATCAAAATCTGCCCCCTTAGGGTTTATGTTTGAAATTTAAAGTCAACTTGTTGATGCCAATTTGTTCGGACTCCATTCCCCATCATAGTCACATTGTTATCATATCTCTCTCCTATTCCCTATTCCTCTACAAAAATACTCACATCCTTTCTTCACATTTTCCCTATCCTAAACCCTATCATTTTTCCCTCTCCCATATCACTTATAAAACCCCTGAATTCCAAAGTTCCCCAAAAATTCAAGTGACTGTTATTGCATTAAATTCACTTGACAAACCCCCACTTTTCCCACGGTTCATACTTACCACAGCCCTTCATTTCCCTTTGGCATATTTGGCATTGAAGCAAAAACACCTATTTCTCATTTTCAAACAAACCAAACTCTTATTTTCACCACATATATATCAGCATATACTTGTTATACACATTGCAAAGCACCATGTCAGAAAAAAATTCACTATATGAGCAAGAATATGAGCAAGACAGTGACTCAACCACAGAGCTAAATGTACCGAGAAGGCCTCATAAAAGTGGTAAGCACGTCAGAGAAGAGCCCACTTCCTTGACTCAGTTGCAAGCCTGCCCGCTAACAATGGCATGCTTTCAGCAACATTCATGTTGTCAGTATTGTGAGATGATTGCTCAGATTCAGCATCATTAGGAGTTGGTTCACTTATTTGTTTTACATTTGTGTGATGGTCATGTAAACCTTGCTGGAGTGAACTTCACCCTGACACCAGAAACCATTTCTCAGACAACCGGGATACCAAACATAGGTGAAGAGTGGAATAAGAGACAACAGTTGGATAGAGCATATTATGAACCTTACATCAAGCCTGGTTATATGAGGCAGCTCAGCAGGGTGTTTCCTTTCAGATTCTTGAAGGAGTCCTATGCGCCATTAATGAAGCTCATCATTAGATACTTCAGTTGCGAGGGTAGATTCTCACACCTTTATGCATATCACATCATACTTTTGATGCATTTCACGAGAGTGATACTGATGAATATTCCATACTTCATGTGCCGAAACATAGAGTGGATGACTACCCTTGTGCAGAAGAAGACTCCAGAGCAGCATCATAACAAAATTTATCACTATGTGCTCATCAAGATGATTGTGGTACATCAGCTTGGATTGCAGCGCATTGCATGGGAGGAGTTCATTTCCCGTGACTTATTTACAGCCCTTCAGCCTCCTCCAGAGATTGTTCACGATGCAAGTGAGCCTTCGCATCAGTTTGAGGTTCCTGAGACAGAGCCTATCAGTGTTCCAGTGTGTGTTACCTATCAGAGAGGTACCAGAGCCTTATTTGCAGCAGCACGACGAGTACTATCTCCATCCAGGGTGGAAGGGGTCTCGTTACCTTCGTCAGTAGCGCGATTACTATCTCCACATGGCACGGAAAGGGTCTCACCTTCTACATCAGCACAGGTACAGGACAGAGGCAAGAAGCCTATGCAAGATGAGGGTCCCTAAGGAGGCCAAGATACTAATTTTATATTGATCGATGTTGATTCGAGCTCTCCCAGCTCAAAGCTGAAAGAAACCATCCAGGAGCAGAAAGCTGAGATCAACACATTGATTGAGAAATTGTAGAGAGCTCAGTGGGTTATAAATTACTTGGAGCAGTGGAATAAACAATTGGAGGATCAGCACACACTCATGGAGCTGCAGAGAATCCGCGAAGACCGGGAATTGGCCCGAAAGAGACCAGGTGACATGACACCATTTGAGCAGGAGATTTTCCTTACAAGAGCCAACATTCATCTTGAGAAAATATTGGCGAAAGCCAATAGGGACAAAGACATGCTCAGACACATGAAGAACCACTATTGGGCCTGCACACATGTTTTCAAAGTGAAGATGAAGATCCTGAAGGCAAGACTGAGGAGAGCACTGAAACATCGGAAAAGGCCTGATCCACTTCAAATCTTGGCTGAAGCTTCTTTGGGTGAGCATGACACTTGATGGGGGACCTTCACTCCAAATTTCAGCAAGTTTGGGGAAAATTTTGTCATTTTTGAAATTTTGGTCGCAAAACAGATTTTTCCGCTTACGTTTGAGAGATCTTCTGGAGGAAAACTTGATATTTTTGAGTTTGTTATGATAAATTATGCATGTTCAGAAATGGTTGAGAAATTTCATCAAGTTAGGGATGGTCTTAAGGGTCAAAAAAACTCCAAAAATGGCCTTACTGCCACTTTTTGCACCAGCAGGAACCAGTCTTGGGAGATTGAAGTTTTGGAGGGGCAAATGAACTCCAAATTGAAAAATTCCACTTGTATTGGATAGTAGACAGACAAGGATTTCGAACGAGCTATCATGAGCTCAATTGGGACTTTGGGAAGTCCCTCAAAAATAGGCCCAAAGTGGCGCAACGCATTGAGTTTTTGGGCACGACGCATAGAGAAATTTGGCCTCATTTTGACTCTTCAGCTCAGAAATTCGCCTAGTTTTGACTAGTTTCACTTTTTGATGTAAATCTTGATCTATATTGATGTAATTTGATGATTATGATGTAATTTTGGCTCATTTTTACTTTTTCTAGAGGATTCATTCACTAAAAAGTGAAAATTAAGTGAATGGATCAGTTTCCTAGCATATAGAGGCAAGTTGTTTGATTGCCCAGATTTCACTTCCTAGTTTAGAATTGGTTGAAACAACTCCTAGAAGGATGAGCTCGACCCCTAGAGGCATGGGAAGGGGTTAGGATGGTCTATATCATGTATTTTCTGAGACATTTTCAGGGTTGGATACTTGCGAAAAGTTTGGCACTTCATTGTACATACACTTTTGCATTTTTGGCAAAGGAAAGACCAGAGTTTTGCAGCACTTGTTGGGATCCTTGTGGCTCTGAGTTTTGATTATTTTTTTCTACATGTATCTGTAATTTTCATTAATTTTTATGTATGCCATTTCCCTTCTCTTTGTTTCTGAATTAAACAAATGAGTAACTAAGGTAGAATTCATTAGTTTGCTGATGCTCTGCCTTAAAATTTTGTCTAGTTTTATATGTTTTCCTCCATTTGAAGAGGATCCTTGCATTTTCCTGTCCTCTTCAGCTCCTCAGCAGTATTTTCTATCCATTCATTGAATCTAAGACATCAAAGCCATTTCCTTCCCTGCCTCAACTTGACCTCTGCAAGAATTCGGCCTCATCCCCAAGCCCAAAATTGCCTTTCCCTTTTTTCCAACAAAAACCCCTAAAAATCATTCCAAACTCCTTGATTAATATACCTAGCCTAAAATTAGCACTCATTTCAGTCATCTCAAGGCCTATTGATACATTTTTCCTGAGTATGACCCAGAGAGAAACCTCTCCTGTTCTGGTAGGGCTAGCTACCAGACTGAGCGTGGTATGATGTTACCCTGAACTCTGTCTTCCTTCAACCTGAGGTGGATTTGGGAAATAACATAGTGGCGACCATACTGGGAAGAAAATGGTTTTCTTTTTGGTGTTATTTGTTTCATAAGTTACAGACGGAGCCTGAAGTTACGCCAGGTAGCTTTCGAAACGCTTTTTCTTTGCATTAGCGGAAGTAGATAAATGTTGCTTTAGTCAATCTCCGGTTTAGCTTGTGAACGTGACATTTGACTTGTGAATTACCCCAGTATATCAGATCGTTCTGGACTTTTGGGTGATTGAGTCTAGAATTTGATAGGCTGAAATTGATCGGTTTAGTCCTTTGATTTTTTAATAGGTCAACACACTGGCTTCCAGAAGACATACTAGAGCAAATCCCGATCCTGATCTGCCTCCAGTGTATGAGAATCCCAATCTGATTTCAAGAATCCTCCATCAAGAAATTCCCGTGATCCCTTTGTTTAAATCTCATTCATGCCCTACTGTATTTGAATTCATTGAAGATATTGAGTTTGATGATCAATTCGAGCTGTCGTTGTTTGAAACTAAGTCTGAAAGTGCTACTGGTTCTACTGTCATAAATCTAGAGGTTATCAAGTATCTTGAGATTGAACAAGCTAATAGATCCATTGATAGTTACATATTGAACATCAAAAACTCTATTGTGGCAACGAATATTCCTAAGTTTATCAAATATGCTTCTGAAACTCTTAGTCCATCAGCAGTTACTTCTGATTCACAAGTTCACACCGAGCTTCCCTTCATTCCTACCATTCCCATGCAATCATCTATATCTGATCATAAATCTGCAATAGCTCCTCCTCCATCTCCACCACATACACCTCATACATCTACTGCTCCTACTCCACCCGTTTCTCCAAGACAGATCATAAATCCACCAAGAGCAATGGCTACTAGATTCGCACCTCTTGTCTTGCCCCAGAACTTAGATCCCATGCCCACTGATTATCAGAGTAAAATCCTTTTGTTTGGTGGTACTCCTCAAAGTGTTCCAGTCAACAGCATATTGATAGAATGACAGACTTCTTTGATCTCCACGAAATTGATGAAGAGAATGTCACCATGATATTGTTTGTGCAAACGTTTGGAGATTAGTACGCAAGTGGTTTAGAGCTTTGCAGCCCAGAAGTATTAATACATTAGAAGAGCTTCAGAGATAGTTTCTAGATCGGTGGGAAATGAAGAAAGATCCACTTCAAATCACTTCTAAATATACCAAGATCAAACGTAATGCTGGTGAGTCCGTCCAAGACTATATTATCAGATTTAATGCGGTTTATAATGCACTTCCTAATGATTTGAGGCCATCTAAGAAGTCAGCTTTGTTAAAATTCCCGGATGGTTTTGATCTGAAGATGGCCTATTCATTACGAGACAGAGATCCGGCCACCTTAGAAGATATGCAGAAAATTGTGGTGAGTGTTGAGGCAAATTTGAATGACAAGAGAGCTAGATTGAAAGCAGAGAAGAAAGTTGTAATAAAAGAAGAAGCATCTACATCAGATCAGCTACTTCGTAAAGTGGAAAAAATGTTTGAAAGGTTCACACTTGATAAGCCCGAACCGCAGATTCGAAATCCCAACTTCCGTGGTCAGCAGCAGCCCCAATTCAGGATTAAACAACGAGAACAGCGAGCACAAGAACCAACAGTCCAACAGCAGGTAAGGACACCTCTTCAGCAGAATTTTGTTGGTTAGGATTTAGATGATGAAGATGATGTAGTAGGGGAGGAAAATCACTTCTTTACTCCTGAGGATTTTCCCATTTATATCACTGAAGATGAGGACTATGTAGAAAGTTCAGCTATACAAAGAGATGAGGATTTTATCTTGGCCAATGATGCAGCTCTTGAGGAAGATTCGGATGAGTATCAGAGAGGTTATATGAATGCCTTGTCAGCCCAGCAGAAGCAATATTCTCTTAGCAACATAGATGTGCCTGTCAACCCAATCCAAAAGATAAATGAAGTTTCAGCACCTAAAAACGATTCACCTGTTGCACAAAAGAAATTCAAAGAGATAGTTGATCCCGCTGCCACCAAGTCATCATCAGCAGAAAAATCAAATCAGCCAATTACATCGAGGGAGAAGGCTGAAAAGAAAGATGTTCCAGCTAAAGAGATCGAAAAGTATTCAGCCTTTAGTTTGGAGAATGAGATTTCTAAATTAAAGGTGTCCATTCCCTTGACTGAACTAATGAAGAACAACAGTTATAGAGGTCAAGTTTCTAAAATTTTGAATTTTGATCCCATGTATAATATGGTGAATATTGAAGATGATCAACCTGAACTGATATTTGGACCAGCTTTAGATGGTGAGTCTCCAGATAGCGAAGTGCCTCCTTTTTATATCAGTCTTCGATTGCATGAGTTTGTATTGCATAATGCCATGTTCGATTCCGGTGCTTCCCATAATGTCATGCTAAAGGAAATCATGGAGAAGTTGCATTTAGACATCACTAGGAATTACCATGATCTTTATTCATTTTATTCTAGCAGAGTGAGATGTATTGGGATCGTTAAAGACTTGGTTGTTAGTTTGGATCAGATTCCCACAAAGAATGTTTTGATGGATGTAGTTGTGGCAGACATTCCTCCCAGGTTTGGTATTATGCTTTCCAGATCTTGGGGAGCAAAATTGAAAGGGACATTACAATTATATTTCTCCTATGCAACGATTCCCGTGTTTGGTCAAATGAGAAAGTTGTACTGGGAACAAAAAATGAAGTATATGATTACAACCAAGGAGAAACCGGTCAATCATCCAATTAATTATGTACATACAGATTTAGAGTCTTTTGTTTTGTTTGCCGATAGTTTCAATGATGTAGATAGTCAGTTAGTTCAAGAAGAAGATATTCCAGAGATTACCGAAAATTTCAAAGAATTTTTGCAGAAAGAAAGGAAATAACCGGAAAGCACAGTTGAGCAATCAGCTAAAGATAGTGGACAGCAAGCAGAAAAAACAGAGCTAGCACAATTTCAGAACTTAGAATATGATGAAGAGGGTCTATGGACCATGGATTTCGATGGTGCAGTGGGAAATGATGGTGCTGGAATTGGTATTTATGTACACAGTCCTTTTTCCGCTCCAAAAAATGTACCGAGCAATGTACGGGTATGTTCTTACAAATTAGCATTCGATTGTTCGAACAATGAGGCTGACTACGAAGCTCTGATTGCTAGCCTAAAAATTCTTAGAAAGCCAAATGCTAAGAGAATTGCAGTCTATGGCGACGCCGAATTGGTGATTAAGCAAGTAAAGGGTGAATATCAAACAAAGCATCCCCGAATGCGGGCTTACCGGAATGCTATTCTGGATATTTTGAAGCAGTTTTCAGATTATACTTTGACTTGTATTCCTCCCATTCAAAATGGAATTGTAGATGCACTTGCTAAGGCAGCAAGTAATTTGAAGATCCCAATGAATTTAAGTAATAAGTTCGAAATCCATGTGAAGCACCGTCCTACCATCCCGGATAATCAAATATGTTGGCAAGTTTTCCAAGATGATGATGAGATTAATGATTTTCTGCAAAATAAAGGTAAGTTCAAAGATACCTCAATTGATGTAGAATATGATGATGATGAAGCTGACGTGCAAGTCAATAAAATGGAAGTGTTGTAGTTGAAAGATAACGTTATCCCTAAAGGTTTGATACCTTTAGAAGAGCTCTTTGATCAGGATGATGTGGCCAAGAAACCAACCTTACGGCCGACTGAAAAAGGAGTTGAAGATGTAAATATTGGAATAGCTGAAGACCCCAAGATGGTGAAGTTATCCAAATCATTGCCACCGGAGGTAAAGGCTAAATATATCAGTTTGTTGTCTTCTTTCGCTGATTCTTTCGCTTGGGACTACTCATATTTAAAGACGTATGATACCAATATAATTCAGCACACTATCCCAATCAAGCCTAATCAGAAGCCTTTCAAACAGAAGCTGAGAAGAATCAATCCGAAGTTGCTGCCATCAATTGAGAAGGAGGTAAACAGGTTGTACAAAGTAGGAATCATTATTCCCATCAGATTTTCTGATTGGATTTCCAATTTAGTGCCAGTGCGGAAAAAGACAGGTGAGATTCGATTGTGCATTGATTTCCGAAATCTGAACAAGGTATCATGGAAGGACAATTATCCATTTCCCAAAATGGATCATATACTGCAGCGAGTAGTTGGAGCATCTCGCATGTCACTACTTGATGGTTATTCTGGATACAACCAAATTTTGGTCCATGAGGACGACCGAGACAAAAACGCGTTCACCACTCCGTGGGGAACTTTCCACTATGCCAAGATGCCATTCGGTTTGAAAAATGCTGGTGCGACTTTCCAGCGGGTGATGGACATGGCTTTTGCGAATGAGAAGGATGTATTTCTTGTTATATACCTTGATGATTTGACAGTCTTTTCCAATTCACATGAAGAGCATATGTATCACTTGAATTTGTCTTTCAAAAGTGCAGAAAATATGGTGTCTCGCTTAATCCGAAAAAGAGCTTGTTTGCCATGGATGAGGGAAAATTACTTGGTCACATTATTTCGAAAGATGGCATTCGTATTGATCCAGCACGTGTTGAAGAAATTCAGCAAATTGACCCTCCTAGGAACAAGAAGGAGATTCAGTCTTTTAATGGTAAGATGAACTTTTTACGCTGCTTCATCCCTAACCTTGCTGAACATATAAGAGAAATAACAAATATGCTTAAAAAGGATAGCCAAGTGAAGTGGACTGAAGAGGCGGTAAAGTCCTTTAATTTGGTGAAGTTAGCACTATCTTCAGCTCCGGTGTTAATCAGCCCGGATTACACCCAAGATTTTATTTTGTTTTCATTTGCTTCAGAGCATACCATGGTAGCTATGTTAATGCAGAAAAGAAATGGGCATGAGAAGCCAATAGCTTTTTTCAGTTGAACTATAAGAGACACAGCCTTGAAGTACAAAATCATTGAGAAGCAAGCTCTGGCACTGGTAAAAGCATTAAAGAATTTCCAGGTATACATTCTACATTCTCATATTTTGGCTTATGTTCCTAACGCTGCCGTGAAAGATGTTTTAGGACAAACTGATCCGGAAGGAAGACAAGGCAAGTGGGTTGCAGCTTTGCTGGAATATGATGTGGAGATAAGGCCCACGAATCTTATCAAGGGACAGGGGCTGGCGAAGCTTATGGCCAAATCAAATTTGCACGCGCTAGACATAAATTTGATTGATGCTATGTCTAATGAGGATGAGGAGAATTTGCTACTTCAGGTATCAGAAATTTTTATTGTTTCTCTGTGGTATTCAGATATCGTGTATGTTCTTCAAAATTTGTCACCACCACCCGGCATGACTAGAAACAAAGGTAGAACTCTGAAACTGAAGGTTGCAAAATTTTGTATTTTAAATTTTGTACTTTATTGGAAAGATCCAGGTGTTGTTTTATTTAATTGTTTGGTGGAAGAAGAAGCGAAGAAGGTAATGGAGGATTTCCATAAAGGAGACTGCGGGGGTCACCTTTTTTGGAAAACAACAGCCAATAAGATTTTAAGAGCGGGATACTATTGGCTGACATTGTTTTCTGATGTGTATAAGATAGTCAAAGGCTGCCATGAGCGCCAGATTTTCAAAGGAAGACAGAAATTACAGCCTTTTCCGCTTAAACCTATTGAGGTAAGTGCCCCTTTTCAGCAGTGGGGTTTGGATTTCATTGGGGAGATCCATCCTCCTTCTTCAGGACAACATAGATGGATCCTAACAATGATTGATTACTTCACGAAATGGATCGAAGCAGTTCCCACCAGACAAGCTACCGATTCGGTAATCATTTCTTTCCTTGAGAATAACATTTTGTCTCGTTTTGGTTGCCTGAATAAATTGATCATGGATAATGCAGCATCTTTTAAATCAAGAAAGATGATTGAGTTTTGTGCCAAGTATAAAATCATTTTGGGGCATTCAACCGCCTATCATCCGCACGGCAACAGATTGTTAGAATCTTCCAATAAATCTTTAGTCAACATCATTAAAAATTTGCTGGACATAAATAAGAAGAGTTGGCATAAGAAGCTGGCCAATGCGCTATGGGCTGATCGGGTGAGTCAAAAGAAGTCCATTGGTATGTCCCCCTTTGAGTTAGTTTATGGAGTGGATACAGTGTTTCCTACCTCTCTTGTTGTTCCGGTGGTCAAGCTTCTTCAGGATGCTGGTAGTGAAGAAAGCCATATGCAGAGAAGGATAAATCAGATGATTCATTTGCAGCAAACGAGATATGAGTTTTTCCAAAACACATTTAAGTTGCAGGAGAGTATCAAGAAGATCTATGACAGGAAAGCGAAGGCGGATAAATTCCAATTGGAGGAAGTGGTGCTGAAGTGGGATGCTAGAAATGAGGACAAAGGTAAACACGGTAAGTTTGAAAATCTTTGGAAAGTTCCATTTAAGATTGCAGCATATCGAGGTCAAAACACCTTTCTTTTGAAGGAGATGAACGGTGAAGACTGTCCAGGAGGGCCGGTCAATGGTCAGCTGCTCAAGCGGTACCATTTCTAAGATGTTTTTTGTTGATCACATTGTCATTGTACATATCATTTATTTCAATTTCATCGCAAGTGTGCACTGTGGTCTTTTCTTCAGTTTGGGGCCCGAAGTGAAGGCTATAATTCTGAAGAAGGATTTCAGTTTTGGTTTGAGTATGTCTAGTCGGTTTGGTTCAATCATTTCAGTTTTAAAAGTTGAGCCAGTCTGAGTCAAAGTTTATGTCAAATAAATTGAGTCAACAGTCTTGAGTTAATTTTTCAAAATAATGGACTCCATAGCCCGATGGACGAAGGCACTGTTTGCTCGCCCAAATTTATGTAGTTCTTGGCACCTCCCAGGAGTCACCATCCCCATTGGAGCCAATTTTAGAGTCGGTCTAGTCATACCTCCGTCAAAGATCATTTCTCTTATTGCATTTCATTTTTAGGTGTCTCATTCCGCTCATTCATCTGCATTTCGTTAGGGGCATGCCATCATATGACGGAAGGGATTTTGTTCTCTCATTCTCCCTCATGTTTGTACCTACTGGGTTGGTCAAAATTTATTAAAATTCATCAAAGTTGATTTCAGTCCTTTACAGTCATAAATGGTATTTTGGTCGAATAAGAGTCATTCCAGTCATTAGGTCTACGCTTTGGTCTTCAGAATGTCAAATAATGCCCGCAGTCCATGAGGATGTCTTCAATAAGTTTTCATTTCAAAATTGTTCATCATCAATAATGCTTGAAATGATTCTTCTTCAAAACTCTGTTTTGAAGAAGAAATCGTGAAAGTTATTATTTGTAATAAATATGTAATTTTTAAAGTTTTCTGTCATGAAGAATTTAGAGGCAGCCCTGGTCCTCCTTTGTCGAAATCCAATGCCACCATCCCTACAAAAAATCAACCAAGAAGCCATCATTTCAAGCCAAAAAATCAAAGAGGAAACTTGAAAAAACAAAGTTGTATTAAAAGTGAAAAAGTGCCAAGCCAAAACATTAAAAAGTGGGTTTTTAAGAAACAAAAAATTAAATCCATCACTATTTGAGATATTTTCATTGTTTGAATGGCCATTTTCATTCAAGATATCGATTGAAAGTCGAAGTTTAGTGGTGAGAGGGTGAAACTGTAATTTTTAAGCCAAGACTGTGTTTAGAGTGTGCGCGGCGCATTGGGTAAGAGCACGGTGCACATAGCCTGAGCGAAGCACTGGGCCTCCTGCCACAGTGCATTTTTCAACTTGCGTGGCGCATCCACGGGGCGTGGCACACTGGGCTTGTGCGCGGCGCATAGAGCCTCCAAGATAAAAATTCATCACAGCTTCAATAAAACCAAAACAATTTCATTTCTTCTACTCCAAGTAAGTTTCAAAATTCTTGCCCATTGATTTTAGGTCGTGTTTGGTGTGGTTTGAAAGTGAAGCATAAGAATTTAAATGCCAAAATGATAAACCCTCTCAAAATGTCAAGATGCTCTTAGGTTTTGTATTCGAATTTTAAAGGGTGTGATTTTTGTGCCAAGAAACTTCATAGCACATTCCCTATCACTGTCGCAATATCATTCAAATCCCTAAACCCTGTCATGTTCCCTCTCCCATATCATTTGTAGTAAATTCCCAAAACCCCCATATCCCTAAACACAGACAAGTGATTAATTTTGCATTAATATCACTTGACAAACCCCCTCTCTTCCCACTGTTCATACTTATCACAACCCTTCATTTTCCTTTGGCATATTTGGCATTGAAGCAAAAACACCTATTTCTCATTTTCAAACCAATCAAACATTCACTTTTTATATACATTGAAAAACACCATGACAGAGACAGATTCATCATATGGGCAAGAATATGAGCAATACATTGACTCAACCACAGAGCTAAATGTACCGAGAAGGCCTCATAAAAGTGGTAAGCATGTCAGAGAAGAGCCCAATTCCTTGACTCAGTTGCAGGCCTACCCACTTGCAATGGCATGGTTTCAGCAACATTCATGTTTTCAGTATTGTGAGATGATTGCTCAGATTCAGCATCATCAATATTTGGTTCGCTTATTTGTCCTACATTTGTGTGATGGTCATGTAAACCTTGCTGGAGTGAACTTCACCTTAACACCGGAAACCATTTCTCAGGCGACCGGGATACCAAACATAGGTGAAGAGTGGAACAAGAGACATCAGTTGGATAGAGCATATTATGAACCTTACATCGGGTCTGGTTATATGAGGCAGCTCAGCAGGTTGTTTCCTTTTAGATTCTTGAAGGAGTCCTATGCGCCATTAATGAAACTCATCATCAGATACTTTAGCTCTGAGGGCCAGTTCTCACGCCTTTATGCATACCACATCAGACTTTTGATGCATTTCACGAGAGTGAGGATGATGAGCATTCCATACTTCATGTGCCGAAACATAGATCAGATGACTTCTCTTGTGCAGAAGAAGACTCCAGAGCAGCAGCATAACAACATTTATCATTATGCGCTCATCAAGATGATTGTGGTACATCAGCTTGGATTGCAGGGCATTGCATGGGAGGAGCTCATTTCCCCTCAGTTCTTTACAGCCCCTTAGCCTCCTCCAGGGATTTTTCATGATGAGGGAGAGCCTTCACATCAGTTTGAGGTTCCTGAGATAGAGCCTATTAGTGTTCCAGTGTATGTTACCTATCAGAGAGGTACCAGAGCCTTATTTGCAGCAGCACGATGAGTACTATCTCCACCCGAGGTGGAAGGGGTCTCCATTAGGGGAATTTTGAGGTCTAAAATGGGCCTCCTAAGGAAATTATAAAATAATAGTGGAAAAAATCTAATAAGATTTGATGACATCATCAAATTTTAGAGGGAAAATTGAAAAAACTACTTTTTCAATTCATATTTTCAACTTATCTCCCAAATTTTTTACTCAAATTTGACGTGCATTCTAATTCCCCATCCAAGGAGTACCCATGTTTCATACTTTAGATGGGTCCTACTACACGAAAAATGAGAAATACATAAAAAAAAACGTGATTACAATCACGTTTTTTATGTATTTCTCATTTTTCGTGTAGAAGAGTTCATCGAAAGTATGCAACATGGGTACTTCTTGGATGAGGAATTAAATTCCGCATCCAACGAGTACTCCCGCTCGAAGTTTGAGTAAAAATTTTGGGAGATAAGTTTAAAATACGAGTTGAAAAAATAGTTTTATTATTTTATTATTTTTTAATATTTTTACTTTTTCACTCCAAAAATGGTGAATCATCCATTATGGATGACATCATCATCTTGAATCCTATTGGTTGTTATAAATTTTATTTTTGTTGTACATTTTTCTTATGAGGCCCATTTTAGACCTCAAAATTCCCCTAATGGTTACCTTCGTCAGCAGCGCAAGTACTATCTCCACATGGCGCGGAAGGGGTCTCGCCTTCTACATCAGCACAGGTACAGGACAGAGGCGAGAAGCCTATGTAGGATGAGGGTCCCTCAGGAGGCCAAGATACTGATTTTATATTGATCGATGTTGATTCGAGCTCTCCCAGCTCAAAGCTGAAAGAAACCATCCAGAAGCAGAAAGCTGAGATCGACACATTGACCGAGAAATTTTAGAGAGCTCAGTGGGTTATAAATTACTTGGAGTAGCGGAATAAACAATTGGAGGATCATCACACACTCATGGAGCTGTAGAGAATCCGCGAAGACCGAGAATTGGCCTAAAAGAGACCAGGTGACATGACACCGTTTGAGCGGGAGATTTTCCTTACGAGAGCCAACATTCATCTTGAGAAACTATTGGCGAAGGCAAATAGGGACAAAGACATGCTCAGACACATGAAGAACCACAATTGGGCCCGCACACATGTTTTCAAAGTGAAGATGAAGATCCTGAAGGCAAGACTGAGGAGAGCACTGAAACATCGGAAAAGGCCTGATCCACTTCAAATCTTGGCCGAAGCTTCTTTGGATGAGCATGAAACTTGATGGGGGACCTTCACTCCAAATTTCATCAAGTTTGGGGAAAATTTTGTCATTTTTGAAATTTTGGTCGCAAAACAGGTTTTTCCGCCCGACGCATCACGCCACTTGGCGCGCGCTTACATTTGAGAGATCTTCTGGAGGAAAACTTGATATTTTTGAGTTTTTTATGATAAATTATGCATGTTCAGAAATGGTTGAGAAATTTCATCAATTTCTGGATGGTGTTAAGGGTCAAAAGCACTCCAAAAATGGCCTTTCTGCCACTTTTTGCACCAGCAGTAACCAGTCTTGGGAGATTGAAGTTTTGGAGGGGAAAATGAACTCCCAATTGAAAAATTCCACTTGGGTTGGATAGTAGACAGACAGGGATTTCCAACGAGCTATCATGAGCTCAATTGGGACTTCGGGAAGTGTCTCAAAAACAGGCCCAAAGTGGCGCGACGCATTGAGTTTTTGGGCGTGGCGCATAGAGAAATTTGGCCTCATTTTGACTCTTCAACTCAAAAATTCGCCCAGTTTTGACTAGTTTCACTTTTTGATGTAACTCCTGATCTATATTGATGTAATTTGATTATTATGATGTAATTTTGGCTTATTTTTACTTTTTCTAGAGGATTCATTCACTAAAAAGTGAAAATTAAGTGAATGGATCAGTTTCCTAGCATATAGAGGCAAGTTGTTTGATTGCCTAGATTTCACTTCCTAGTTTAGAATTGGTTGAAACAGCTTCTAGAAGGATGAGCTCGACCCCTAGAGGCATGGGAAGGGGTTAGGATGGTCTATATCATGTATTTTCTGAGACATTTTCAGGGTTGGATACTTGGGAAAATTTTGGCACTTCATTGTACATACACTTCTGCATTTTTGGCAAAGGAAATACCAGAGTTTTGCAGCACTTTTTGGGATCCTTGTGGCTTTGAGTTTTGATGATGTTTTTCTACATGTATCTGCAAGTTTCATTAATTTTTATGTATGCCATTTGCCTTCTCTTTGCTTCTGAATTAAACAAATGAGTAACTAAGGTAGAATTCATTAGTTTGTTGATGCTCTGCCTTGAAATTTTGTTTAGTTTTATAGGTTTTCCTCTGTTTGAAGAGGATCCTTGCATTTTCCTACCCTCTTTAGCTCCTCAGCAGTCTTTTCTATCCATTCATTGAATCTAAGACATCAAATCCATTTCTTTCCTCGCCCCAACTTGACCTCTGCAAGAATTTGGCCTCATCCCTAAGCCCAAAATTTCCTTTCCCCTTTTTCCAACAAAAACCCCTAAAAATCATTCCAAACTCCTTGATTAATATACCTAGCATAAAATTAGCACTCATTTCAGTCATCTCAAGGCCTATTGATACATTTTTCCTGAGTTTGACCTGGAGAGAGCCCTCTCCTGTTCATGTAGGGCTAGCTACCAGACTGAGCGTGTATGATGTTACCCTGAACTCTGCCTTCCTTCAGCCTGAGGTGGATTTGGGCAATAACATAGTGGCGACCATATTGGGAAGAAAATTGTTTTCTTATTGGTGTTATTTGTTTCATAAGTTACAGACGGAGCCTGAAGTTACGCCAGGTAGCTTTTGAAATGATTTTGCTTTGCATTAGCGAAAGTAGATAAATGCTGCTTCAGTCAATCTTCGGTTTAGCTTGTGAATGTGACATTTGACTTGTGAATTAACCCAGTATATCATATCGTTCTGGACTTTTGGGTGATTGAGTCTAGAATTTGATAGGCTGAAATAGATCGATTTAGTCCTTTGATTTTTGAATAGATCAACACACTGGCTTCCAGAAGACATACTAGAGAAAATCCTGATCCTGATCCGCCTCCAGTGTATGAGAATCCCAATCTGATTTCAAGAATCCTCCATCGAGAAATTCCCATGATCCCTTTGTTTAAATCTCATTCATGCCCTACTGTATTTGAATTCCTTGAAGATATTGAGTTTGATGGTCAATTCGAGCTGTCGTTTTTTGAAACTATGTCTGAAAGTGCTACTGGTTCTACTATCATAAATCTCGAGTTTATCAAGTATCTTGAGATTGAACAAGCTAATAGATCGATTGATAGTTACATCTTGAACATCCAAAACTCTATTGTGGCAACGAATATTCCTGAGTTTATCGAATCTGCTTCTAAAACTCTTGGTCCATCAGCAGTTACTTTTGATTCACAAGTTCACACCGAGCTTCCCTTCATTCCTACCATTCCCGTGAAACCATCTATATCTGATCAGCAATCTGCAGTATTTCCTCCTCCATCTCCACCACATACACCTCGTACATCTACTGCTCCTACTCCACCCGTTTCTCCAAGACAGATCATAAATCCAACAAGAGCAATGGCTGCTAGATTCACACCTCTTGTCTTGCCCTAGAACTTAGATCCCATGCCCGCTGATTATCAGAGTAAAATCCCTTTGTTTGATGGTACTCCTCAAAGTGTGTCCGCTCAGTAGCATATTGATAGAATGACAGACTTCTTTGATCTCCATGAAATTGATGAAGAGAATGTCACCATGAGATTGTTTGTGCAAACTTTTGGAGGTGAGGTACGCAAGTGGTTTAGAACTTTGCAGCCCAGAAGTATTAATACATTAGACAAGCTTCAGAGGCAGTTTCTAGATCGGTGGGAAATGAAGAAATATCCACTTCATATCACTTCTAAATATACCAAGATCAAACGTAATGCTGGTGAGTCCATCCAAGACTATATTATCAGATTTAATGTGGTTTATAATGCAATTCCTGATGATTTGAGGCCATCTAAGAAGTTAGCTTTGTTAAAATTCCCAGATGGTTTTGATCTAGAGATGGCCTATTCATTACGAGACAAAGATCCGGCCACCTTAGAAGATATGCAGAAAATTGCGGTGAGTGTTGAGGCAAATTTGAATGACAAGAGAGCTAGATTGAAAGCAGAGAAGAAAGTTGTAATAAAAGAAGCTTCTACATTAGATCAGCTACTTCATAAAGTGGAAAAAATGTTTGAAAGGTTCACACTTGATAAGCTCGAACCACAGATTCGAAATCCAAAATTCCGTGGTCAGCAGCAACCCCAATTCAGGATCAAACAATGAGAGCAGCGAGCGCAAGAACCAACAGTCCAGCAGCAGGTAAAGACACCTCTTCAGCAGAATTTTGTTGGTTAGGATTCAGATGATGAAGATGATGTAGTAGGGGAGGAAAATCACTTCTTTACTCCTGATGATTTTCCCATTTATATCACTGAAGATGAGGAGTATGCAGAAAGTTCAGCTATACAAAGAGATGAGGATTTTATCTTGGCCAATGATGCAGCTCTTGAGGAAGAGTCGGATGAGTATCAGAGAGGTTATATGAATGCCTTTTCAGCCCAGCAGAAGCAATATTCTCTTAGAAACAGAGATGTGCCTGTCAACCGAATCCAAAAGAGAAATGAAGTTTCAGCACCTAAAAATAATTCACCTATTGCACAAAAGAAAGCAAAAGAGATAGTTGATCCCGCTGCCACCAAGTCATCATCAGCAGAAAAATCAAATCAGCCAATTACATCGAGGGAGAAGGCTGAAAAGAAATATGTTCCAGCCAAAGAGATCGAAAAGACTTCAGCCTTTAGTTTGGAGAATGAAATTTCTAAATTAAAGGTGTCCATTCCCTTTACTGAACTAATAAAGAACAACAGTTATAGAGGTCAAGTTTCTAAAATTTTGAATTTCGATCCCATTTCTGATATGGTGAATATTGAATATGATCAACCTAAACTGATATTTGGACCAGCTTTAGATGGTGAGTCTCCAGATAGCGAAGTGCCTCCTTTTTATATCAGTCTTCGATTGCATGAGTTGGAATTGCATAATGCCATGTTCGATTCCGGTGCTTCCCATAATCGCATGCCAAAGGAAATCATGGAGAATTTGGGTTTAGACATCACTAGGAAGTACCATGATCTTTATTCATTTGATTCTAGCAAAGTGAGATGTATTGGGCTCATTAAAGACTTTGTTGTTAGTTTGGATCAGATTCCCACAAAGAATTTTTTGATGGATGTAGTTGTGGCAGACATTCCTCCCAGGTTTGGTATGTTGCTTTCCATATCTTGGGGAGAAAAATTGAAAGGGACATTACAATTATATTTATCCTATGAAACGATTCCCGTGTTTGGTCAAATGAGAAAGTTGTACCGGGAACAAAAAATGAAGTATATGATTACAACCAAGGAGAAACCAGTCAATCATCCAATTAATTATGTACATATAGATTTAGAGTCTTTTGTTTGTTTGCCGATAGTTTCAATGATGTAGATATTCAGTTAGTTCAAGCAGCAGATATTCCAGAGATTACCGAAAATTTCAGAGAATTTTTGCAGAAAGAAAGGAAGAAACCGGAAAGCACAGTTGAGCAATCAGCTAAAGATAGTGGACGTCAAGTAGAAAAAACAGAGCTAGCACAATTTCAGCACTTAGAAGATGATGAAGAGGGTCTATGGACCATGGATTTCGATGGTTTAGTGGGAAATGATTGTGCTGGAATTGGTATTTTGGTACGCAGTCCTTTTTCTGCTCCAAACAAGGTACCGAGCAATGTACGGGTATGTTCTTACAAATTAGCATTCGATTGTTCGAACAATGAGGCTGAGTACGAAGCTCTAATTGCTGGCCTAAAAATTCTTAGAAATCTGAATGCTAAGAGAATTTCAGTCTATGGCGACGCCGAATTGGTGATTAAGCAAGTAAAGGGTGAATATCAAACAAATCATCCCCGAATGCGGGCTTACTGGAATGATATTCTAGATATTTTGAAGCAGTTTTCCGATTATACTTTGACTTGTATTCCTCACATTCAAAATGGAATTGCAGATGCACTTTATAAGGCAGCAAGTAATTTGAAGATCCCAATGAATTCAATTAATAAGTTCGAAATCCATGTGAAGCACCGTCCTACCATCCCAGATAATAAAAGATGTTGGCAATTTTTCCAAGATGATGATGAGATTAATGATTTTCTGCAAAATAAAGGTAAGTTCAAAGATACCTCAATTGATGTTGAATATGATGATGGTGAAGCTGACTTGAAATCCAATAAAATGGAAGTGTTGCAGCTGAAAGATAACGTTATCCCTAAAGGTTTGATACCTTTAGAAGAGTTCTTCGATCAGGATGATGTGGCCAAGAAACCAACCTTACGGCCGACTGAAAAAGGAGTTGAAGATGTAAATATTGGAACAGCTGAAGACCCCAAGATAGTGAAGTTATCTAAATCATTGCCACCGGAGGTAAAGGATAAATATATCAGTTTGTTGTCTTCTTTCGCTGATACTTTCGCTTGGGACTACTCAGATTTAAAGACGTATGATACCAATATAATTCAGCACACTATCCCAATCAAGCCTAATCAGAAGCCTTTCAGACAGATTCTGAGAAGAATCAATCTGAAGTTGTTGCCATCAATTGAGAAGGAGGTAAACAGGTTGTACAAAGTAGGAATCATTGTTCCCATAAGATTTTCTAATTGGATTTCCAATTTAGTGCCAGTGCGAAAAAAGACAGGTGAGATTCGATTGTGCATTCATTTCCGAAATCTGAACAAGGTATCATTAAAGGACAATTATCCATTGCCCAAAATGGATCATATACTGCAGCGAGTAGTTGGAGCATCTCACATGTCACTACTCGATGGTTATTCTAGATATAACCAAATTTTCGTCCATGAGGACAACCGAGACAAAACCGCGTTCACCACTCCGTGGGGAACTTTCCACTATGCCAAGATGCCATTCAGTTTGAAAAATGCTGGTGCGACTTTCCAGCAGGCGATGGACATGGGTTTTGCAAATTAGAAGGATGTATTTCTTGTTATATACCTTGATGATTTGACGGTCTTTTCCAATTCACATGAAGAGCATATGTATCACTTGAAATTTGTTTTTCAAAAGTGCAGAAAATATGGTGTCTCGCTTAATCCGAAAAAGAGCTTGTTTGCCATGGATGAGGGAAAATTACTTGGTCACATTATTTCGAAAGATGGCATTCGTATTGATCTAGCACGTGTTGAAGCAATTCAGCAAATTGACCCTCCCAGGAACAAGAAGGAGATTTAGTCTTTTAATGGTAAGATGAACTTTTTACGCCGCTTTGTCCCTAACCTTGCTGAACATCTAAGAGAAATAACAAATATGCTTAAAAAGGACAATCAAGTGAAGTGGAATGAAGAGGCGTTCAAGTCCTTTAATTTGGTGAAGTTAGGACTATCTTCAGCTCTGGTGTTAATCAACTCGGATTAAACCCAAGATTTTATTTTGTTTTCATTTGCTTCAGAGCATACCATGGTAGCTGTGTTAATGCAGAAAAGAGATGGGCATGAGAAGCCAATAGATTTTTTCAGTCAAACTATAAGAGACGCAGCCTTGAAGTACAACATCATTGAGAAGCAAGCTCTGGCACTGGTAAAAGTATTAAAGGATTTCTGGGTATACATTCTACATTCTCATATTTTGGCTAATGTACCTAACGCTGTCGTGAAAGATGTTTTAGAACAAACTGATCCGGAAGGAAGACGAGGCAAGTGGATTGCAGCTTTGCTGGAATATGATGTGGAGATAAGGCCCATGAAGCTTATCAAGGGACAGGGGCTGGCGAAGCTTATGGACGAATCGAATTTGCATGCGCTAGACATAAATTTGATTGCTGCTATGTCTAATGAGGATGAGGAGAATTTGCTACTTCAGGTATCGGAAATTTTTGTTGTTTCTCCGTGGTATTCAGATATCATGTATGTTCTTCAAAATTTGTCACCACCGCCCGGCATGACTAGAAACAAAGTTTGAACTCTGAAACTGAAGGTTGCAAATTTTTTTATTTTGAATTCTGCACTTTATTGGAAAGATCCGGGTGGTGTTTTATTGAATTGTTTGGTGGAAGAAGAAGCAAAGAAGGTAATGGAGGATTTCCATAAAGGAGATTGCGGGGGTCACCTTTTTTGGAAAACAACAACCAATAATATTTTGAGAGCGGGATACTATTGGCCGACATTTTTTGCTGATGTGTATAAGATAGTCAAAGGCTGCCATGAGTGCCAGATTTTCGAAGGAAGACAGAAATTACAGCCTTTGCCGCTTAAAACTATCGAGGTAAGCGCCCCTTTTCAGCATTGGGGTTTGGATTTCATTGGGGAGATCCATCCTCATTCCTCAGGACAACATAGATGGATCCTAACAGGGACTGATTACTTCACGAAATGGATCGAAGCAGTTCCCACCAGACAAGCTATTGATTTGATAATCATTTCTTTCCTTGAGAATAACATTTTGTCTCGTTTTGGTTGCCCAAATAAATTGATCACGGATAGTGCAACAAATTTTAAATCAAGAAAGATGATTGATTTTTGTGCCAAGTATAAAATCGTTTTGGGGCATTCAACCGCCTATCATCCGCAAGGCAACGGATTGGTAGAATCTTCCAATAAATCTTTAGTCAACATCATTAAAAATTTGTTGGACATAAATAAGAAGATTCACTACAAGAAAAAAGCACATTGGTGAGGGTCATGCTTGTGACAGACCTTTAAGGTCCGTCACCAATGTCACATATGGTGACGGTCCTTAAAAAACCGTCACTGTAAGTGTATATAGTGATGGTCCTTTATGGTCCGTCACCAAAGACATTTTCAATGACACTTTTGGTGAGGGTTGTTAAAGGCCCATCACTAATTCTCTCTTTGGTGACACTTCTAGTGACGGACTTTTAATGACCCTCACCAATGCTCTTTTTGTTACTTTTGGTGATGGTCAAAAAATGTCCGTCATCATTGATCATTAAAAAACTGTCACTCTAAGTGTATATAGTGATGGTCCTTTATGGTCCATCACCAAAGACTTTTTTCAATGAAACTTTTGGTGAGGGTCATTAAAGGCCCATCACTAATTCTCTCTTTGGGGACACTTCTAGTGACAAAATTTTAATGACCCTCACCAATGCTCTTTTTGTTACTTTTGGTGACGGCCAAAAAATGCCTGTCATCATTGATCATTCCAATGAGTTTTTGATGATGCTATGTGCTTGTTAATATATTTTTTTTCAAAAGTTAAAGATTTAATACCATTATTGTGGAGTATTTTTTATAATATGTCCAAGGCCATAGTGGTTAGGGTCAATCAATTTTTTAGAATTAATTAGTGTGTATCATTTCCCTCGAGTAATGACTAGTCGAATAGAGATTTCCTATGAGTCAACACATGATTCATATATATTAAGTTTATTATCTAGAAAATTCCCTTTAGATAAAGTTCTATTATTGTGTGTAGGAAATATATTATTTAATACATAATCAAGCTTTGACAATTCTATTAATGAGAAAGACCTAACAATCCCCACCAATCTAGGCACGCCTTAAATTAATGCTTTGGCACACACTAACATTTCTTAGCACCCCACATGTATTGGAACATCTTTGTACCTAGAACATATTGTGATGACACTGACGCCCAAGCACATGTTAGCATGCACTAGCACAACATCGAACTCTCCTAGCATGTGTTGGCATGCTGCATATAGTCCCTAGCATGCCCTGGAACACCTTGGTTGAATACATTGACATACATTAGCAATTAGCACACAATGCCACTTGGCATGTATTGGGACCTATTACTAGTGTGCCTAGCATGCCCCTTTTCAAAAAGATAAAGTCCTAACTTATTAACCCTCTTATTGGTTCTTCCTTTTGTTGCCTTGACACATATTAACATACCCTGGCACCCTGCACCACATCCTTAGCACCTAGCATGTATTGGCATATCTTGACACTATTAATTGGCACATGATATAATTAGCAGACCTTGGAACTCCCAAGCACACTTTGGGAATTATTGACATGCCTTGATATTCCCTAGCATGCCTTACCAATGCTTAGCATACTTTGTCAGTCCCTCCTTGGCATGACAACTAACACTCATTAACACTAGTCTCTGGCACACATTCCTCATATTCATTAACTTCCATGAATTTTTACCTAGTGCTCCCTTAATTTTTTTTCCTAGTAATCCTTAACACTCATCAACATGCATTATCACTCTCTAGCACACCTTAGCACTCATCAACATTCCCTTCCACTTCATAACATGCATAACACTAGTCCCTGACACATATTGGCGCTTGGCACATGTTGGCGCTTGGAAAGTCTTAGAATGTATGGAATACGTTGAGATGCCTTGGTATGATTTGACATGGTTTAATATTAAATTTATTTGTGATTATCCATTGTTGGAAAGTAGATGAGAAACAACAAAGGAATACTTGGCACTTAGAATGTACTAAGACTTTGCACTGGCACCTATTGCTGCCTAGTGTTGGTGTGCCTAGCATGCCCCTCTTGGAAAAGGTAAATTGATGACTTATTAACCCTCTTATGTGTTAATTTCCTTGTAGTTTAACTTTTTTCTCCCTTTTTTTGTCTTGACAGTCCCTGACACGCATTGACACACCCTTGCACATCTTGGCATGCCTCATCACTTAGCACATCTTAGCATGTTTGACATGTATTCCCACTATCTGGAACATCAAGGAGGTGAAGAGAGATGTAGTCCTAAAGTAGGTCGAGTACGAGGGAGAGTAAGGGTTGCTAAAGGGAGGTCATGATCATCCTCCAAGAGCAAGATCATCATGTGAGGGTTCAGAAGAATGTTGCATACCTTAAGGGTCGATTTGCGCTAGGAGGTAGGATGGCACATTGTTGGTTCTCTTCTGGCAGATCGAGCTTAAGAGAGGTTTCTCATGAGAATATGGGCATGTGATTTCAATGGTGTCTTTGTGTGAAGGCCGCATCAAATTCTGAAATGTTGAAATTTGCAACAAGAAATAGTGAGATTGGAAACCAGAAAGGACAAAAAAAAAATGCACCCACACTGGTGAGGAATTTTGATGCACCAGGAGTGAGGAATGTGGGGCGTCTAATTTATTTTTCCTTTAAATAAATTGGACAATAAATTGTAATTTCATCTCATAACAACTTGTGTCAGTTAATTAAGTCATGATGACCGAGTTAGCTCAAGAAATTCAAGTACTTGAGGGTCTGAGATGAGGCATCTAGAGGGATTCTAATATTTTTTGGGTCCAATTGAAGTTGATGCATTAGTAGGGTGCAAGTGTAATTAACTCAATTAAATGCGTTAAAATTAGTTTAACTGGTTCTAACTGAGTGATGAGCTAGTGAGAGTTCCAGTGAATTAAATTATATTTAATTCACAATGAGTGATAAATCATATAACTGATAATTCACTATTAATATTTGCATGCATGTCAGTTTCGAGGAATACACAGTTGAGACAAAGGTTAAAGGGAACATAACTATCAGTTGTATTCAGAGAAAATTTCCCATGTGAAATTATAAAGTAAATGGGATTCCATGATGGATTGCGCAATCAAGGAAGACTGATTTTCCTAATTAATAAGGAGTTAATTCCCTAGGAATTGCATGAGCAAGGCAGGCTGAAGTAAGGATGAGAATTGGCTAAGTACTAGACCGAGTTTTCCTAGATCAACGGGAGACAATTGACAGAGTGCTAGAGAATCTCATGAGAGATTAAGAATTAATGTATTGTTTCATGATTCCTTCACTTAATACATAATAGAGATAGAGGGGTTTTGAGCAGTTTATTTCCCCAAATACATCATGTTGTTGTACGATTGATAATTTATTTCTCTTACTTATATGTGATTGCGCGATTGTGTTTTGTTTCCACAAATTGTAGGAAGGATTCAATATCTTGTTTTAGTATATTACAAGATTAGATTGAATCTCGTTGGTTAGATTTTCTACATGGTATCAGAGCAGGAATTTTTTGAGTGGTGAGTTTGCAGAGAATATTTGAATATTTTGTTGTAAAATTTTCAAAAACAAATAGAATATTTGGATTCCTTGCGAAAATATACCCAAAAAAAAAAAAAAGACATCGGTCAAATCGGAGCTCGGATAAGGGAGATATCATCGATTTAAAATCAACTCTTTTTTAGAAACTTTTTGTAACGTCAGGACAATTACACTGTGCGCGAGTCAAGAACCTATATGTAATTGAGGTACCAGATACATGCAAATATTTGAGGAGAAAGGAAAAAGTTAGAGACTTGGTGATTTAAAGGGAGCATAAATTACCTCTCAACATGCATCCTCATGAGAAGCAGTCTTAGAAGGTTGTGGAGTCACTGCCACAATTGGAGAAGCAGAGAGGAGACTGAGTGGAAGCATCCACTCAAGTAGAGACCTCCATGAGGGGGAAATTTTGAGCTAGATGGGAAGAGGGAGTAGCCATACCTCGAGGTGTAAGGTGGGGTGATGTGTAGACATAATCCCAAGATAAGAAATTTGGGCAAGGTCCATTAATATGGTGTGTCTCATGGATCGAACCTAGCTACGAGGAGCCCACAGTACAATAGTAGTAGGAAGGATCAGTTAGATTTATGTAGTCAAATGTCAACAAGACAGAAATCAGAGTGACAGATGTCAAATACTGGATCACAAATCAAAGCTAGCAATAGTTCAAAGGGCACGGATGCAGATGTCAGCAGCAGCGCAAAGAATCCAATACTAGACAGGTGTAGTAGCTAGTAGCAGTCAGAAGACTCTGATGACAGATGCATTATACTGAGTAAGTTGTTCGGAGGCTATTCAGTTCCAGGATTTGCAGGTGCAAAAAACACTAGACAAGTGTAGCATGTAGAACATTCCAAAGGTACCGGATGGAGATATATTGAATTCCTTTCTTATTGAGAGGGAGTGTTGAAATTTGCAACAAGAAACAGTGAAATTGGAAACTAGAAAGGACAAAAAAAATGCACCCACACTGGTGAGGAATTTTGATGTACCAGGAGTGAGGAAAGTGAGGCGTCTAATTTATTTTCCCCTTAAATAAATGGGACAATAAATTGTACTTCTGTCTCATAACAACTTTTTTCAGTTAACTAAGTCATGATGATTGAGTTAGCTCAAGAAATTTGATTTAAGCTGATCGAGGTGGATATTGGTGGCCACTCGCCTATTCCACTTGGGTCCTCACCATTGTCTCTTTCAGTTTTTCAGTTTCCTTAATTATAGCACAATTTACTATTTTTGTCAGTTTTTCGGGTCCTGAACTTCAGGAGCTGTTTTGAGGCCCCAAACGACGCTTTTTTGGGCATGAAAGGTTTAGCGATTTCATAGAAATCGCACTAGTAGTTGTAGTCCTCGGAGAGATATTTCTAACGAGGTATCATGTGCGTCATACGAAGATCATATGACCAATTTATGACCCCAGAAAGTTGGCTGCCCAACTAACCCCAACGGGGCCCATAAACTCTTGGTGTTACATCTCCTCGGGTTAGGGTTTTGGTTGTTTAGGGTTTTATCTTATTTTTAAATAATAAAAAAGACCCTTCATCTTCATTGTAACACAGTTAAGAGGAACATAACTATCAGTTGTATTTATAGAAAATTTCCAATGTGCAATTATAAAGTCATTGGGATGCCATGATGGATTGTGCAATGAAGGAAGGTTGATTTTCCTAATTAATATGGAGATAATTCCATAGGAATTGTGTGAGCAAGGCAGGCTGAGAATTGGCTAAGTATTAGACCGATTTTTCTAGATCAGCAGGAGACAATTGGCAGAGTGCTGGAGAATATCAAGAGAGATTAAGCATTATATTGTTTCATGATTCCTTGACTTAATACAAAATAGAGATAAATGTTTTTGAGTAGTTGCTTCCCCAGATACATCTTGCGTTGTGCAATTGATAACTTGTTTCTCTTACTTATATGTGATTGTGCGATCGTGTGTTATCCAAAATTCATCCAAATATGTGATTTTTGCCTTAGGAAATGTGAATTAAGGTACCCTCGGTGGAAAAACATGCATAAATATCTGTTGCTAAGTCCCTTAAATGTAAGATGTTTCCACTTGTCAATTGTGCCTCTTGTTGATGATGAAACCGACACCCTAGTTTTGTAAGGATCACCAAGTGTCATTTTGCGTCAACCCAAGGTCATTTCCATTGTCACCTTAGCAACAAATCCTCTCACTTTAGATTAATTATTGAATCCTAGGGGTGTCCCAAAGCGCAAATTTATGGGGGACTCTTTTATGTGACTAGATCACTAGCTAGCATTGAAAACCATCTTTACATTGTATGGTTCAACATCTTGATGACTCTTTCCCTATTGACCACAAATTTTGTATTCATTATTGCTTTCATCGCAACACCTACAATAGATATTGATGGTGTTCATAAGCCTATTTCTAGTTGTGATAAGTGGATTAGGGGATCCCTTATCACAACCCATTACCCCTAATGCGTTTACTCTATGAGCCAAGGGAGACCAAGGGTGTACTTGTAGGGGCATTGAGACCAAATTTGGGGGGTCATAACATTAGGAAAAGTGGAATGACATAACCAAAAAGTTTCTAAGGGGGGGGGGTATCTTATGGTGTATTGAATGGGCCAAGGGGACACAAGGGTAGCATGTATGTGTAGAAGTCAGAGGTGCAAGCATGGTTTAATAAGATCTATAATCCTAGCATTAGAGAATGAGAAAGGGGCTTAGGACCTAATTTCATAGGGCCTAGGGGACCTAGAGGGAAGGCAGCGAGAGAAATTGATAGGGGAACCCAAAATAGTGGTGATAAGGGGATTAGGAGTCCAATTATCACAAAAACATAATCCCTGAACCCATAACCACTAAATTCCCTATTCCCTTAACCCCCGATCCATTCTCCCTTAACCCCTGCACTCATAAATCATAACCCATAAACCCCTTCATTCATTAAATCTTATGACATTAACCCCTAACCTATATTAATCCATGAACCTCCTAAACCATAAATCCTTATCCTCTTAACCTGTGACCCTTAACCCCTAAACACCTTAACCACTAAAACCTAAATCTCCTAAATATTGAGTCCTTAACCGCTAAATCCCCTGACCCTAAAGCCCTTTGGCCCTTAACGCTTGACCCTTGAAGCCCTTAACCACTAAGTATCCAAGGCCAAAAACAACACCCCAAACCAGGAAATTGACCTCCTAGGAGAATCCTTCATCTCTAATTGAGCATATTAGAAACATTAATTGATTCTTGGAGAACTAGGTACTGGTTACAAGGATATGTGTTTGTGGGTAATGCCATTATTATCATGTATACCAAATGTAGACAATTGGATAATTTGCAAAGCCTCGATTTGAATTACTCACAATATTTACACTTCATCACGTTGAGATGGAGCTTGTAGTGTTCTCTCACGTAAGGAGTTGTAAATGAAAAGGAGCAAGCTCCCATTACAGGGAGTGTTTAAAGAGTTTAAAGAAGTAGTAGGGTTAAGGAGATAAGAGCAGGAGCGCAGTCCTGATTACTTAAAACCTTTTTTCCAAAATTTCCTACTATGTTTCTGGCATACTTTTTCCCTGTCCTATTGACCACAACTTTTGTATTCATTATTGCTTTCATCACAACACCTACAATAGATATTGATTGTGTTCATAAGCCTATTTTTAGTTGTGATAAGAGGATTAGGGGCTCCCTTATCACAACCCATAACCCCTAATACGTTTACTCCCTTAGCCAAGGGGGCCCAAGGGTGTACTTGTAGGGGCATTGAGACCAAATTTGGGGGGTCATAACATTAGGAAAAGTGGAATGACATAACCAAAAAGTTTATGGGGGGGAGGGGGTATCTTATGGTGTCTTGAACAGGCCAAGGGGACACAAGGGTAGCATGTATGTGTAGAATTCATAGGTGAAAGCATGGTTTACTAAGATCTATAATCCTAGCATTAGAGAATGAGAAGGGGGCTTAGGACCTAATTTCATAGGGCCTAGGGGACCTAGAGGGAAGGAAGCGAGAGAAATTGATAGGGGAACCCAAAATAGTGGTGATAAGGGGATTAGGAGTCCAATTATCACAAAACATAAGCCCTTAACCCATAACCACTAAATTCCCTATCCCCTTAACCCTCAATCCATATTCCCTTAACCCCTTGCACTCATAAATCATAACCCATAAACCCCTTCATTCATTAAATCTTATGACATTAACCCCTAACCTATATTAATCCATGAACCTCCTAAGCCATAAATCCTTATCCTCTTAACCTGTGACCCTTAACCCCTAAAAACCTTAACTACTAAACCCTTAACCACTAACACCTAAATCTCCTAAATAATGATTCCTTAACCGCTAATTCCTCTGACCCTAAATCCCTTTGGCCCTTAACGCTTGACCCTTGAAGCCCTTAACCACTAAGTATCCAAGGCCTAAAACAACACCCCAAACCAGCAAATTGACCTCCTAGGAGAATCCTTGATCTCTAATTGAGCATATTAGAAACATTACTTGATTCTTAGAGAACTAGGTACTAGTTACGAGGATATGTGTTTGTGGGTAATGCCATTATTATCATGTATACCAAATGTAGAATATTGGATAATTTGCAAAGCCTTGATTTGAATTACTCACAATATCTACACTTCATCATGTTGAGATGGAGCTTGTAGTGTTCTCTCACATAAGGAGTTGTAAATGAAAAGGAGAAAGCTCCCATTACAGGGAGGGTTTAAAGAGTTTAAAGAAGAGCAAGGTTAAGGAGATAAGAGCGGAAGCGCAGTCCCAGTTACTTAAAACCTTTTTTCCAAAATTTCCTACTATGTTTCTGGCATACTTTTTCCCTGTCCTATTGACCACAAATTTTGTATTCATTATTTCTTTCATCACAACACCTACAATAGATATTGATGGTGTTCATAAGCCTATTTCTAGTTGTGATAAGTGGATTAGGGGCTCCCTTATCACAAACCATAACCCCTAATACATATACTCCCTTAGCCAAGGGGGCCCAAGGGTGTACTTGTAAGGGCATTGAAACCAAATTTGGGGGGTAATAACATTAGGAAAATTGGAATGACATAACCAAAAAGTTTCTTTGGGGGGGGTATCTTATGGTGCCTTGAACGGGCCAAGGGGACACAAGGGTAGCATGTATGTGTAGAATTCAGAGGTGCAAGCATGGTTTACTAAGATCTATAATCCTAGCATTAGAGAATGAGAAGGGGGCTTAGGACCTAATTTCATAGGGCCTAGGGGACCTAGAGGGAAGGTAGAGAGAGAAATTGATAGGGGAACCCAAAATAATGGTGATAAGGGGATTAGGAGTCCAATTATCACAACACATAAGCCCTTAACCCATAACCACTAAATTCCCTATCCCCTTAACCCCCATTCCATATTCCCTTAACCCCTGCACTCATAAATCATAACCCATAAACCCCTTCATTCATTAAATCTTATGACATTAAGCCCTAAACTATATTAATCCATGAACCTCCTAAGCCATAAATCCTTATCCTCTTAACCTGTGACCCTTGACCCCTAACCCTTCACCCCTAAACACCTTAACTACTAACCCCTTAACCACTAAAAGTACAACACCCCAAACCAACAAATTGACCTCCTAGGAGAATCCTTCATCTCTAACTGAGCATATTAGAAACATTAATTGATTCTTAGAGAACTAGGTACTGGTTACGAGCATATGTGTTTGTGGGTAATTCCATTATTATCATGTATACTGAATGTAGACAATTGGATAATTTGCGAAGCCTCGTTTTGAATTATTCACAATATCTACACTTCATCATGTTGAGATGGGGCTTGTAGTGTTCTCTCACATAAGGAGTTGTAAATGAAAAGGAGAAAGCTCCCATTAGAGGGCTTCTCTGTGTGGGAGTGTTGGAGGCAGAGTGGTTTTTGGTATTCCATCGAGGTTTTTCACAAATTTTTCATAGTTGGGCGTGATCGTGGAGGTCCCATTGAGGAAACCAAAGAGACAAAAGCGATTGCAGATTCGTCGTGAGGAGGCTGCGCATCATTTTGAGGAGAAGTAGGGGGTGGTTCCCTACTGGGATCGAATTCTGGGGGGCCATGGTGGCAGAGGGCCGAGTCAGAATTTCAAACACTAGCCTAGATCAAGCAGCACGCACGAGCTCCCGTGTAAAAACCATATTCCCTAATATAGTTTTTATTGATGCTCTAATTAAACTAACATTATTACTTTATGGGTCTTCAACATCATTAAATATTAAATATAACTTTTATTTGAAATCAACTCCTGTTCTTGAAATAAAAATAAAACTTAATGAAAACCAAAAATACTAGATGACCTCCTTTTACTCAAATAAAAATAAAACTTAATGAAAACCAAAGCCACCATAGCAATTGCTTTATAATTTTTTACTACCTATTAAAATCTAATTTGGCCACTAGTCTAAACTCTAAATGGACCTATTAAAATTTATTCCTAGATGTGAAATGACCTCCTTTGCTCAAATAAAAATACTATATGACCTCCTTTTGCTTAAATAAAATTAGAACTTTATGAAAATCAAAATGACTATAGAAATTGCTTTATAAGATTTTGGTGCCTCTTGAAATTTAATTTCGAGCGACTTCTTAAAATTTAATTTCGGGCGGCTATTCTCCCTTGGCCAAGTTCGGGACAGAGCTCGGTGATCTTTAACAATCTTTATGATTTCGACGCAGATTCCATACCCTTCTATTCTTTGCTACACTCTGTATTCGACTATATTTTTAACGCGATTTTATTATATCAGATCTGGTTTAGCTCTTTTTCCAGCTTTAATTGAGATATTCTTCTCCTGATTTGGGGGTTTCCCTGCAATTCAGAGCAGAAATCATGTGGTTTGTTGCCAGCATATGGAGATAAAACTGCAACCTTCGAGAACTCAGAGAGGGAGAGTGTGTGCTGATAAGTTCGAAAGGTATTTTCCTAATATCTATGATTTTTATTGTTAAAATTTCAATAGATTTAAACTTGTATATAGAATTACGTAGAAGGCAGTGGTAGGGTTGACAAGATTTTATAAAATCAATCGTATTTTTTTTTCGTGCTTAACAAGACCAGGCACTCCTTAGAGCTGCTCCCATACGCTGATTTTCCCTTACTTTTGTTGTAGGAATTAGTCCTTACGGCCCCTCTAGCAAGCCTAAATAGACAAGTGTTATCCCTGTAATAACTATAGTGCCTGAGAATTTCTTAAACAATAAATATGCCACCCCTTTTGGTACCAAAAAAACCCTATTATCAACGTATTTACGTAGCTACTCCTCGGCCCTGTTATATCTTCTAATCAGACCTCAGAACAGTCATTTCAGGCTTCAGTCTTCTCTTCTTCAAGCTGTGGCTTACATTAGAAGGTGTTTTACTCCTAAATTTTTTCGCTTTGATGTTAACTTAGCCTCCCTCACCTTCTATTTATACGCAATATAAGGGCTTCATTTGGGTGTCCACATTGGCTTGACAAGTTTTCACATGGCTTATTAACATCAAGCCGACCTAGACTCTTCTTTAGCTGAACCTTTTTGCTCCTTGATCTAGACACCCACAACTCCCTATGAGTTGCTTCGCTGAGCACACTCTGATTCACTATCCCTTAAAGTAGCTTAGATAATCTCTGATACCATGTTGTTTTTCCACGATCTTGGGTCTAGGATAGTGTCTTAAAAATTTTCACACTACCAAACCAATAATCACAATGATACTACTTTGCACAACAAAATATAAATAGCAGTAAATCTACCAATGCACAAAATATAGAAAACTTCTTACAATTTTTAACCCAACTTTGTTGTATTAATCAACATATGATACAATAGTATAGGGCTCACGTACCAAGGATAATGGCCTTCATACACCCATTGATACAAGATACAAAACTAGGTTTGGTGTCAGTCCATCGACAACCAATCTGCCCTCAACAAGATACTTTGACCATGTCGCTATCGCATTCTCTCTCAGCTCTTCTCGGTCATGCCCTGTACCAGCTCGGTCCTTTAGCTCTCGATCTACAGCTCTTGACTCTATCAATGCTCCAAGTCCATTTAGCCACTAAAGCTTGGCTGCTAATCTGCTCACTAGTTGTGCCTTAGTCCATCAAGGGCACAACACATCAAGACTCTTGTCAAATTGTTCACAACTCTGTTTGTGAACAATTCTCAATCTTCTCATTGTTGCTCGTCAGTTACTTAGGGACTTCAAACCACTATGGTCTTCCCGTGCTGCACCAATGAAGGCCAACATAGGGCATGAAGGGCTACCACCTATCGCTGCAATATGTCTATATCCCACAATGAACACGGGCTAGGAGGACTACCCATCATCTGCTGTAGAAGTCCTCCACACACAAGTCTAGGGCTACACAAAACTGCTCCTGGTTGATCAGACCCTTGACCTCTGGCAACCACCTAGGTCCATGAAGATGGTGCACACCGGGCCCCAACATGGGTACTATCACACTATCCTCCAACATACCATAAATGCACAATCCACGTTCACACTTGGCCCACTCTCACGTTGCCCTCCAGCAGATCACGAGTGACCAATACTTGTTGTAGCATCTACCTCTGGCTAGGGCATCCTCAAACTTAGAAATCCTGCTCGTGGCTGCCAAGAGACTTCTCTAACAGTCCTGTCCTAGGACACCCATTCATTGCGAGATCTACTCCTAGTTGGGGTTTCTTAACACCCAAGAGAACCCCAACACATGGCTCCCACAGGTTGCATATGAATTTGATCCTATCACCAATCATTACACTGGTTAGGGCTTCTAACCAACACATTAGCCCTCCCTTCTTTGCTTCCACAAGCTGTACTAAAATGTTCCAACTGTCCAAACTAGGACCAACAATTTAACACAAAAACATACCTCGACTCCCTTTTGGATTCCCTTGTGACTTCTTTGATAGTGTTGCACAACTTATACCACCTAGCTGCAAAGTGGGTATGGTTATACCACCTAGTCATGACCCTTAGAGAGAGGTTTGTCTTTGCAATATATACCATAGATTTGGAAGATGGTTTGCAGAACTATGTATGGAGATAACAAATCCAAAGAAGGTGGAACTTGAGTAGAAGACGAAGTAGAAGTAATGTGCCATATGAGGAATGGATTGACATGAAGAGGAGTTGATTTTGGTGGACTATCCATGTCATTTTGGACAAAGTTCTGAAGCAACCTATAAACAATTAGACAATGGACTTTTAGAGGATGATTTGTGACCCTAGGTCAAGAATCTACAAATTTTTAGAAGGATGATAAGAGGAGTAGTTCAAATTTGTTCATAGATTGTACAAAAAAGAATTGGTACACAAGAATAGTGATTTTGAGAGGTACTCAAATCGCTATTAGGTGGCATATTTGAAGAGCCCTAGATGAGGCCAGCGTTGTGTCCATTAGATTAGTAAAATAATTGATTGTGGTTGGGAAAATTGATGGCAGTCCAAGTATATTTGGATGGTCGTTAGGTGATATTCAAAGAAGAGCCCTAAGTCTTGTACTCGTGAAGGAAACATAACTGGTATAAGGGTAGGTTTTTGGGCCTAAGGATGTGTAGACTTTGAAGGACTAAAGTATCATTCAATTAGCGGGTTATCCAACTAGCCCCAGTTCACTATATTGTGGGGGATTGAGTTAGCGAGAAGAAGGGAAACCTCCATAGCCCTAGACTTGTCATCTTGGAGTAGGAATATGGCAAAAGTGAGCAGACCAAAGAGCTGTTCACAAACATAGCTGTGAAAAACTGATTGAAAACCCTAAGTGTTGCAGAACTTAAAGGAAAAAAGAGGTAGATAGAGGTAATTTTTTTTTTATCCAAGTTTAGTAACCTAAAGGAGTTGATTTCATTGATAGAGGCAGATTTAGGAGTCGCATAACGAGAGGCAAGAGGACCTGTCAGATGTTTTCACGACATGTGGACTAAAAGGGATATGTGTGGCCACCATAAAAAAGTGGGTCAGGTGTTGTCTTGTTCAAGGTAGATTGGTTGTCAAAGGACTAACACCAAGCCCTAGTTATATCAGTGTGATTGTAAAGGGCCATGATCCCATGTATGCGAGCTCTAGCCTATTCTATTATAGTTTGTAATTTAACAAAGAACATTTTGAAAAATTTAAAATTTTTCATGTGCACTAGTTCATGATTCCTTGATGTGTGTAGATTTCGTTGTGAAAAGTAGATGTGTTGTGGCACTTTTGTGTGTTTGCATCAAATATTCTAAGACCAAACCCAGATTCTCATGTGTCATGGAAATTCAACATGTGCCTTGTTCACCTAAGAACTACTTGTAACTCATCTTAGGTTACTCGTGTCCAATCTCAACGCATCCCACTTAAAAAGTTACCAAGACAAAGCTCATCACATCCAACTGTGGTCATAAAACAACTAAGCAACATAATTTACATCTTGACATTCCATAACACCTGACATGTCTCAAATTCCTTAGCACTATGTGGCATGTGTTAACATCCCCTACAATCCTGGGCATGCTTTTACACTCCCTAACACACCCTAGCACTTCCTAACACACCTTGGTTGCAAAGGCGAGAAGGATCTTGTTAGAGGGAGTTCGAGGCCATAATGTCTCAAGCCTCCATGAGAAGGTGAAACCATTGCAATGTGGAAGGCCTTGATAGATCTGTACCTGAATAGCAGCAACCATAGGAAGTTGGTGCTGAAAGACAAGCTCAGGAAGATCAAAATGGAGAAGGGCGACACGATCCAAAAATACTTGACCAAGTTCACTCAATGTCAAGATGAGCTTGGAAGTGTTGGGATATATGTTGCCTCAGATGATTTGGTGAGCCTAGCTCTTATAGGACTTCCCAAGAGGTGGCATATATCCCAAAACCATTATTCTCTTGACCCATTTTCTGTTAGAGGCATTCATATAGTTGTCCATATTTAACCTCTGATCTTAACATGTCCTAGGCACTAGTATTTTGCAACTCAAGGCTATCTCTAGGAGCTACAACACCTTCTATGAGCCCTTATCTAAGGTCCATATTAACCAAAATATGGGTGTATATCTTAATCCCCATCTCTAAATATGTAGATTCATGGGCTAGATAAGATCCCAATGAGTTACCTATATCTTTGAAAATTAGGGTGTCTCGATAGTTAGGAGGGAGACTTGGAAGATGAACCTATATTGGGGCCATATCTAGTCTCTCCTACTTTGCATCGAAGAGGAACATCTAGAAATTGACAAGGATAGGAGATGAATCAATTTTCTAAACCATTTGTTGTACCTCTCGGGTGTCTGTAACATCTTTGAAGCACAAATGAATCCAACCTTGGGCTAATAGCGACACCTCTGGAGGAAATTTTACAATAGGTAAGATTTCCTTGTCTGCCCACACATTTAGGGTTGAGGACCTTAATTTTCAACCCCTTACTTACCCCGCCAAGTATTTTTGGGACATTTCCTCAGTCTTTTGAATGGTGACGTTGACTCCCAAAAATAGAGAACGAAGGAATTTGTTCTTCTTCTTTACACTACAATGGATTTTCCACTTCCTTACTTTCTCAGATTCATGTTGAATCATAACTCATTCTTATTCACAAGGGTGTTTCTCCCTGAAAACCACAAGACCATTTATGATGTTAGTTTGACCTTCTTCCGTTGTCGAGGCAAGGCTCTCCTTCACTAGTTCGCCGAAGGAGGGCGAGGCTGATGGCACTTGAGATGAAGGATATACAAGAAAACTATCCAGAGAGGCTTATGAGAGTGAAGAACCCCCACCGTGTTCAAAAAATTTCTGAAAACCCTAAGGAAGTAGTAACACATTGTATGTCTTCCTCCAATATTTAGGACAATATGGAAACTAAACTTAGAGCCAAACACCCCAAGAAGAGTTCTCTAGCCCCTAGGGCCTTCGAACTGCTAGACAGTTGCCTATTGAATTCTTAACTTTGCTTTCTAAAGATCTGGTAGGCCCAGAAACTATAGTATGGTGACCTTCTAAGTTGACTTTGAAATTTGAATGGATAAAATCCTTGGGACTAGCCAAAATTTGTTGAAAACCCCCCTCCTCTAGTTCATAATCCACCAACTCCTCCTCCTCCTCCATGTGGGTCCAATAGTAAGTAGTCAAAATGTCATCTAAAAAAAATATTTGATGAATAATTGCGTGTCTTCAAAGGTTTTATCATGGCCACCATATTTGTACAAAATATATATCATGTGTATAAAAAACTCATTGTTACCATTTAATCTTATTTTGCATTTTGACAAGGATATCAGAGATCACATTGTCTAGATCCTGTTCACTCTTTGTCAAAACTACGACCCTTTCTCCACCTGCAATTTTTCCTTGGGCCTCTAAGGTTTCTCTAGTGTTGAATTCTTCTCCCATGGTCAAAACGTTGTAATGTTATCTTTAACAGTTAGAGTCTGTCAAAATAAAATTAAAATTAAAAACATAAAATTAATAATTAACCCAATCTAGATATATTTTAACTCTAGATCTACCAAGGCCGAGAGAGAGGAATTAAATCTCTTGAAATGCAAAATTCCTTAGATTTTATTTCTATAGACATTCGATAGATTGGAAGTTAAGATGAATCTAGATTAATCATATACCATGAAAAAAATAAAATAACATAAAAAATATAGAGTGATTTGCAAACCCAACATAGCATCCACCTTTGTTTTGAAAAATATTAAAATATTTACCATATTTGAATAAAGTTTAAGAAATTTAAATATTTATTATATTGGAATAAATTTTTTGTTGTTGTTGTTGTTTTTTAAGGTTTTTCCCTTTCGATTAAAATGCTTTGACTCATCCGAAAATAATTTTTCCACTCCATTTAAATTTCAATAAATTTGAAGAGGGGATTGTCATGGAGTATTGGCGGGAAAACAAAATACATAACATTCTGTTACCAACCAAAACAGTAGAGCACAACTAGAGCTATAGGAGGGGAACCTGAAAACCCTCTCATCAATATTGAATGCATTTAAGAGTTTGAATCGAGCACGATTATTTAGTTTCAAGAAGAAGAAGGCCACCCTCCTCCTCCATCTGTTGAGAGGTCTATGAGAAGGTAAGAGTTTAAACAATTATTTCATGTATAATGTAGCTTCCGTGCCATGAAAATCAGAAATCAGGCCATCATCTGTGCACTCTTGCAAGACAGGGAAAACTCCACAAGAAATGTTTGTAAATGCCGACTACTCCTGAATTTGAGCTTGGGAACCCCTATAGCAGCAAAGTCTCTGGTTCCGGTTCTTATCACTTCTTCCACATCACCATTTTCTTGAGCTCTTAAACCTTCAATTCCACCTTTGATATCCCTGATTTTCTCACAAAATCAGCAACACTCTCAATAGTGGCTACACCCTGCTGCAAGACTAACTGCAAACAATGTTGCTTAACAATGTTAGTGAACTCCATATCAAAGTTTATCTGTGCACCATGCACCTCCAGTTATCTCCTTTGAAGGTGTCAATTCTGCTAGCATATACACCTTCATTTCCTGGTTAGAAACACACTTCACCCCTTTTATTAAGTCACGAGCTTCTAGATTTTTCAATGCTTTGTTAACCTGTGGTTGCTGTAAAATTTTTTTTCCCTTTTCATATTTTTTTTCCATATACCCATATTTCCAACAATTTTTATGACTTGATATATGAGCATATCTTCAGATGAGAGGCTCTTAAACCTGACAAATTTTTCTTTTGCCTGTTGCTTGTAAACTATGAAATCACCCTGCTTGAAAACCCGGAGTTGATGATTTAGAAGCAGGGAATTGAGTGCCCGAGCTCTAACATTGAGATCAACATCTTTAAGATTTTCCTCCATGATTTTATCTGTCAATCCATCAGAGAAAGTAGTGAAAAGATCCAATATTCTATTGATGCTAGTAGCCATTTGTGAAGCTGATGTTGCCATCTCTAAGATCTT
The DNA here is from genome assembly GCA_034641835.2 of Pinus albicaulis. NCBI lineage: Eukaryota > Viridiplantae > Streptophyta > Pinopsida > Pinales > Pinaceae > Pinus > Pinus albicaulis. The sequence continues at coordinate 1,639,924,028 of CM076579.1, read as the reverse complement.
CAAAACTATAATGGGCTTCGAACCCTAGAACAGTATGTGCGTTTGTAGTGTCTGATTATCCCGATAACCCCATTTACAGTATGGACTTCGAACCCTAGCCACAGTATGTGCAATGCATGCCCTCAAGCAGAAAAAAAAAATGTATGTATATATGCTCTGCATTTTGAACATTTTTGTGGGTATTACTATGTTTTGATCACAGAAAACAAAACTATGCACAACTGAATTTTGATAATTTTGATACTAGATGTAGAATTGAATGGTGCCTGAAGCGTTGTCTGGTGGGGGACAATTTCTAACTAGTGGATTTAGTTTCGAACTGCTTTATGAATAGGCCTCACTTATTTTCGTCTCAAGCATATCAATTTCATTTTCCAACATATATTATTAGCATTTACTCATGCAACCTGTTGTGCATAGGGTTTCCATGTTTCATTTTCTAGTTGTCACTGTAGAGGCAACCATGCCCTCCTTTTTCCAAGCATATCTAGCTATAAATTTTTTCCCTATTTTTTACAAAAGGGGCAAGTAGGTGTCATTTATTCAACTTGTTATCATCTCTACTTGCAATTTAATTCAATGATATCCAACATCCCATGGATTTAATGTCTTAGCTTTCTATGATCTATCATAGCCTAGATTCTCATGCTTTGTTTTTAGAGCCAAACATTTTGCAAAGATTCAACTTCTGGTGATCATCATGAAACCTTACTTAGAGATTCTGATGTGCTCTTTTGATTTTGAGTTTGCATTCTTGAATTTGAAGTGTGCTTTGAATTTTTTTTAATTGTTCCTTCACATGAATTGTATTCAATTTCTTATTGTCTGTCCAAACATGGAAGAGCTCTAGATAAAAATATGTTGATGCATGTTGTATTCGGTGCTGCTTTATAACTTGTAATCCAAGGGACTTAATGTGATAATCCATTGTATCTAGGAACATGGATCTATGCTTCTGTCACCAATGACTGCTTCAACTTACTGTTATTATTTTTGGCACTATGAATGGAACTTTTCCAGATGCTTACTTTGAGATTTCTTATGCCTGCCATGTGATATTGATTTGTTTGTCCATTTTTTTCTGGGCCAGGATTATTTGGCAAATGCATCAACTGCTGACATTGGATATACTGTACTTTTAGAAAATGCGCTTGCGGAGAGGGACCGAAGGTATGTTTTTTCTCCTTCTAATTCTTGTTGTAGCTTGATTCATATCCTTACCACATGAATAAACTAAGTGGCATTTTAATGAATAGTTGTTTGTGTTTGTACTGAAAGATGTGAGATGCTCTACATCCTGCTTGGGGTGGGTGAGTCTGTCAATAATTTATTTGCATGTAATTGCATTTAATCTATACTATGTGTTAGGTGCATCGAATATAATATCCCAGATCCATATAATTCTAGTTTCGATAGGGTCAATATTGCATATCTTGAGTTTAGAGAAATGATTGATGTATTGAATATTGAAATTTGAGATATTCAACCCTGAGCTTTGGAACATTGATGTGCATATCGGACACAATTTTAGATGTGTCTGTGCTAGTGTATATTGATTTACATTTGATATTAGTGCGAGTAATCTCATTTGTTGTGGGGTTGACTTTGTTTAGTTTGGAGGCTTTGCAGGTTTTTTTCATTTGGTTCAGAAATGCAAGTGTGCATTTTGATATGCAGTTTTGTCTTGCTTTGTATCTTTGTTACTCTTTGATGTTATTTATCTCTGGGAACTTGGAAGCATAGAGAAGGAATGGAGTTAATGCATGCCATTGGGTTCTTAGTCGATTTCTGATTTGTACACTGTCGTGGATGTTCCACCGGATCTTCATAACAAATTTTATAATATTATACAGTCTTTTACTAGCACTATTCTACTCAAGATTGCAGAATTCATATCATTAGATTTAACACAGAAATTATTGAGAATCAACTAAAAGTGAAATGAAGGAAACAAACAATTACACACCATCCATACATTGAATACAAGATATACCCTAGGAAAACCCAATATAGGATGAACCCAACTAGGAGAGGCCTATACTTTTCTCTTTTCTTCTGTGGATGAAAAGTGAATACAAAGAAATGGGTACTCACACTGGCAAAATGTGGATGCTACATGATTTCCTTCTTCCTCTGTCATGCTTCAATCCCATAACTATGAACATAATATTGAAACATAACTATGAAATAGATATAAATGCATAGAACATAGAGAAACATGTTACACAACTTGACTCGTTTGTAGAGAGTTGAAGAAGTTACATGGTCACTAGGTGTTGTGGTTTGTCTCATGAGGATCACTTTTTCTTTCTAATATAGATCCACCGAGTTCTGTTGACATGGGTTAGTGGAATTGTGATATACTGATTTGTGAAAGGGAATCATGAACGCAAGGTTGTTAGGACTAAGCTTTTCCTTTTTCGATTCACGAAGATGCTTTAAACCTCAAAAGAGATTTGATGGCACCAAAGTTGAGTGTGTCTCCCCACCACTACCAAGGGGAACTTGCATAGGTTTCTTTTCTTTCGGTTGAGACATTTTCTTTCTTGGAGAACATATGTTTCCCTGTATTACTTACCATCCTTTGGGATTTTTCCTATGTCCATTGGATGTAGAAGATGTTGGTGAAGAATCAAGATGAATAGGTTTCTTGGAGGTGTACAATTTGTTGGCATGATCTACATCTAAATTTTTTGCTTTCAATGTCTAACATTTCGGTAAAAGTGAGATCAACCCATTATATGAGCAACTAGTTGGGAAACTCACAACTTAGGTTGAGCACTACACAGATATGGGTAAAGATGTTGATCCCATGACAATATGAGCTCCATTAACTTTAATAAAATGATCCTGGGAGTTTTTAATAGTTGCAAGAAAATTAGGATACCATAAGTGAAGAGGAGGTTTGAAACTCTTACGTAGACCAGAGTTTCTGTAATAATCATGGTGTTTGGATCAAACTTTCAGAACTAGGGATGAAAGGAGAGGTTCAAATTCCCCTAGAAATAGGGTCCTAGGTTGAATTTCTTTTTCCTATCCACCATGGCCTAAAAATTACAATGAAGTAACACTTGGAATGGAGGAAGAGCTCATCGTTGGTAATCTAGGTTTGATTTTTCCACCCATGAAGCATTTTTGTAGATGGCCAAAGCCCATTCAAAGGACAAAGAGTGCCATCCCTTCAATACAAAAATTTGTGGGCATATACATGCAAGTTCCAACACTGGAATGTCCTTTGATTTCTCCACTATAAAGGCAGAATTGAGGGGCGGCTTTTTCTTTGAGGGAATAGAAAGCCTAGGCTTCACCTCATCCTTGAATTGATGGGATTGGGACGAGGGCATATTTTTGCATAGGGATCCTCCAAGAAGGCTTGAAACTAAAAGCACGATAGCATCCTTGCTTATGCCAAAATCCACGGGAAAGAAACTATCAAGGAGTTGCCTTCTTGCATAGAGTCGTTTCTAATGGCTTGGAGGGAACCTTGTCGTCGTTGTATCCATGAATTCAATATAGAGATAGAACCCATGGATTTCATATGAAAATAGAAGGATTCCCCTGAATGGGACCTCATAAAGACTTGAAGATCTGCAGTGACTCTGCCTCATTTTTTAAGATTTGTGTTAGATAGGAGTGCAATGGTGCTAGTTGAATGAAGACCATATTAGAGCTGAAAGTCTTATCTAGTGTTTGTAAGTTGCGACTCTTAAAATGAGATGGTGACACCTTGTTTGGCTTGAAATTCCATGGATATAGCTGGTGACCACATGCTCTCTCTAGTTATAGTTTTAACTACCAATCCTAATGTAGTCCTAGCGCATCCATTGACTCCTTTTATTTTTGTGTTTATTTAATTAGGATTAACTACAACAAGCATGATGATAGAGCACTCATTCAATGTCTTATTGATCCATTGATGAGTTTTTTTAATGTATCAAATGCAGGATCAACTATAATTTGAGCTTTGAGCTCCAGATAGACTTTGTCAAATTTGAATCTAATGTTGACACTGGCATTTGAAGCAATGGATTTACAAGCCCTTGATTTCATGAACTGTCTTGACTCTTAAATATTTGTGTAACTCCCTAGTTTCTTATATTAATCCCAAAAAAGAGACAACATGCAAATCTAAACTAGTTAATTAGTTGGCAAAAATGTTATCATAAACCATGTGCAGAACAGTGTTTTATTGCTTGGAGGGATCCCCTCCCTTCATTATTTCTATGAATTTAATATATAAACAAAAAATGTGGATAATATGGAGGGGTTCCTCTGAAGGGGACCTCATAAAGACGTGAAGATCGGCTATGGCTCCCCCTTGTTTGAATTTTCATGTTAGATAGTATCGCAATTATAGTAGTTAGACAAAGGCCATACTATATTGCTTGCCCTAGTGTTTGGCAAGTGAAGAATCTTCAAAAGATATGGTGGCACCTCATTTGGCATGAGATGCTAGATATATCCACTAACAATATTCTTTGTGGTTACAATTGTAACTACTAGCCCTAATGTGGCCCTGGCTAGGTCATTGACCCCCTTTGCTGTCATGTTCATTTATCTAGAGTTTGTTATTGTAGGCATGATGACAATGACTTCTTGACCCATTGATGTGACCCCTTTTGCTGTCATGTTCATTTATCTAGGGTTTGTTATTGTAGGCTTGATGACAATGACTTCTTGACCCATTGATGTGTGTCCTTGGTGTAATCAAAAGCAGGATTGGCCAGAATTTGAGCCTTGAGCTCAAGATTGACTTCGTCGAACTTGGATCTCATTTTGATGATGTCATTTGAAGCCTAAAGTGGGAGGCATCAGGCTTCTTACTAGAGAAGACTTCTTCGGGAGTCTTGGAGTCCAATGTGGAATGCGGGCATCTATTTTGAACATACACAATGGCACGGGAAACTTCCACAATGGTTCTATTCTTCCTTTCAACAAAACCATTTTTCTCAAGAGTATACATAGTTGGATCAGCCAATCCTCCAAGTGTCACACACACACCCCTCAAAGACAGCTCCAAAAAGGTCAACACTGGTCAACAGAAAAAGTCAATGCAGAAATTCAACGCTGCGGTCTAGAGCTGTGGTCAAAGGTCACCCTTCTCCTCAATCTTTTTGCTCTCTAATGCTGCCTCAAGAGATTGGATTTTCTGCACAAGAATGGAGGTCAAACTCCAAGCTTTGACCCACGGTCAACGCATGTCAACGCACCAGCAAAGAGCCCTAAAAATAGTTCGCACTCCTTCCGCTTCAGATCCGCACATGTCAGAGAGAGAGGCCTCCAAAGGCTGAATGAACCAATCAGATCACAAGAGGAAATGTGTGATGAGTTGATGATGAAATGGACATCATCTCTCTCCAATTTATATCCATCAATGAGGGTGTGTGACACATCTATTGGGCTTGCAAGCCTTCATTACAATTCGGGTCGACCTTGACAATTTGCACATGTGTGGAAAATAAAATCAAAATATAAGTTCTTCTCATCCAAACAAGATGATCTTTAGATCAATCTTGCACCTCTCCGAAAGAGGAATCCAACAAAAATATCATCATCATCATATGAGCAATGCAACATGGATTTTGGATCTAGTTGCCCAAAATTAACAAAATGATACCTGTAGTTTGATAAAAATTGATACCTATGCCAACTCTTGCCTAGTTGATCATGTAATAGAAGTCTTCATCTAGCACAACATGATGATGCCAAGTAAATAAAAGCATTCCTTCCTATTCTATTGCTCACCACTTAACAATTTCTGGAACATGGCATTGAATTTTATTCATTTCTGGTCCATTCTAATCTACTCAAGTGGTATATGTTGTCTTGATGTTACTTTCTTGTTGTTGGAGATCCATTTCTGGAAATGGATACTCCACTTCCAATAGACATACCAGTTGTTGCAATACCATAAATCAATTTGCATATGTTGTTTAACACACTCACTAGGAGTATAAATAAATGATGTAGAAATACTTCAAACATTCTGGCCAATGCACCTGTCAAAGCATTATTTCCCATTTTTCGAAATGGACTCCTGGAGCTTGTCAATTGTAAATGATTGTTTATTCCCAAATACTCCTCACTTTTAAGAGGGCCCGCCACCTATTTTTTGATCTATTATCAGATTTATATTTGCTATACCTATTTCCTTGAGTAGAAGAAATAGGTATTACAAATACACGCAGTGAGCTATTAGAATGTCATATGTACTTTTTAGACTCATGAAACCTGGTTTGGTTAACAGAGTAAACTAATGAAACTTGGTTGGGTCTTGTATTACAAAAAATGTTGAACCATTGAGATGGCCAAAATTTTGTTGGCACCATATTGGAAATGAGGAATCCTGTCATGTTTGTATCCAATCCTGCTATGTAGTGTAAGTTTCCATAAAATGATGCATTGTGGGGTTGTTAGAGTGAAATTTAAAGTTCCTACTTGGGCACTTGAGGTGCTGTGAAACTCACAAAGGAGCAGTATGTGTAAAATAGGTTCTTTTCGTATTAAATTATTCTGAATTTCTTTTTTCCAGCAACTACAGTAATTAGATATAGGTACTAGAGATTTTCTTTTTGCAGTTATGGCAAGAGGTCATTGTCTGGGCATATGCATGCTAGATAATAAACATAACAGTAACAAATTTACAGGACAGCAAAACGAGAGAAAACCAAACAAATAGCATTAACTTCATTTTGAAAAGCATGATATATAGGTTCTTTGTGATCTAGATAACTCTTTAAACTTTCATTTTTACAAAGATTCATCACCAGATTCTCCAAATTCATCTTTGTACATCAATGCAATATTCTCTCCTCAACAATACACTTTATTATCAACTGATATGCAATTACTGGTTTGTCTTGGCCTATACTGTGAGATCATGATTAAGATCATAAAAGAAAAAAATGACTGAAATATAGATCATATATAATAAACTGTATCTTCATTTGGAAAATTGATTCCAACCCCTGCCACCCCACTGCCTCAGTTGAAATAAGAAAAGTAAAAATTTCATTATCTGGGATACTGAAGTTATTTATTCAATGTTTCTTTTCTAATGTTGAAGTGCTCCCATCCATTCGACAATATACAAAATATAAGAAGTTCAAGAAGTCTTCTAGTATATCAAGCATCCCTGTACACCTTGTTTCAATTGTGGAAGAACCTTTCTAATACCTGAAGCTTTCTAAATGCTCCAACTAGCATCTCAAATACCTTTCTTATGAAATCAGTCACCCGCTCTTGTCCTGGGAAAAGATATGATGATTTACAATCTCGAAGGAGGAGAATTTCTGGAATTATATTCAAGTATTAGTTGTAACAGGATCCAGTAGGACTCATAAATCAGGGTTTGTTGAATAGTCGTCTCTTGAAAATAAATTATGGCACCTTGTGAAACAACTACATGAAGTCTTCCATATAATGCTCAAATAACAGAAGAAAGTGATGATTTCAATTGCCATGAAATTTGTAGAGGAAGAGAATAAATGGAAAGAAAATATTATTGTAATTTGTGATTGTGTTCCTCCCATGTTCAAGCATATATGAGAGTTTTGCAATAGCTACAATAGATGTGAGGCAGTGTAGAACTACTTTCTAGAGGTGCACGAGGTCTCCATTTTTATTGAAGTATCAATAAAAAGCGTATTTGCACTCCCATAGTCTACTAGACCTTCCCAACCTCTATTCGAATCCCTATAACATCCATGGAATTCATTGCCTTCTCAAATGAGTCTTGTCATGGCATAGTCCTCAACTGAATAAGAAAGAATCCCACCTAAAAAAATTATAGTTCCTCCCAAAATGTGTTGCAGGACCAAATCACGCACTCCTCTAGGTTTCTCTGACCACAAAACCACCTTGAATACAGACAAAAAAGCCCACAAAAATATGCAAGTCTGAGGCAGCAACTTGTCATGTTCCCTTGCTGGCTGCTCCATCCAATTTGCTTGACAAAGAAATTCTTGTTTTCAAACCAGTGACCCAATTTTTGGCCTCTGATAGGCAGGCCTGTTTCCCTGAAAATGTTTTTTTTGGCTCCACTGATTTTCTATAACCAAGAACTGTGGAAAAACTTGAGTTAATTTCGAAATGCATCAAAAGTCCTCAACGGAGTCCCAAAGTTGGCCCAAGACTTGCCTGATGGATTCGTCTTTTACAACATAATGCTTCAACCAAGACTTGTCCAATGCTTGGAGCTTGTCATGATTATCTATTTCCAGCCACCTTAAGGGTTGTTAAGGAAGTATGCATGGTTGTAACTCCTCCATGTCTCTCCTCTCCATGGTTTTGGAGAGGCAAAATTCAAATGAAGAGGGTGTATTATCATTGAAACTCGAGAACACTATTGAAGAGTTTCTATGATATATTTCAAAACATCCTAAGTTAGCAGCAGCTGCAATTTTCCGTGAAAATGAGATGTTATTTCCTTTTTTTTCAATTCCCTTATCTAACATTAGCTTTCTCACGTTGACTACATCATCCCATAGAAGTAGCATAGATGTTTGAAAATGTCACATATTCTCCATTAAAGCGTCTCGAGTGGCCAAGGAGTTCAACCATGCATGCATGATGCTCCACTCTAGGCTTCACTTCAAACTTTCTACTAATTCGATTGAAATGATGCTAGCCTTCATCTACTGGTCATGCATGGCCGCCGACAGATAAAATAGCAATGAAGGTGATATGGCCTACTTTAATGCCTGCTTCTTGTATTTCATAAAAGAGTGTCAGGGCATCTTCCTCATGCCCATGCATTCGATACCCACACTACAGAGCTACTAATCAGCACATGAAGGAAAAATAATTGCCATGGTAATAGAGTTATGCTTCACCTCTGCAACATGCATTCAACTGCATATTTCCATGGCTTCAACACTATGACCAAATTGAGTATACCTCACAATATCTGCACTCCATTTAATTACATCTAGGTTCATTCCTGTCATTTTGAAGTTGATAAAAGAGCGCCAACACCTCATCAAAATATCCATTCAATGCATAACAAGAAATTACTGCATTCCATGAAATTAGATCCCTCTTTGGCATATTAAAAAACACTTCATATGCATCATCCATTTTTTTTGTTGCAGTACTGCTAATTTTGCACAAGAAGCGAGAGCACTAGCAAATAGTGACTGAATTGGATTTCGCTCCAGCCAGCTGCATTTAGAAAAGATCTCACTACACCATTTTTGTGACCATTCAACTCATGCTTGGATATCATCATGCTCCAATTTATCACATTGGGTTTTGACCTTCCTAGCTACATTTCGTCAAGTACCTTTCCTTCCTCTTCACAATTTCTAATTTTGAAATATCCTGTAGTCATGGTGTTCCATGTAACTGTGGATTTCCCTGCCCTGCTCTAGGGCTACAATCTCAGCGCGTGCCTTGAGGACAATTGGAAAGGTGTGTCTCCACTAAGTCCCCCCTGTTGTGTTTGGTAATATAGCTTGAGGGCTTCCTGGCAGTGTCCATCCCTAACACAACCTCTAATAATAACATTCCATGCGGTAACATTTTTCTTGGGAATTTTTTCAAACACCTGGCTTGTGCCGTTCATACTTCTACAATAAGCATACATGTAAAAAGTGCAGCAGGATCGCCCAAAAAGAGGCAAATTAGTGATATTGGAATTTCAATCTGCATGAGCAATTCTGGCCTTGTATCGATGTCAGATTCAATCCAGTACACCTTTATCTACAACTTAAGCCATTTGGGATTAAACAACTCTATCAACATCACATTGGGATTCAAGTACAACTTAATGTGCCCAATAAGCAACACCCTTTGGGTGAGACAGACCCCATGAAAAAAAAGCTACCAACACCTACAGAACCTGGCTATCTTTATATCTCTTTCTTGTTTTCAAATCTATTTAAATCCCACCTTATTTAAAAGAGTCTGTTGATGCTGATGATTGTTGGATGACTCTAGTTTGCCCATCTGTTATCAAAGGACCTTCCAAAACTACTGCATGTTTTGATCCTGCTCTTTCTTCTTTGCCCTCTGCCTCAAAAGTCTCTGTGCCAGAATTCAAATCTAAGTTTAGCCTGGACCGGATTCTATCATTATTGGGAGTTGGAAATTTTTTCAATCCCATTAAGGATGTCGGATATGGGGTGGAATAATTGCACCAGAGGTCAAAATCTGAGAAGTACTTGGAGTGAACTTGAAGAGTCCGAGAAAGGTGCAAACACAGCAAGAAAATAGGCAGAGCTGCATCCAGAGAGGTGCCCAGTGTACAGAAAACAGGGTGACTGCATTGGATATGAAAATTTTGCAGTTGTAGATGACAAAAATCTAGTAGGTGGCCTATATATATCTGCATGGAATGAAGAAATGTCTTGCCCTTGCCCTACACTGAAGAATGTCTGGGGAACAATAAAAAAAATGGATATTTTTGCCTCACAGGTGCATATGCTGGCATTGCAACTACAGGAATTGGTCCTCCAACTTGAGACCAAAGTGTCATATTTCATTTCACCAGCCAGTATACTATTGTGAACATTACCTCAGCTCAAAACCTATTTCGAATAGACTTCCTCTGCAACTTACACCTAGCCATCTTTGTGATAGTACAATTTTGCCTCTCAACCAACACATTTTGTTTTGGAGTGTAAGGTGTAGTATATTGTCTTTGGATCCCATGTTTAGCACAAAATTTATTGAAATATTTTAAGTAGAATTCCCCACCAGTATCATATCTAAGAGAGGCAATATGACAACCTAACTGTTTCTCTATTAATGCTTTGAACTTTTGAAATTCATTAAACACATCATATTTTAATTATAGAAAATATACCCACATTTTTCTACTGAAATAATCAAAAAACGGAAGCAAGTACCTAGCACCAGTGGTTGATGTCATGTTCATTGGTCCACATATGTCTGAAAGTACCAACTGAAGGACCCTCTACGCTCTCCAAGGTTGTCCTTCATAAAATGGTATTCAATGTAGCTTCCCTGCCTGACAAGCTCTGCAAACTCTATGGATATTCTACAGAATGCTTGGAAGTCCATCTACTAGTTTCTCTCATGGAAAATGAGAGAGATAGGTCAAGTTGAGGTGCCCATACCTATGATGCCATAGGGGTGCTACATTTTGCAATAAAAATTACCTTTAACTTACAATTTCTAATAAGATCAATATTCAAAAATCTGAAGACAGTGAAAGCTAAGAAATTCATCTAAAATGCATCATTATAATCTTGGACATAGAAAGCACTTATCATTGCATAGTTTCCCAAAAGGTCAAAATTTTAAGGGCTTCTTTCCTAATTCAAAATCGCTGAAGATATATAAACTAACTATTTCATTTGTCCTACAATTCCAATAGTGCACATGGCAAGCTTCTCTGCAAATCTCTTTTGTTGCATATGGTAGGCCTCTGAATAGACTAAGCTTGTACTAGCATAATGCAAACATGACCTGCAAGTCACCACTGTGTTTTGGTTTCTGAAGACTGTTGCATTATTGAATGACTAGTGAAGTATCAACCAGTGAACAAGTTTCAAGCTTTGGAGAAGTCACAGTATATTATAATTTTGTCTTGCAGATTGACCTCTTAACCAATTTTTGCTAGGAATGCCTCTTATGAAAAAATGAGTTCTTTCCTAACAGGTTATGAGCCTCTTGAAAATACCAGGTTCACTAGAACATTGGAAGCAAATATCTAATGCACGCATCATGCTACCACTACAAGCCATTGCAGAAAATAGAAAACAAGGTGAAAAAGGATCTACAGCTACATTGTAGACGTGTTATAGTGACAAACTTTATTGAATGTCTATTCTCCAACATCCATAGCATTACCACAAATAATCATAGTTTGTATTTAACTCCAAATAATATACATTCCAATACGAATTTTTCAATCATAGTTTTACCTTGTGGCAATGATTTTCCTTATGCCCTGCTCTCGTTTTCAGTCAAAACCTAGATTTCCTATATTGATGACGTTCCTACTGTAATATGACCAACTATCGGACAACTATCTCACTGTAATTCTAGATAAAATGAGCAGTGTACCCAAATAATATCTTTGCAAGCATATCATTGTTACTCACAAGCTTGTGCCATGTGGACCACAACCTAGATTTATTGTCATTTTGAGCTTGGTACTCCTACAGTCCCAAGACAATACTTAGAGATATTGTCAATACATAGAGATCACCATACACGTACTAACCAAAAGGGTCATACTGTGTTCCTCTAAGTCAGGATCATATTTACACTGAAGTCATCAGTGTCAAGGAGATAAATTGCCATGATACATAGTGATATTTTCATACTTTGCTGTCAAGGAAATTCTGTCAATGCACATGATATTCAAATTTATTAGCATTGAAGGTACTCCTTTATTGGTGAGAGATTACAATGCACTGTAATCAAATTACTTCAACACAAGAATTTTGTCAGTCCTTGAAATGGTCAGAAATTGGAATGAAGCTTGAATGGTCCACTTCAATGAGACTGTGACAGAGTGTATATATATAACCTTCCACAAATTTCAAACGACTCTGGAAACTCCAGAAGTGAGCTTTAAGGACTGAGACTTGACAAATACTAGCCTCAGTGATTTATTTGCAAGATTTGTGCCTTTAAAAAGACATGTTATAACCGGCCTCCTTATGAGTTTGATCACATTAGTCACCCAACCATGTCACTGTCACAGGCCAAGATGAGTTTGGATTGTTAAAACTTGTATGATTGCCACTGAATTAATACAGATTAACCTAGGATATAGATCAAACAATAAAGAGTTGCAGATCCAATTCCATATGGCCACAGATCAGAGCTTCGCAGATCCAAGAATTATCACGAGGTCACCAAAGATACATTGTGTAGAAAATCTTCAAACTAGAGAGTTATAGTTCAACATAAGTCCACTTCATTCCAGCGATTGACCAGATTCTCTTGAAACCAAGACTAGAATTTGAAAACTTTCAAACCACCAATATCTTTTAAGGAAAATGATAACAAAACAGAATGAATCCCAGAAGCCCCAAAACTCATCCTAAGCCAAAAGCTTTTTCAATGCCACAGGAATAGTCAAAGAAAATTCCACAATTCCTTCAACACAAGAATTTTGTCAGTCCTTGAAACGGTCAGAAATTGGAATGAAGCTTGAATGGTCCACTTCAATGAGACTGTGACAGAGTATATATATAGAACCTTCCACAAATTTCAAACGATTCTGGAAACTCCAGAAGTGAGCTTTAAGGACTGAGACTTGACAAATACTAGCCTGAATGATTTATTTGCAATATTTGTGCCTTTAAAAAGACATATGTTATAACCAGCCTCCTTATGAGTTTGATCACATTAGTCACCCAACCATGTCACTGTCACAGGCCAAGATGAGTTTGGACTGTTAAAACTTGTATGATTGCCACTGAATTAATATAGATTAACCTAGGATGTAGATCGAACAACAAAGAGCTGCAGATCCAATTCCATATGGCCACAGATCAGAGCTTCGCAGATCCAAGAATTATCATGAGGTCACCAAAGATACTTTGTGTAGAAAATATTCAAACTGGAGAGTTATAGTTCAACATAAGTCCACTTCATTCCAGCGATGACTAGATTCTCTTGAAACCAAGACTAGAATTTGAAAACTTTCAAACCACCGATCTCTTTCAAGGCAAATGACCCTGTAACAACACAGAATGAATCCCAGAAGCCCCAAAACTCACCCTAAGCGAAAAAAAGAAGCTTTTTCAATGCCACAGGAATATTCAAAGAAAATTCCATAGGAGTGGCCTTCATGCAAGGTTAATGAGCTGGGAAAGAAAGTAGTGCAAGTGACACCAACGAAACCCCATAGAAAACAACTGAATCACATTAATCATTCCTTTTTGGCTGTAGAGATGATGGGCTTATTTTTTCTGGACCAAAATTACAAAATACAAGAGGTCGAGCCAAAACAAAATAACAAAAGAAGGCCCTTCGATCTTATTTACATAAAAAACTTTGCTTATTTGCTTGCCATAAGAGAGATACCAGTAAACAGGGAACGAGAAACTTGTGGCAGAATGTCGAAGTTGAGCGAGGCTTGTATACTGACTGGGAGTGAATAGAGATTAGCGTCAACCAACCAAACTTGAGACAAAGAGACCTGATTGTCATCTGAATCCTCAGATCACATTTGCCATCCAAATCACGAATAAAGAGCTCAACTAATGCGGAGCTAATCCTTTACACATTGGACTGAAATTGAGTCTCTGGTTAGGGCTATTAAAATTAAAGGGTTTTCTCCCTATTTCCGGTCTGAATATTTCGAGATCCCCTTCTTGTGCAACATTCCACAATCCATAAAGTCTATTCAACAAATTTCTTCCAGCAATTTCTTTCTTTTTCCACTCTTGCTTGGGCTTGTCCTCTCCTAGCTCTTATACCATGTTAATTTAGATTAACATGTTCTTGCATAACACAGTAACTTAAAATTCCATATAAGCCCATTATACTTTTATTAGCACTGAATCATTTTCCATTAATAGAAACTTAAGAAAGAACATGTATGATTGATTCAGAAGACAAGCCGAGACAAGAGAACACAAGTATGTGGCACAAGCCAGGGAAAAACCCCAAGATGGGGAAAACCCTTCATCAATTCTTCTTATTATTAAAATCAAATGTCCAACAGAGAAAGAGAGAGAGTACAATAAGAATGACTTGCCAATTTGAAAAAATCAATATGAAATAATGATCACGAGTATGACTTTGCTATCAGCTGAATACAACCCTCTTTTCTTCATACCCAGACCTCCTTAATCACTGCATATTTCCTTCAATTATTACGGTTCAACTTTGCTGCCAGCGTAGGCTAGAAGATAGCCCTTTGGCACGTCATCCACTTATCTGATCAGGAGAAAATAGGTCTGTGGCCTACCAGTGGCCCAGAATGTGAACACTGTTTGAATATACAATTGTCCTAAAACTTCTTTTGCAAGACACATTTTTAGACGACTTTCAAAGGTGAGAATGGCCTTCACTATGATTGTCCACATCTCTAAATGACCTTGAATGTGTTGAGAAATTTACGAAGCCTTCAACATGGGGCTCAATAGGGCCCCTTATCGTGCCATGCACCATACCGATTGCTACAAGAAAAATGTTGGTTGTTGATGAGATTTTTTTTTATAAATGCTTCTTATATCCTAATGTGGCAAGCATGCACCTTTTAGATATAAGAAAATTATTTGTCGAATCAAAGTCAGATTACAACATTCAACTACTCAAGCTTCTATTGGCCAAGTAGCCATGAATGAGGGGTATCTATTTTTGGCAATGTTACCCAATGCCCAACTCCAACTGTTTTCACTTGCATTGGCACAAACACGAGGATGAGCACAAGTAGAAGCATATCGTTGGGGAGGCTTCAACCTTGTGGGAGAAATATTAAAACTCTGCTTTCATTGACTCAACAAGCCACTGTTGTCTTTGAAGCCACTGTTATTCATTGCACCCCTCTCTAAACAACCATTTACGGAGAGCCCAAATTAGGAGCTTGTGAACAGGAATCCTCCATAGGCTGTCCATTTGTAGATGTCTTCACCTTGTTTATTAGGAAATATGTAAACACTCCTCCGTATTGAGTGGGGGTTTTTTCTTCTTTCTTAGCTATTTACAGGCACTCAAAGAGGTTTTCCTGTGGGTTTTTAGAAACACTTGCCAAATGGGAGAAGCCAAAAGATCTCAAACAAAATGACTGGATTTTAGTTTGAAATGACTGGAAATGAAATTCTAGTACCATGGATGAGTAGTTGAAGAAACTGTGGATTGGGAGAAACCTTTGCCTCTTGCTGCCACCCATTTCCAATCCCCTTTTTAGCCTTATGATTAATAACCATGCTCACAAAATTGTCCACAATAATTTCTTTACACAGTATTTTGGTAGGCTAATTCCTTGGCTTGCATGATTTTCAATTGCCCAACCTACTAGGTTTATAACACCTTATGTTGTAGTCAAAATTTCCTATTGTGCTGTCAAACTTTTGCATTGTCTGAGTAATCATCAGTAAGATGACCATCTATTAAAGTCTGTCATTTATTTGTTTCGTTTGTTTATGAATTACTTTGGTATTTCTACATTCCATCTACCTAATTTCTGGTCTACATCATTGTGAAGATTATCCAATAGTGCTTGAAGTTCAAAATGTATTTCTAAAAGGTTGTCAAGATTAATTTTAAACCAAGTAAATTATAGCTGAATTAACATGTAGATTGTAGCTAGCTTCTAAAACACATTATTGAATGGCTACTTTAAAACTAGTTAAACTAAAGATGCCACTATAAGAACCATTGGTTAAATAAGAGATCTGTCTTACCCCATATGTCTCTGTAGGGAGCTTTAATATTGTATGCTATGAAGAAATACGATATCCTGTGGTTGTTATCAACTAAATGAGATAAATATCAAGAGTGGAAATCCGTTGTTGGTAGGTGTTATATTTGACTAGATGGAAGGAGCTCAAGCATATATTATGATTGATTAAGTTTTAGATATTGCTAAATTTGGATAAGGTTGGGTATCTCCTTGGACTCATTTATTTCTTAATGGATTGGTAATATGCCCTATTGATAGGGGAAAATGTCTTGTCAAACAGCAACAAGATTTAATCGTTGACAACCAGCTTCAATGGGTTTTAATGGTTGAGATAAATACAATTGACTAATTCAAGCTTCAAAGCACTCTACTGTGAACGATATCAAATAAAACAGGCTATGGTTTAGCAAACAAGATTAGTCTGAATTCACCAGATCATGGCATCACAAACTATATTAACTGCAGAGAAAGAAAGGCTAAGTTAAATGATAGAAATCGAAATAACTAATCTATACTAAATTGATAAATGGAAATAGTTGTTATCCTAGTATGCAGAAGAATAGATGCATGTACAGAATTGGTTTCAGAATCATGAAAAATGGAAAAACATCTCACCCATAGTAGATTATCAAGACAGAGTAACAGACTTAGACAACTAAAAGAAATTCTTACTAAGCATTAAAATTTAAAAGCCATCGATTCGTTTCCAAAAGGATGGTCACTTGAATGTTATCACTTAGAGTCTGTGGATAGAACATTAGTGCTAGAATATAAAGTTTTATGTGGAATAAATTCACCATAGTTGGAATAAAGTAGGATTCATAGCATAATGAAATATTGTCCCATATATGCCCAAAGCTTGAAAGTGGTCTCTTAAAAAATTTCCATTTTCAGTGTCCTTTTATTTCAACACTGACTTCCTTTCCAAATCAGAGACAACATACAATATGTAAATTGTTGCTCATAAGGAGGTCATGAAAAATGGAAAAACATTTCACCCATAGTAGATTATTAAGACAGAGTAACAGACTTGGACAACTAAAAGAAATTCTTACTAACCATTAAAATTTAAAAGCCATCGATTCGTTTCCAAAAGGATGGTCACTTGAATGTTATCACTTAGAGTCTGTGGACAGTACAGTAGTGCTAGAATATAAATTTTGATGTGCAATAAAGTCACCATAGTGACTTAGGAGTGGCAGGTGCAGGGGTTGCTATTTACAACCCTAGAGGACCACAATAATTTACTTATGCCGGGGGATTGGGAGAGACATCCAAAAATCACACTAAAACCCTAGCATTGTTTTAAGGTACTATGTTGTGTGCAAGGTAGGTCAAAGGCATTCAACAAAAAGACCTTCCAACCATGTCCAGATTGCAAGACCGTCCAACAAGACCTTCCAACGATGCTTGAACGAACTCAAACGGACGTCGTGTGAAATAGATGTTCTTCAATAGGTCTGCTAGATATATTCACTGTAAAATAAACTCAATATTGTTCCTCTCAAGACTTCTCTATAATTTTATTCCAAAAACAGAGATCTGCAGGTCTGAATTTGTCTTCAAAACTGCCACTATAGATCCGAATTACAAGACTATTGCAAGGTCACATATTTCACCACAGGTCCGAATTAGAAGGGTCTGAGTTGCAGAGAAGAGTCTCAGGTCCGAGCTTCTGGAAAGGCTAAAGTTACAGGCCTGTTAGGGCCGAAATTTCAGGCTTGAATTCAATTCCGAAAAAATTTATTTCCACAGGTTCAAATAGGTCTGCAAGAGATATATCCTTCTAGCCCAAAACGTTGTAATTATGATCTCCCTTTTAATCTCCTTGGCCTCCTATTTTATCTCTGAATTCTCACTGTATTTTTCACCGAAATTTTCATTCCAAAATGATGAGCATGACTAGTTATTTATAGTTGTTTTTTTATGAACTGAACAAGCATGTCTTTTGATTAAGGAGCCGACATACTGATTTGAGCTGACCTGTGCATCATTTTTGGCATTTATTTAAAACAATTTTAAGACTGATACAGGGGGGGAAATTTTATGGTTAATTCTAGGCCTCAGTGCTTGATAGGAACACCATACAATATAGCGGTACTTATTGTATCTTCTGCTGTAGTGCAGACCTGTTCTAACACCTCCTTTGCTGAATACTTGATAGTTGTAGGGGATCAACAAAATTATGTTAGATCCCTCCTTTGTGGCTGAAAGACTCTTTTTGTCAGATAAAATTCTGCATGTCAAAGCCTCTCTTCTCCTTCACTTCCCACAGGACATTTTCAAAGCCTCTCAGCCCTCCTGCATTCATTCAGATCACCAAACTACACATATGTTACTTGAAATAGTAGTGCTTTAGACCTCCACAAACAAACATACATATACAGAAAAAGAGAGATTTTATTCTTGAGTAGTGGTCATTATAGGGCTCTAGTTAGTTGGATAAAACATGCATGCAGAATAGAAAAGGCAGATTTTCACCATGGAGTGTGTTGTTGCCATCATTCTTAGGCAGCTGATATGTTTTCCCATTTAGTGTGAATTCTCCATCCTTGATACGGTTGGCTACACGACCCACCAAGGCACCAAAGTAAGGTCTACTGGAGCTCATGTTCTGCATTAATAAACAATCTCATATTCCCCAGGGTAACACATACATTTGAGATCCATTCCAATATGTCAGTAGAAACTGTAAATTTATCTTAAAATTCTAGCATATGATGGCAGTACTAATTTCCAAAGGGAAATACAAATACATACCATGTATGAGGCAATATTATCATAGCCAAGAAGTACGTCTACTAGATGGCCTGAATGCATAAATAGCAATACTTAATGAGCTAGCTCCCTCTGAGTAAATGATGGTAAAGAAGTTGAAGGGTGGGGTTTAGGGATGATTACCTTTAGCATCAAGGAGAGCGAGGGAGACAAGGGTAGCTCCCCAGTTGGTTAGATTTGTATACAGATCGCCTTTGTGAAGTTGAAAGAAACTTGGGGCATTGATCTTTCTGTAGGGATGACCATAATGAGCCAACTTGCCTTTCCCTTCCAAATTTCTTGGATTCAATTTCCATTTGTGCCCTTGACTGCTAGCATGGAATTCACAAAGGTGAATGAAAACCTGAATGCACCAAAAATGCAAGAGAATGGATGAAACTTTCACCATCATCGATTGATTGACTGATCAAGGGATGGATGGATAAGCTAAAGCAAAACATTCAATGATATATATAGAGAGACTCACATAGTCAATACTTGACTAGGGTGTGTTTGTATGCCTTAAGATAAGGTCATGGTGTAAGACATAACATGGGCTGTGTGCAACTATAGACAACCCATGCACTGTGGCTACCAAAAAATGTAATCTTTGGAATCTAAACATGTTACATTTTTGAGTTTTTGTCTTACTACCCCAAATTTTTTTTTGGCCAAATCTTAATTTTGTTATTTAAAATGGAATTTTGACTACATATATGGATTCAACACCTTGAAAAAACCCTAGTGCAGTACATTTTTGTTGTTTGTAGATTGAAGGACCTAAATTAATGCAACATGGTTTTGTGGATGCCATTTCTAAAGTTGGGCTGGCCAAATTCCTTTCTAACCTTTCTACCACCTATATAACCAAGTAATTTTCTATCACCTGTATAACCTTGCCTTTTTATAAAAAAAAGAGGTTCCTACACTCAAAGAATTCGCTTTTCCTAGCCATGGGGCAATTAGAATGTTGAAATTATATAACCTTTTGGATGATTAGAAGATCCAATTTTGCCATTGCTAGCCTGAACTAAGTTCAAATTGCGGTTTTGGGTGTAAACTGTTGGTCAGTTGAAACCCATTTATCAACTGCACTGTCTAAGTAAAGCCTAGATAATATCTAAGATGAGGAGGCTGGACCTATTTCAGGCTGTTGTACTCAAGCTAACGGTCAAACATAAGTTTATGCATATACATGTGGTTCAAGGTCTCCTTTTCCTCACATTATTTTCTATGAATTAAGGAATGTATGTTGCCAAGGAGGAACACCTGCTGGTCTAGGATCTTATACAACCAACAAGTTACTAGGAACACCCAACAGATTACTAGGATCTGATACATGCTTTAGATTGCTAGGATCTAGTCTAGGAACACCCAACAACGAGAGGTATATCCAAAAACCACTCCAAGTAAGATATGAAAAGGGCTCTTGAAATGCCTCTGAATACCAAAGCACTCCAATGTTTATAATGACATATTGATGTCCAATTCAAATGCTACCTAAGGATTTCACAGGGGTTCTAGTGCCTTTGTTCAAGGTTTCGTTGTATGTTTCCATGGGTTTCAAAAAAAAACTTTCACTAGATATTAACAGCCCTTATGATATTTTTTACCACCACCATTTTTTCCACAACATTTCTGTAAGGTGAAGACACATGAAGATTTAAATTGGTTCCTGCTTGAAGGAAAGATGAACTGTTCTGATTGATGGGTATTTAGAGTTTTATTGTTGGCTATAATTTTCTTACAATGACCCTAGATGTAGTCACAAACAAGTAATAAAGATTATTGTTGTTCACAAGGCTGAAAAGTTGTCTGAAATCCCTCAAATTATCCCACAACAAGCTTCCCAAAAACCCCACATCATTGTTGGAAACATTTTTTGATTACACCTGTATTTTTATACTTGTTTTCATGCTGCCCTATCTATCCAAACATTGGTATCAGAGGCATAATCGTGCTGTCATTAACCCTAGTTCTATTTGTTGGTGAAAATTGACCACAGTTGGAGGTATCAACCATTGGAAAGACCAACACTATTGGGTTCCAGAGAACCACCAATCAAAGGATATATCTACTGTTGTATCTTCTATTTAGGGCTCTTCACATGCTGCCATCGAATCTGCAGTCATTTTCTTCTATATATCATCTTCATATTGCCTCATAATCCTACAAGAGTATGTCACATGACCTCACATCCTCCCAGCAAAAGTTGATCTTATATGCCGAGTTATATTTATGTTTGGATGGTGATCTGTTTGCTTTGTTTGGAGACCATGGAGGATGACAACATGCTACGAAAAGCGGTTGTATTATAACAATATTATTGATGTCAAACTGTTCATGGAGGCTACCACCAAATACTGCAAATACTACAATAAGGGAGACTTTCCCATGATATTTTTGGAACCTTAAAACCATGTTAAAATTGTTTGAAACATGAGCCCTAAAACTAAAACAAATTTTACAACAAAATCACTAAAATGTGATGGAAGTTCTATTATAGGACTTCTCTACTGCTGCTCATACGCTGTCTGAAATAATCAAGTTGAAATTTAGAACCTAACTATCGCTGGTTTAGTATGCAAAATCCAATTCCTGGCATGAGGCATATGATGAAGCCATTGGCTAGGTTACATGTTGGCAGTGTATGTAATGTTGATCTATTACTTTTTCTTTTGGTTAGAAACTGGGAACTTCACCACAACATCATACCAATATGTAAAATATGAATTAATTGTTGTGAGACAACTAGCATCTAGGATATTTGTTTCTATCCCATACTTTGCCATCAACATCTAAGTTGTATTGCCTGTGCATGTGTTGAATGGAGTAGCTATTGTGGCATCTTTATGATTGTCCGTGTCAAACATACTATTCTGACATGTCTTCTCTTTTTTGGGGAAGGTATTGCTACATTGTATTTGCTAAGAACGCATGTTCACCAAGACAAGTCAAATACTTCAAAATTTTGGATGTGTTTTGTATTATTGTTCTATAACATATTCTCTTTGTCTTTGTTTTGTATTATTGTTCGAGAACATATTCTCATTTTAATTGTCTTTATTTCACATGTTGTTTTAGGATATTTGAGTGTTTTAGGTTATTTAGGTTTTTGGCCCTGAAATTAGTGATTGAAACTCCAAATAATCACTTTATAATTGTGGATTTGCTTGTCTATTTGAGTTATTTTACATAAGCAATCTTCATAAGTAGATCTTAAGTAGATATTCTACCCTTAGCTCTATTTCAAAGTGTTGTAAGAATTTCCGAGGACCTCTTCTATTCCTTGACTCGAGGTGGTGGATTCCTCATCCTGCTGAGGCCTTTCTCTTTCATCTAGTCCTTCATTTTCCATTGAATTTGATTCAAGAGACTCTCCCACTGGATCTCTCTTGGGGGATTCTTGTGGTGGTAGTCCATGTATCATTTTTAAAAGTCTAATTCTTCCCTTCACCTACTTTTCATAACTTCCATAACCATTAGGTAGGTACCTGCAATGTCGATGGTGTTTTGTTTGTTTAGTAAAAGATTGTCGAGACTTTAGTTTATTGAAAGTTGTAGAAGTTACAATCTATGAAGTTTCAAGATATAATTTTTAATGTCTAATTCTTTTAAGGGCACTAGCTCAATGGAAGAGCACCTTCTTTACAAGCAGGAGGTTGGTGGTTCAATTCCATCGTGCCCTGATATTCATATATAGGGAATGACGAAGATCAGTTTTGGTGACGGATGCTCTTTTGACCATCACCAATGAGCTTATGGTGACATTTTTTGACCCTCACCAAAATATGAAATGGTGATAGTCAACGAACGCCACCATATATATGCATCAATAGTGACAACCATTAAAGGTCTGTCACCATAAATCGTTGTTGTTGATAAGAAATGGTGAGGGTCATTGTTTGTCATTATAGTCATTATTCGTGACGGACCTTGATGTCACCAATGCGTTTATGGTGACGGTCAATGAACGTCGCCATATATATGCACCAATAGTGACGGCCATGAAAGGTCCATCACAAAAAATCGTTGTTGTTCATATGAAATGGTGACTGTTGAGCTAATTTATGTACCTAAACTAACACAATTATTTATTATCAATCCGGGTTGTTTATGCTTTGAGGCAAGATCACTATATGTGAAGATCAGATATAATCAACCTTGAAAGATATGCTGAAAGTAATACATTCTATAACTCTAACTCAATTAGTTTAAAAAGAGGAATAATATTGAAATGGTTCTTGACTCAAGAAATCCGCTTTCACCTCAATTACCACTTAATGAATCAGAGATTAAAAACAAGAACTTAAGATGGATAAATTATGAATGAAAGAAGCTCTTAACTTAAGAGACATGTAAAGTGTTCCATTATAATTCATTCATCTTAATATCAAAAATCTCAACAAGAAACTGCTTGCACACAAACAAAAGAAACCAACTTTAATTCATCATTTTCATAGAAGGGATGCTCAACTTGATACATCTGTTTTTCCAACTTGATAAAGTGATGAATAAGTTATAAACTAATGACATCAATCACTATGCATGAACCATTAAAAAATCTGAAATAAAGCTTTGAAAACCAGTTCTACAATCATCAAATTACAAGGAAATAAAACTAGTTAACAAGAAAGTGTACTTAGCTTGGAATGGGGGCCCTTCCACCCTTGCCTTGCACACTTGATAAATGATCTCAGAAGCTTAACTTCATTCACACATCCATAACATTGAACAGCAAATTGATAACAGCACAAGTCTTCAAATTAACTTCTCAATCCAAAATTGTCACAATATAAAAGTATATAAGTCAATAATAATCCTAATACATAAGCCATCAAAGCTTTGGCTTTAAATAAGAAGTCTTATGAAAAAACTGATCTATTTTTACTCAAACAAACCCATCTACTTCTCATCCACCTATCTAAGTCGAATTCATTATTCTTATCCCAAGAAATATGGTCAATCCCATAGAATCTCAAAACTGCCCTATTTCTATGGGATTTCTGAATGACTAGTCATGATTGACTAGAACTAAATGGGCCTAATAAAGCTTGTTCTGTTCGAACTAAGCATAGGTGGCTTAGTCCTAGTTGCCAAGCTGTCCATCCATGCATTCAACTCGTGCTCAAGTGTCCTGCAACCATATCAACCATATAGCTATTACGGGAATTTCTAAATCAGCCAATTTTGCACTAAAAATCAAACTTTCATAAAAACTTTAGAATTTGAAAAATTAAAATTAAATACCTGAATAGATATCAAATATATGTCAAAATGGAATAAATGAATGGAAAATGGATGGAAAATAGATGGATAAATAAGTTTTTTTGAGCAAAATAAGACCAAAACTAAGGCCCAACATCTCTCCCTTGCTTATCATCAAGCATGTCCCCATGCTTGCCTGTTCCTCTTTGACCTTCTTCTTTCTGAAGTAGATGTTGTACCTGTCGATGCTTCCTGTTGTGTTGCCCTTGCCAAACAATCCAAACCTGTGTCATGTCTTTCTTTGAACAAAGCTGCTTTAACCTTCTGCTTTTCATACTTGGCCTGCCACATGTTCTTTTCCTTCAACCATTTAAATGCTTGTTTAGAAATTAGATCATTCTTCCTTTTCAATCTCCCAACTCTTCTTTCAATTTTTCATTTGTTTTGACCAATTTAGCATTTTCTTTCCTGTTTGCTTTGTTCTCCTCTTTTAACTGTTTTTCCACAATTTTACTAATTTCTAATTGATCAATTAAATCCCTGATTTTCCCATCATTAATTTCTTTTTCAAAATCCTGAGTTGTTTTCATTAATGATGCAGCTGCTTCATCATCATAGGAAGAATCCCTATCAAATTCTTCTTGTGGAATATTATTTTCTTCTTGTGGTCTTGGAAAATATGTTTCTTCTTCCCTGTCTAAATTGATGGGACTTTTATTTGTAAATCTTTTGGGAATAGACATCACAGATATTTCATAATCCATGGCCATGTTATTTTGCTGTTTGGCTCTTTTTCTAGGATATAAGGGTGAATTCATCACTCCTTTACTTTCCTGCTCTGTTTTCTCTTGCACCTCTTTAATCTGTTCAGTAAAATGATTTTTAACCATGAATTCTCTCCACACTATGCCCTGCAATCTCACTTGATACTCAACTAGGATTTTAATCAATCCTTGATGATACATCTGTCCTGCCTTAAGCCTGTTTTCATGTCTTGCTGTTTCAATCATTCTTAAGAGGCTTTTATATAGGAAATAAGGTAAATTAATCCTATCTTCCCCTTTAATGTGCTGCAGAAGTTTAACATGATATAAATGGGCAACACTATATCCTCGGTCACAAGTCAAAAACTTTTGGATAATCAAGACCAATTCTCCCCATGGCTCATTAAACCATTCCCTGGGTATACCTTTTGTCCTATCAAATGTTCCCTTCCGGTTTTTCTCAAGGAAGAAAGTCCATGCTTTCTCCTTGAAGTGTAGCCCTTTGTAATACTTCTCTCCTAACATTGGCAAATCTAAGGCTTTGGACAAGTATTCTTGGGTTACCGGAACAATGATTTCTCCTACTCGAGTCTGGTCTTGATTGAAATTCTTTATAAAATCTTTGGTTATCTCCTCAGAATGGCCATTAAATTTCTGTAAGAAGCCTATCATCCCTGCCTGATAAATTTTTTCTATAGTCTCTTTTCCCCAGCTTTCTATTTGAAATTTTGGCTCTACCCTGTTTGCCATTGTTTCTGTAAACCAATCAATGTAGGCTTCTGCTGTTACTAACTTCATTTTAATAAAAATTATGACTATCGTTTTTTTTTTTTTAAATGAAATTCAGTAAGCAAGGAAGCTTACCTTCCTCTTCTGACTCAACTCAACTCTGCACTTTTAACCTCTGATATATTCCCTTGCAATAGCACTCTCTGAATTCCCTGTTGAATACAAGCAACACCTGTATACTTCTATTAATACACTGGTCTCTGTTTTTTTTAAATTAAATACACACGCAGCATCATAAATCATACAAACATGATTTACTGTGTATATATAAAATAAAAATTAAAGAGTGCTCTCGGCCTAATCGAAATTTTCACAATGTTTTAGGCTTAAGCAAAGATGTTTTGCAAAAATTATTGCTTGCAGGCTCAGCATAAAAATGCAACTATGCAACAAGCTCTCGGCCTCAACACGGCTTCAGCAAACCCGACTCCCTTTTGCAACCATAATTCAATGTGACCATTAGGCATTCGATCCCTGTCAAAACAAAAACAAAACGCAGTGGCAGCAAGTGTTTTATGGCGTTTTTTTTCGTTTTCATGATAACTGTTTGTGAAAATATTGGTGCGCATAGTTCACTCAGAGGAACACGGCTTAGTGCGCAAACAACCACCGCCATACTACTTCAATCACAGAATTCTGTTAAAACGTGTTACTCATGCAACGAATTTTCCTCAAAATGCTGCGCATCGAAATCTATCAACAATCCTTAAGTGCTGTCAATCTGGAGATAATCACGGGTTTGTAATTACCTGACTGTCAACGAGCGCGTGGAGTGTAACCGGGCGCTCCAAATCCCTATTGTTTCGGTTAACTGAGCTGGTGTCAAAGCACAGGATCCAAAAGTTAATGTCAAACAATATTCCATAATCGCTGAGTGTTAATGAACTTCACTGTTACCTGACTCAATCCTGAAAATCTGCTATCTGATCGTTGAACCCGGAGCGATTTCTTTTCTTAAATCCGCCTTCTTGCTTTCCCCGGAGTGATTTTCACTATTCCGCTGCTTCAAAACGCCTTCTCTTCTCTCCGGATTGATGTTTTGTTTCAGAACGCCTTCCTTCTGAGCTCTGGCAATGAGGAATGAGGTTGAAACGGTCATGAATTGACCGAGTTCATGGTTGTACCGTGCCTGTTGGTGTTATGATGTGAGGTTGGTATGGCTGTCCTCTTTGACCAGTCGCCCGACTGTGTCATGAGGATACCATCGCCTTGTGCTATGTTTAAATTATATACACGTACTACCACCACCGGCGCACGCTATGTTTGAATGACATGGCTGTGTTATCACCACCGTGCACGCTATGTTTAAATTATATGCCTGTATTGTCACCACCGTGCACGTTGATTTCCATTGTCGTGTGCTATGATATGCACGTTTCATTATCATCAACGCATTTCACTTTGAATGATATACCCGTATCATTTCCACCTTCTGCATGAACTTATTACCTCCGCCGTGCGTTCATACGTGTAATGATACTCCTGCTATGCAATTATCATTATACCATACCCTGTCAAGCCTGTCAACCAGATCATCGTGCCCGTCCTTCATTTTGCATGCGCCATATACCTTTGCTTATCTATATACCATATGCGTGTTAATTATATACCATTAACCTTATCTCTTGTGCGTATTAACCTTATATCCTTTGCGCTCAATTCTTATATAGATGGTTTTTAACGCATTCCTTATTTACACTTATGGTATATAGTTTTCATATAGCGCATTATTTGTTTTATCTTTTATGCACATTTTTATGATTTTAAAATGACCATCTTAGGTCATGTTTAAAATCATCACCATACTAATGCTTGATTTGTGTATGCAGGTGGAGAAAGTTGTCCTAGCTTGGTCTTTTGCTCAAAAAGAAAAATACTTAGGATTATAGGGAATATGTATAAGAAATGTATATGAATGAAATGGAATATGTATAGGGGTATTATGAAGATAGGATATGTATAGGGAATTATGAATATAGGATATGTATAGGGAATATTGAATATCCTCAGATACTAACTTTAACTTAACAAAAACTAAAAATTCCTAAGAAAAATTTGAATTTCAAGCACAAAATGACTATACATATACTTCCCTGGATGATGTTTGTACAGGGGGAATGAAGTCAGATGTTGTAGATGAATCAAAAAGTGAATTTTATTGCTGCTCCTTGTTCTTCATGCTCTGGTTCTTGAATTGAAAAATCAGGTCCCTTTGTAATGATTCTTTGTTTCAGGTCCCTCTGCACTGCTTACATAATATGCACATGTTGTTTTGATATTGGCAGGTCTCTCAGGTCCCTCTGTATTGATTTTTTTTTTTCAGGTCCCTCTGTTGACAATACAAGTTTCTTCTATACTTCAGCTTTCCAGCTAAAGATCTAATACAAGTCTCCCCCTTGTTTAAGATATGACTTGTCCTCAAGTCAGTTGTTGATGGAGAGTACCTGTATTGAAATTATGTGAGAACAATAGAACAAGAAAAGGAATTCATAGAGTCCAAGTTGCCTTGATTTTCCCCTATGAATTCGTGTTTGCATAGTGCCAGTTGCCTGGTTTTCACTAGCAAACAAATTATTATTTTTTATGTTTTTTTTTATATATTTTTTATGTGTTTTTTTCTTTTTATGTTTTATTTTTATTTTTATTTTTATTTTATTTTTTTTATTCAACTACAGGACTGGAAGATGGCTGAGCTTGGTGTGCCATGACTTCCAGTTCTGTATCTTCTGTCAGCTGTTTCATAAATGCTTCTTTACTGATAGGCCTATTATAAACTTTGAGCCTATGTCCATTCACTATAAAGGAGGTGGAATCCTGGTCAATTGTCTTGATTTTTACTGCTCCATTGTCGAAGATTTCATCAATTTCATATGGGCCTAGCCAGTGTGTTGTGAACTTTGCTTTGAAATCTTTGAACTTGGAATCAAAAAGTGATGCCCAATCTCCCTTGCGAAATGTCTTTGTTTTGATATATCTGTCGTGCCACTTCATTCTTTGTTGTTGCACCAATGTAGTATGTTCTATGGCTTGTTGACGATGCTCATCTAACTGATTCAGTTCCATGATCCGCTGTTGTTGTGCTTCTGTCAGGTCTAGTCCTAATTCAGCTGCTAGTCTGTATGTTTGTATTTGAAACTCTATAGGCAATAAGGCCTCTTTTCCATATACTAACTGGTATGGACTAAAACCAGTTGTATTCTTCCATGTAATTCTATAGGCCCACAGTGCATCTTGTAATTTTTCAGACCAATCTTTTCTGTTCAGCTTTACTGTTTTTGTCATGATATTCTCTAGGACTTTATTTGTTGATTCAACCTGCCCATTTGATTGAGGATGATATGGTGTAGATGTTCTGTGTTTGATCTTGTACTTCTCTGTTAGATCTCGTACCAGTTTTGATGTAAATTGTGTTCCTTGATCTGTTACAATTTGTCTAGGTACTCCATATATGACAAAGATTTCTTTAAAAAGAAAGTTGACCACTATATCTTCTGTTGCTCTATTCACTGCTTTAGCCTCTGCCCACTTGGTTACATAATCTGTACATACTAAGATGTACTTCTTTCCATTTGATGATGGATTGATGGGTCCAACAAAGTCAAGCGCCCATTGCTCAAATGGTTCTATGAGGACTTGTGGCTTTAGCGGCATCTCATCTCTTGTGATTGGTCTCCCTGTTCTTTGGCAACTGTCACATTGCTTGACATATTTCTTAGAGTCTTTGAAGATGGATGGCCAGTAGTAGCCCAGTTGCAGCACCTTATATGCTGTTCGTTTATCTGCAAAATGGCCACCACATGGTTCATCGTGACATGCCTTTAGAATATCTAATATTTCATCTTCTCGCACACATTTTCTAATGATCAAATCTGGACCAGTATAAAATAAATCACCATTTACCCAACTATACCTAGAACTTTCTTTAATAATTTTGTGTCTTTGCTTTTTAGTGAATTGGTTTGGTAACTTTCCAGAAGATAAATAGTTTGCCATGTCTGCAAACCATGGTGTTTTTACCGTGATAGAAAACAAATGTTCATCGGGAAAGTTATCTGCAACTGGATTTGGATCATTAGGTGAATGTATGCGGGACAGAAAGTCAGCCACTTGATTTTCCTTGCCTGGCCGGTCTTGTATTGTGATATTAAATTCTTGCAGTAACAGTAACCATCTTGTTACTCTTCCATTGGTTATAGGTTTATTCATCAAGTATTTGATTGCTGAATGATCTGTATGAATGAAAACTTGATATCCTGTTATATAATGTCTGAATTTGTTTACTGCATGTATAACGGCGAACATTTCTTTCTCGGTGACTGTATAGTTCAATTCTGCAGGTGTTAGATTCTTGCTTATAAAGTATATTGCATAATTGAACAAGTTCTCTTTCTGTCCAAGGGAGGCACCTATTGCGGTATCTGATGCATCAGTTGATATATGAAATGGCAAAGACCAATTTGGTCCACGGAGAATGGGTGCAACTGATAATTTTTCTTTTAGATTTTGAAATGCATTTTGACAGTCATTTGTCCATTGAAATTCAATATCTTTTGCTAATAATTTAAACAGAGGTTGGGCTATTTTACTGAAATTTTCAATGAATCGTCTATAATAGCCTGCATAGCCTAAGAAACTTCTTACCTCTTTCTGTGTTGTAGGAGGCATTAAGGTTACTAGGACTTGGATTTTTGTTGGATCCACTTTAATTCCTGAAGCAGAAATATGGTGTCCCAGAACTATTCCTTCTGTCAACATTATATAGCATTTCTCATTGCTTAATGACAAATTTGTTTCAATGCATCGTTTCAACACTTTCTCAAGATTATTTAAGAAATCATTATATGTGTTTAAATAAACTGTAAAGTCATCCATATAAACCTCTACACATTCATGGATTAGATCAGCAAAAATTGCAAGCACTGCTCGTTGAAAAGTTGCAGGTGCATTACATAAACCGAATGGCAAAACATTATATGCATAGGTTCCCCATGGGCAAGTGAATGTTGTCTTGTCTTGGTCTTCTGTTGCTATTCTAATCTGGTTGTACCCACTAAACCCATCTAAGAAAGAGAAGAATTTCTTTCCAGCCAATGAGTCTAACACTTGATCAATAAATGGTAGAGGAAAATGATCTTTGAGTGTAGCTTTGTTTGGTTCTCGATAATCCACACATACCCTCCACTTTCCATTTTTCTTTGGAACAATAACCAGTGGAGAAACCCATTGACTATCTGAAATAGGATAGATGAATCCAACATTTAACAATTTTTGCAATTCATCTTTCACTATTTCTTTCATCATAGGATGCATTCGTCTTTGAGGTTGTCTTACAGGTTTAATTTGTTCATCTGTATAGATGTGGTGGACACATGTGTTAGGATGGATTCCTTGCATGTCAGTATAATCCCAGGCAAAAGCTTTTGAATATTTCTGTAATAATGCAATTACCTCTTGTTCTTGTTCTGATTGTAACTCATTTCCAATGTTTAAATGTTTTCCAGGACTTACCTCAATTGTTTTTATTGCTGGATTGGAGATTGTGTTTACAGGAAAGATGTCTATAAAAGAATTTCTCAAAGTTTGAATAGTACAGGTTTCCTGAAAACATTGATTCAAAAGGTTATTTGCAGCTTCATATTGCACTTCTCTAAGCTGCTCTGAAATACTTGGTTCTTAAATGAAAAGATCCATTAAGTCTTCATTCTCTTCTTCTTCTCTTAAATCAAAGAATTTATTTATACTTAAAACTGATTTAGTTTGCTGTTTTTCTTGAGCTTCAAGTACCGATTCTAAAGAAGTTGACTGTGTAGGTGAATAAAGAGCAATATGTTTCCTTTCTTCTCCATGTGAAATAATCATGCTTCCTGATCTGCATCCTATAAAGGCATCAACGGTAGCTAACCATGGTCTGCCTAAGATTAGAGGATGTCCTCCCAAATTTGTTTTTGGTTGCAGAATAAGGAAGTCAACAGGATACTCCCATGAATCCAAAGAGACTATAATATCTTCCAATATTCCTTCAGGAACAACTTTAGATCTGTCAGCCAATTCTAAGATTGTAGAGGTTGATCTAATGTTGTTCAAATGCAAAGTTTTCATTGTCTCTATTGTCATTACATTTATAGCTACTCCCAAGTCTATTAATGTGTTTGGTAATGAGAAATTATTTATTGATATAGTAACCATAGGGATACCAGGATCAATATATATTTCTATTTTGGTTTCTGTAGACATGAGACTTGCTAGTTTACCAATGACTTAAATTGTAGTAGGATCCTTCTTCTTTCTCTGAGTTTTCTTAATGCACAATTCCTTTATTGTTTTAGCATATATTGGTATTTCTTTAATTGCCTTCAACAAAGGAATTTTTACATAAGCATTTTTTAACTCATCTAAAATATCAAATTCAGGAAGGGTTATTTCTTTTTGTTGTTCCACTAACCTTTCAAGATAAGGTGGTGTTTGAGTTGTAATGTTTGTTCCTTTCTGAATTTGTATCTTAGTTTGTGATGTTTCAGGTGATTCTCCTTGTTCGGTTGGTTCTTCTATAATTGGAGGAGAATCCTTTTTAAGCACTTTTCCAAACCTTAAATGGACTTCATTAAGAGGAAGAATTGAATATGTGGGAAAACATGTTGCTTCCTCTACAGTGTATGCAGCTTTTTCCACCTTATTATTTGGATTTGCAATTGGTTGGGCTGGTAATTGAGTTGGTCTGGGTTGATTTGTGGGTAGTTGTAACTGTTGTGGTTGGGTCAACAACGGTGGAGGATTCTGCTGCGGATATGGGATGGATTGTGGATATGCAGAATGTTGTTGTTGAAATGGTATGGATTGAGGATATTGTGGATATGTAAATGGCTGTTGATATTGTTGTTGGTATTGTTGAGGTGGCTGGTTTCCATAACCATATCCCCTCCAACCTTGTGCAGGTTGTTGTGGATATTGTTGTGGAGGCCAAGCTTGCCATGGCATTGGAGGGGTCCAAGGATTTTGAGGTGGATAAAGGTAATTTTGTTGAGGGAATTGTTGCTGATTTTGTTGAGGCATCCTAGGTTGCCATGGTCTTCGTGGTGCTACATAATAAAAACCTTCCATTCCTGGCACTTCTTCCATTGAATTAATTTGTAATTCTTTCAATTTTAGACAATTTTCTGTGGAATGCTTTTCTGTACAAAGACCACAAACCTGAATACTCTTAACACTATCCAAAGGACATTCTCTTAATGGATGTTTGTTTCTACATTTGGGACAAAAGATTGCTAAAGCTTTGTCTTGTTCTTCTTTCCTCTTATTTGCCTTTAGCACATCTACTTGTGTCCCTAATGTACTTAAAAGATCTGTTTTGAAATTTTCCAATAAACTTCCTATTTCAGCTCGTGTTATCCCTCCTGCAGCTGACTTTGCTGCTTTTGAACTTACTTCTCTTCTTCTTGTTTTTGCTCTTCCTCTAGAATATTTTTGACATAAGTCAACAATTTCTTCGAATGGTAGGTTTGAGATATCTCCTTTACCCATCACATTCAAGATGTCAAGGTATTCATCCCTTATACCCTTGAGAAAGATTGTTCGAATGGTTTCTTGATTGAGAGAATGTTGTTTAGATTTCTGTAGATTATACAAAAATCTTTCCAAATATTCTTCTAAACTTTCATCTTCTTGTTGTGTCATTCTAAAAATATCTTCCTTTGAATCTCTAGATCTGCAATAAGCTTGATATTTTTTAAGGAAGACTGATCTCATATCATCCCAAGAAGCTATTGTATGTTCTCCTAAACCCATAAACCATTTCAAGGCTGTTGCTTTTAATGTTGCAGGAAAAAGACGAAGTTTATGGATGTCATCAGTATATCCATATGTTCTACATAGAATATCAAATTCAAACATAAATGAATCAGGATCTTCTGTTGACATTCCATAAAAATTTGGCAATACAGAAGGTGGAATATTTTTCATTTTCACTTCTTTTCCTAATATTGCACTTGTGTCTATTATTGGAAAGCCAAAAGTAGTCTCATCTTCTTGTCTTTTCTGATCATTTTCTATTTTTCTATCATTTTCTTGTTTTGCATCCTCCTCTCTCTTTCTTCTCCATTCTGCTTGTTGTCTTTCATATTGAGCTCATTGTTCAGGAGTGAGAATAACAGATCCATGTCCTTCTTCTGCCATTGGTTGATTTGTTTCAATTTTAAGTGGAGTTTCAGGTTGGTCAAAGATAGGAGGATTTATGGATGGAAATAAAGATTGTTTTCCTTTGATAATTTATTTTTGTTTTCCAGAAGTTGAAGATTGTTTTTGCTTTGCTTCCCAAGCTAACAAAGTTTGTCTCTCAATCAAAGTTAATCTTTGTCCACTTCTTTGTTTTTTTGCCAATTCCTCAATGATTGGATTACCAGTAACTGGGGTGTTTGATGATCCTATCTCTATTTGTGGGGGGTTTTTAATAAATCTACCATGAGGATCTCTATGTCTAGGCATAAAGAAACATAACTAAAAAGTGTAACTACTGTTTTTTTTTTTTTTTTTTTTCTCTCTATTGACTATGCCGATATTTGCCTCCCCGGCAACGGCGCCAAAATGTTGAGCTAATTTATGTACCTAAACTAACACAATTATTTATTATCAATCCGGGTCGTTTATGCTTTGAGGCAAGATCACTATATGTGAAGATCAGATATAATCAACCTTGAAAGATATGCTGAAAGTAATACATTCTACAACTCTAACTCAATTAGTTTAAAAAGAGGAATAATATTGAAATGGTTCTTGACTCAAGAAATCCGCTTTCACCTCAATTACCACTTAATGAATCAGAGATTAAAAACAGGAACTTAAGATGGATAAATTTTGAATGAAAGAAGCTCTTAACTTAAGAGACATGTAAAGTGTTCCATTATAATTCATTCATCTTAATATCAAAAATCTCAATAAGCAACTGCTTGCACACAAACAAAAGAAACCAACTTTAATTCATCATTTTCATAGAAGGGATGCTCAACTTGATACATCTGTTTTTCCAACTTGATAAAGTGATGAATAAGTTATAAACTAATGACATCAATCACTCTGCATGAACCATTAAACAATCCGAAATAAAGCTTTGAAAACCAGTTCTACAATCATCAAATTACAAGGAAACAAAACTAGTTAACAAGAAAGTGTACTTAGCTTGGAATGGGGGCCCTTCCACCCTTGCCTTGCACACTTGATAAATGATCTCAGAAGCTTAACTTCAGTCACACATCCATAATATTGAACAGCAAAATGATAACAGCACAAGTCTTCAAATTAACTTCTCAATCCAAAATTGTCACAATATAAAAGTATATAAGTCAATAATAATCCTAATACATAAGCCATCAAAGCTTTGGCTTTAAATAAGAAGTCTTATGAACAAACTGATCTATTTTTACTCAAACAAACCCATCTACTTCTCATCCACCTATCTAAGTCGAATTCATTATTCTTATCCCAAGAAATATGGTCAATCCCATAGAATCTCAAACCTGCCCTATTTCTATGGGATTTCTGAATGACTAGTCATGATTGACTAGAACTAAATGGGCCTAATAAAGCTTGTTCTGTTCGAACTAAGCATAGGTGGCTTAGTCCTAGTTGCCAAGCTGTCCATCCATGCATTCAACTCATGCCCAAGTGTCCTGCAACCACATCAACCATATAGCTATTACGGGAATTTCTGAATCAACCAATTTTGCACTAAAAATCAAACTTTCATAAAAACTTTAGAATTTGAAAAATTAAAATTAAATACCTGAATCAATATCAAATATATGTCAAAATGGAATAAATGAATGGAAAATGGATGGAAAATAGATGGATAAATAAGTTTCTTTGAGCAAAATAAGACCAAAACTAAGGCCCAACAGTGACGATCACTATCTGTCATTATAATCAATATTCGTGACAGACCTTGAATGTCACCACACCACATACTTTCGGCGACGCCACCTTTGGTGACGTTCAGTTTTTTGGTGACGGAGGCTATTTTCCATCACCATTTCCCATATGAAATGGTGACGGTCACTAGCCGTCACTATAAATCATTATTGGTGATGGACCTTGAATGTCACCACAACACCTATACTTTCGGCGACGCAACCTTTGGTGACGTTCAGTTTTTTGGTGACGGAGGCTATTTTCCATCACCATTGCTCATATGAAATGGTGATGGTCACTATTCGTCACTATAAATCATTATTGGTGACGGACCTTGAATGTCACCACAACACCTATACTTTCGGCGATGCCACCTTTGGTGATGTTCAGTTTTTGGTGACGAAGGCTCTTTTGACCCTCACCAATGTGATTTTTTCTTGTAATGAGTTGGCATAAGAAGCTGGTCAATGCGCTATGGGCTGATCGGGTGAGTCAAAAGAAGTCCATTGGTATGTCCCCCTTTGAGTTAGTTTATGGAGTGGATACAGTGTTTCCTACCTCTCTTGTTGTTCCGATGGTCAAGCTTCTTCAGAAAGCTAGTAGTGAAGAAAGCCATATGCAGAGAAGGATAAATCAGATGATTCATTTGCAACAAACGAGAGATGAGTTTTTCCAGAACACATTTAAGTTGCAGGAGAGAATCAAGAAGATCTATGACAGGAAAGAGAAGGTGGATAAATTCCAATTGGAGGAAGTGGTGCTGAAGTGGGATGCTAAAAATGAGGACAAAGGTAAACACGGTAAGTTTGAAAATATCTGGAAAGGTCCATTTAATATTGCAGCATATCGAGGTCAGAACGCCTTTATTTTGAAGGAGATGAACGGTGAAGACTGTCCAGGAGGGCCGGTCAATGGTCGGCTGCTCAAGCGGTACCATTTCTAAGATGTTTTCTGCTGATCACATTGTCATTGTACATATAATTTATTTCAATATCATCGCAAGTGTGCACTATGGTCTTTTCTTCAGTTTGGGGCCAGAAGTGAAGGCTATAATTCTGAAGAAGGATTTCAGTTTTGGTTTGAGTCTGTTTAGTTGGTTTGGTTCAGTCATTTCAGTTTTAAAAGTTGAGTGATTCTAAGTCAAAGTTTCAGTCAAATAAATTGAGTCAACAGTCTTGAGTTAATTTATCAAAATAATGGACTCCATAGCCCAATGGACGAAGGCACTGTCTGCTCGCCCAAAGTTATGTAGTTCTTGGCACCTCCCAGGAGCCACCATCCCCATTGGAGCCAATGTTAGAGTCGGTCTAGTCATACCTCCGTCAGAGATCATTTCTCTTATTGCGTTTCAGTTTTATGTGTCTCATTCAGCTCATTCATCTGCATTCCGTTAGGGGCATGCCATCATCTGACGGAAGGGCTTTTTTTCTCTCATTCTCCCTCATGTTTGTACCTGCTGGGTTGGTCAAAATTTATTAAAATTCATCAAAGTTGATTTCAGTCATTTACAGTCATTAATGGTATTTTGGTCGAATAAGATTCATTTCAGTCATTAGGTCTAGGCTTTGGTCTTCAGAATGTCAAATAATGCCTGCATGCCATGAGGATGTCTTCAATAAGTTTTCATTTCAAAATTGTTCATCATCAATAATTCTTGAAATGATTCTTCTTCAAAACTTTGTTTTGAAGAAGAAATCGTCAAAGTTATTGTTTGTAATAAATATGTAATTTTGAAAGTTTTCCATCATGAAGAATTCAGAGGCAGCCCTGGTCCTCCTTTGCCAAAATCCAATGCCACCATCCCTGCAAAAATCAACCAAGAAGCCATCATTTCAAGCCAAAAAATCAAAGAGGAAACTTGAAAAAACAGAGTTGTATTAAAAGTGAAAAAGTCCCAAGACAAAACATTACAAAGTGGGTTTTTGAGAAACAAAAAATTAAATCCATCACTATTTGATATATTTTCATTGTTTGAATAGCCATTTGCATCCAAGAGATCAATTGAAAGTCAAAGTTTAGTGGTGAGAGGGCGAAACTGTAATTTTTAATCCAAGACTGTGTTTAGAGTGCGCGTGACACATTGGGTAAGAGCGCGGCGCACATAGGCCGCGCGACGCACTGGGCCTCCTGCCACAGTGCATTTTTCAACTGGCGTGAAACATCCACGGGGCGCGGCGCACTGGGCTTGTGCGCAGCACACAGAGCCTCCAAGACAAAAATTCATCACAGCTTCAATAAAAACCAAAACAATTTCATTTCTTCTGCTCCAAGTAAGTTTTAAAATTATTTCCCATCGATTTTAGGTCATGTTTGGTGTGGTTTGAAAGTGAAGCATAAGAATTTAAATGCCAAAATGATAAACCCTCTCAAAATGTCAAGATTCTCTTAGGGTTTGTATTCGAATTTTAAAGGGTGTGATTTTTGTGCCAAGAAACTTCGTAGCACATTCCCTATCACTGTCGCAATATCATTCAAATCCCTAAACCCTATCATGTTCCCTCTCCCGTATCATTTGTAGTAAATTCCCAAAACCCCCATATCCCTAAACACAGTCAAGTGATTTTTTTTGCATTAATCTCACTTGACAAACCCCCACTCTTCCCACTGTTTATACTTAGCACAGCCATCATTTTCCTTTGGCATATTTGGCATTGAAGCAAAAACACCTATTTCTCATTTTCAAACCAATCAAACATACACTTGTTATATACATTGAAAAACACCATGATAGAGACATATTCATCATATGGGCAAGAATATGAGCAAGACAGTGACTCAACCACAGAGCTAAATGTACCGAGAAGGCCTCATAAAAGTGGTAAGCATGTCAGAGAAGATTCCACTTCCTTGACTCAGTTGCAGGCCTGCCTGCTTGCAATGGCATGCTTTCAGCAACATTCATGTTTTTAGTATTGTGAGATGATTGCTCAGATTCAGCATCATTAGGAGTTGGTTCACTTATTTTTCCTACATTTGCGTGATGGTCATGTAAACCTTGCTAGAGTGAACTTCACCTTAGCACCAGAAACCATTTCTCAGGCGACCGGGATACCAAACATAGGTGAAGAGTGGAACAAGAGACAGCAGCTGGATAGAGAATATTATGAACCTTACATCAGGCCTGGTTATATGAGGCAGCTCAGCAAGGTGTTTCCTTTCAAATTCTTGAAGGATTCCTATGCGCCATTAATGAAACTCATCATCAGATACTTCAGCTGTGAGGGCCGGTTCTCACGCCTTTATGCATACCACATCAGACTTTTGATGCATTTCACGAGAGTGAGGATGATGAGCATTCCATACTTCATGTGCCGAAACATAGAGCGGATGACTTCTCTTGTGCAAAAGAAGACTCCAGAGCAGTAGCATAATAGCATTTATCATTATGCACTCATCAAGATGATTTTGGTACATCAGCTTGGATTGCAGGGCATTTCATGGGAGGAGTTCATTTCCCGTGACTTCTTTACAGCCCCTCAGCCTCCTCCAGAGATTTTTCATGATGAGGGTGAGCCTTCACATCAGTTTGAGGTTCCTGAGACAGAGCCTATCAGTGTTCCAGTGTGTGTTACCTATCAGAGAGGTACCAGAGCCTTATTTTCAGCAGCACGACGAGTACTATCTCCACCCAGGGTGGAAGGGGTCTCGTTACCTTCGTCAGCAGCGCGAGTACTATCTCCACATGGCGCGGAAGGGGTCTCGCCTTCTACATCAGCACAGGTACAGGACAGAGGCAAGAAACCTATGCAGGATGAGGGTCCCTCAGGAGGCCAAGATATTGATTTTATATTGATCGATGTTGATTCGAGCTCTCCGAGCTCAAAGCTGAAAGAAACCATCCAGGAGAAGAAAGCTGAGATCGACACATTGATCGAGAAATTGCAGAGATCTCAGTGGGTTATAAATGACTTGGAGCAGTGTAATAAACAATTGGAGGATCAGCACACACTCATGGAGCTGCAGAGAATTCGCGAAGACCGGGAATTGGCCCAAAAGAGACCAGGTGACATGACACCGTTTGAGCGGGAGATTTGCCTTACGAGAGCTAACATTCATCTTGAGAAAATATTGGTGAAGGCCAATAGGGACAAATACATTCTTAGACACATGAAGAACCACTATTGGGCCCACACACATGTTTGCAAAGTGAAGATGAAGATCCTGAAGGCAAGACTGAGGAGAGCACTGAAACGTCGGAAAAGGCCTGATCCACGTCAAATATTGGCTGAAGCTTCTTTGGCTGAGCATGACACTTGATGGGGGACATTCACTCCAAATTTCAGAAATTTTGGGGAAAATTTTGTCATTTTTTAAATTTTGGTCGCAAAACAGATTTTTCCCCCCGACGCGTCGCGCCACTTGGCGTGCGCTTACGTTTGATAGATCTTCTGGAGGAAAAATTGATATTTTTGAGTTTTTTATGATAAATTATGCATGTTCAGACATGGCGGAGAAATTTCATCAAGTTCTGGATGGTCTTAAGGGTAAAAAACACTCAAAAAATGGCCTTTCTGCCACTTTTTGCACCAGCAGGAACCAGTCTTGGGAGATTGAAGTTTTGGAGGGGAAAATGAACTCCAAATTGAAATATTCCACTTGGGTTAGATAGTAGACAGACAGGTATTTCCAACGAGCTATCACAAGCTCAATTTTAGCTCGGGGAAGTGCCTCAAAAACAATCCCAAAGTGGCGCGACGCATTGAGTTTTTGGACGTGGCGCATAGAGAAATTTGGCCTCATTTTGACTCTTCAGCTCAGAAATTCGCCCAGTTTTGACTAGTTTCACTTTTTGATGTAACTCTTGATCTATCTTGATGTATTTTGATGATTATGATGTAATTTTGGCTCATTTTTACTTTTTCTAGAGGATTCATTCACTAAAAAGTGAAAATTAAGTGAATGGATCAGTTTCCTAGCATATAGAGGCAAGTTGTTTGATTGCCTAGATTTCAGTTCCTAGTTTAGAATTGGTTGAAACAGTTCCTAGAAGGATGAACTCAACCCCTAGAGGCATGGGAAGGGGTTAGGATGGTCTATATCATGTATTTTCTGAGACATTTTTAGGGTTGGATACTTGGGAAAAGTTTGGCACTTCATTGTACATACACTTCTGCATTTTTGGCAAAGGAAAGACCAGAGTTTTGCAGCACTTATTGGGATCCTTGTGGCTCTGAGTTTTGATGATGTTTTTATACATGTATCTGTAAGTTTCATTAATTTTTATGTATACCATTTCCCTTCTCTTTTCTTCTGAATTAAACAAATGAGTAACTAAGGTAGAATTCATTAGTTTGCTGATGCTCTGCCTTAAACTTTTGTTTAGTTTTATATGTTTTCCTCCGTTTGAAGAGGATCCTTGAATTTTCCTGCCCTCTTCAGCTCCTCAACAGTATTTTCTATCCATTCATTGAATCTAAGATATCAAAGCCATTTCCTTCCCCGCCCCAACTTGACCTCTGCAAGAATTTGGCCTCATCCCCAAGCCCAAAATTGTCTTTCCCTTTTTTCCAACAAAAACCCCTAAAAATCATTCCAAACTCATTGATTAATATACCTAGCCTAAAATTAGCACTCATTTCAGTCATCTCAAGGCCTATTGATACATTTTTCCTGAGTTTGACTTGGAGAGAGCCCTCTCCTGTTTTGGTAGGGCTAGCTACCAGACTGAGCGTGGTATGATGTTACCCTGAACTCTGCCTTCCTTCAGCCTGATGTGGATTTGGGCAATAACACCATCCACCCTCTTTTGACTTATTAAGTTCCCTCACGAGAGAAAAATCATTACTGTGGATCAGTTTTCTTTCTTCACCTCCACCTCCGAGAACAATGTTCTGTACGTGGATCAAATCCCAAATCCCCCTGACAGTGTAGGACCCAGTCTTTTTAAGGACCCCGTCCTCATGGGTATTTTTCCCACACCACCACCACACACCGCTCAAGTTAATATGATCTCTAGTTCTGACGACCCATGGCTCATCCCTTCACCTGAGCAGGTGACTGAGTTTGGAGAATCGATTCCCTTAACTCCGATACAGATTAGCTACTTTGAAATCATCGCCGCATCTGATCCTCCCCCTCCTCAACATGCTCCTTCAAGTATCATTTTAGACATCTATTCTCAATCCCCCTGGCTCGGCGAGGCTGACTCGCCTGATCCTCTTAAAGAAATTTTCCCTTCTGATGAAGCCATTGTTGAAACAATGTCTCTTGAGGAGCTGCCTTGGATCGATGGACATCATCGTTCCTCATTCATGCCTAGCTTGGGGGCAATGTCAGATTGTCTAGAGCATTTTGCATCTCAGGTTCCCACTCCACCTCTCCAGACGCCCATATTGACACATGAGGTGCTTTCAGAGGGAAACCTGAGCAACATTACTCAAACCATTCCAATCGACATCTCCGTTAAACTGGGGATAGTTGAGAACATACACGTGGGAGTGACTTGTTCTCCTGATGAGATAGGAGTTTATACTGATCTTTTTCGAGAATTCAGAGAAGTGTTTTCCTGGTCCTATGAGGAAATGCCTGGGATTGATCCCAGCATAGTAGTGCACGAGATTCCTACCTATCCTGGTGCGAAACCCATGCGCCAACGCCTACGCCCAGTGCATCCTCACAAAGCCGCTGCCATCAAAGAAGAAGTTGAAAAACTTCTGAACGCGAGCTTCATTTACCTGATTCCCCTCACAGAATGGGTCTCCAACATTGTCCCTATAGATAAGAAACAGGTCACTATCAGAGTTTTTGTTGATTACTGAGATATTAATCGGGCATGTCCAAAGGACAACTACCCCACTCCTTTCGTAGATCAAATCATTGATGAATGTGTTGGGAGTGAGATTTATTCCCTGATGGACGGATTTTACGGGTATAATCAGATAAATATTCTACTTGCTGATCAACACAAGACTGCATTCATCTGTCCGTGGGGTACTTTTTCTTATAAAAAGCTCCCATTCAGCTTGAAGAACACTGGAGCCACTTTCCATTGTGCTATGTCTTATGCGTTCCATGACATATTCCATATTGTTCAGCCTTATCTGGACGATTTTCCAGCTCACTCAGCTCGGCAAGATGACCACCCAGAACACCTCCGCTAGATTTTCCTTCACTGTCGACGCTATAATATCCGGCTCAATCCTCATAAATGCATCTTTTGCATGGATTCTGGCCGCCTTTTGGGGTTCATAGTCTCCAAGGACGGGATTCGCCTCGATCCCCTAAAGTTCGAGGCCATTTTCAATCTCCCATCACCATCTTCTTTATATCAATTGCAGAGTCTGTAGGGAAAAGCTAACTTCCTACGACGCTTCATACCAAACTACGCGGAAGTGGCCAAAGGATTCATGCATATTTTAAAGAAAAACATTCCCTATCATTGGGACGACATTTCTTAACAATCCTTTGAGAAGCTTAAGATATTACTGGTTAATGCTCCATTGCTTCGGCCTCCAAACTATCACCGTGATTTCACTCTATACTTGGCTGCCGCGTTTAGCACCATAGCTATGGTTCTGGTGCAGGATGATGATGATAGCAATGAACACATTGTTTACTATCTATTGCAGAATCTTCTCAACACGGAAACGCGTTACACTCACGTTGAGAAGCTAGCTTTAGCATCTGTACAAGTTGTGCAACGTTTCCTCCACTACATCCTGTTGCGTATCGTAACTGTGGTTTTGGATTGCAAC
Organism: Pinus albicaulis; assembly: GCA_034641835.2. Taxonomy (NCBI): domain Eukaryota; kingdom Viridiplantae; phylum Streptophyta; class Pinopsida; order Pinales; family Pinaceae; genus Pinus; species Pinus albicaulis. The sequence goes on along the minus strand of CM076579.1, from coordinate 1,639,880,583 downwards.
CCCATGACATATATTCTTTCTCGAAAATTACTGGGGGGGAAATACTCCAAATGGATCGTTATCCTTCAGGAGTTCGACCTAGAGTTTACTACTGCTAAGTCGACCAAATCACTAGTTTTCGCGGATCTTATTTGCTCCCTCCTGACAGACTCCCCCCCATCTCATTCTGAAGAACATATACCAGACAAAACCATCTTCCTTATTAGCACCCATGACCCATGGTATGGCGATATTATTGTGTATCTTCAGACGTCATCCTTTCGCTCTGAGTTGACCAAAGATGTTCAACGTTGGATTCGGCATTAGTCTCAACCCTACAGCATTGTAGGAGATACATTATACCGAGTTGGAGTAGATTCGGTGCTCCATCGGTGTTTGATTCTGGAAGAGGCCAAAAGAGTCTTAAATGACTGTCACAGTGGTGCTTGTGGCGGTCACATGTCTGGATATGCCACCAACCATAAGATTCTGTGTGCGGGTTACTTCGGCTGTCAATCTTTAAAGACTGTATCGTTGCAATCCGCAAATGTCATGTGTGCCAGGTTTTTTGGTGCAAGATGCGCATGCCACCCCTCCCTCTACATCTTGTCATTACTGTCGTCCCTTTCGAAAAATGGGGCGTATATTTTATGATGTGTAACCCTCATTCGGCTGGGGGGCATGCATATATAATCGTCGTTGTCGACTACTTTACTAAGTGGGCCGAAGTGATGCCTACACTAGCCGCCAATGGTAAGACATCTGCCCAATTTATCTTCAACCATATTATTGCACATTTCGAGGTCCCTCAGCCCATTGTTACCGATCATGGTACTCACTTTCGAGATTACATGATGGCCGAGCTGACATCAAGATTGGGCTTATGACACGATAGCTCAACGCCATATTACCCACAGGAAAATGGCCAGGTTGAGGTTGTGAACAAGGTTTTGGTCACAATGCTTCAACGAACAGTTGGAATTCATAAGTCCAATTGGCACCTCCAATTGTTCTCAGCTCTATGGGTATACCGGACATCAGCAAAGAGTGCAACCAGATTCACACCATTCCAATTGGTGTATGGTCTGGAAGCAACTCTTCCGGTTGAGTGCGAAATTCCTTCCTTAAAGCTAGCTATGGAACTTTTACCCGACACTTCTCCTGAAGAAGAGCGTCTCTTGTATTTGGAATGGTTGGATGAAACCTACCGCTTGGCTGCTTTAGTCCTTGAAGCACAGAAAAAGCGGGTCAAAGCACACTTTGAAAAATTTGTCTCTCCACATTCCTTTGTCAAAGGGGACCTTGTCCTCCTATACCACCAAGCGCATGAAAAACTCGGGGCAGGAAAGCTCCAACCCATGTGGCATGGGCCCTATATAGTAAAATGAGTATTGAAAAATGGGGATTATGAGCTCATTGATTATGAAGGCGTTCCGTTGGCGCAGCCTAGAAATGGGTTGTACCTTAAGAAATACTACGCTTGAAGTTATTTTTGGTGTGGTGTGTGTACATAGGTGTGTATATTCATTTGTGTGCATGTGTGGTGTGGTGTGCGATGTAAGAGTCTTTCTGCTAATTGGGTCTTCTTAATTGTGCAGATGTCCATTACTCCGTTTGTGGGTTTCGCGGATGGTGCCTCCCGTAGTACCAGGAATTTGTCTTCGGCAGCCTGGGTAATCTATGATCCTGCTGGTGAGTTGGTTAACCTACAAGGTGTGTGTCTGGGTCCTACTACAAATAATATTGCGGAATATAGTGCTGTATTGGAATTATTAACCGAGGCTATGGACCTAGGAATTCGTGAGTTACTTGTGTATCTAGACTCACAACTTGTAGTATTACAGATTAACAGGCATTATTCAGTAAGAAATCCATCCATTTTACATTTGTATTTGCGTATTCGTCTGCTGAAGAGAAATTTTGACTATATTACATATCAGCACATACCTAGACACATGAATACATTGACAGATGCAGTAGCTAATTTGGTTCTAGATAGACATTTGCGCAATTTATAAACAAAACATCATCACATGTAGGAAGATCCATCCAGAAATAGGTATGTATATATATATATGTGTCGAAATGTTTACATAGTGTGCATCGCATAAAATCAAAAAATATACATGTTTGTCTTAATACATCCGGAGACGACATGTCTCTCAAAAAATATATGCATGAAAGAAGCCCTAGGTGTCTAATCCGCATGGTGCTCGTGGTAACATGCTACCGCACGCACTAAGCATCTCAAAAGTCGGTGGAGGCGACTAGGCACTCCCACCGTATGTCTCTGATATGCCATCGGAACATCTGCCAGCTGAGCGTAGTCTGGAATCCCCCGGGCAATCACCTCAAGGTTCTAGATTAACTCTCCCCCCTCGGCACCCTCCGCCTGAGGGTCAGCTGTGGGCTGAGTTCTCCGTGCAATAGGAGACATACCGGCAGGTCTCTCTGGGCCGACATCTGTATACATATAAAACTAGTGTTAAAATGGACATGTATTACTAAAAAAAATCATAAAACATGAAAATAAAAAAGAGAGGTCATACCCAACTCCTCGTCCCAGTCATCCCCCTCTGGAAGTGGGAGATCTGGGTCTCTAGTGGAATCGGTCCCGGCATAGGGCCAATCCTCAACCATGATTAACTGACGTCGTAACCATCCAAAAAACTCCGGCCTCCAGGACATCTGTTGGCCTCCTCCTGACCTAGGCATAAGTGCTGCCCAGCGAGCCATCCTTGGCTCTCTTGGTATCGGCTCAGCAACTATGGCCCCTTAGCCCTGAAAGATAGGTAGTTGTTCCAGGATGAATAATACCAAAATGGAACCATAGCCAAACTGTTTCAGTTTGACTTGCCTACACTTTGTGAGCTGCCTCTTGATATTTGTTGTCACTGTAGTAGCCCAATCAAACAGTGTTGGACTCATACACTTAGCGGCTAGCAGGAGTTGGTCCTTGGTTGCCTCGTGTGGAGCTTGCGATCCCGAAGCTCGTGTGATGGTGTGTAGCACTACTCTCAGTGCTAGATCCTGGACAGTGTGGATGTCCACTTTCCCGCTTCCTGATCTGGTTCGTGCCCCTAGGCACATCCTCGCCATTACTTGCACCATATTTTCCCCAGATGGTCTGCTTCCTATCAGGATGGGCACCGGACCTCTGCGCGATAGTCCGATTATGAAATATACGTCGGAAACCTCCAGTTCCAGTACTTGGTCCCGAAGTTTGAAAACTTCCTCATTTTCGTCCCATATACTGACCAAGTATTGTAGTAGCTATGGCTGAGCTCGTAAGTAGGGTGTGAGGAAGAATTTCTTAAGTCCACAATTCTTAAGTGCAGTCATGTAGGCTTCATTCTCGATAGCCACTTCGTCTTCCTCTCCATTTTCTCTCTCCTTCCATTCGATAACCATTTTTGCCTTTATATCTGCATCAACATAATCAAAAATACATTGTTAGATCTCTAGAACATTTGAAAATCCACATAGGTAGCTCATATTTTCAAAATTTTGAGTGGAAAATTGTGTTACACCATTGGCATGACCTCTTTGTGAAGAAATTTCTATTGGCGCGGGTCCGTGCTCGATACCTGTGCCAATGGAGCGAGCCCTAAAAATTCAAAATGGTTCGCCCAGAAGTCTAATACATAATAAAAACATATAAAAAATGGATTGAAATGGAGCTTAGGGAAACGCCTATTACCTGGAACAAACAAGGAACTAAATGATAGCCCGGATCAGTCATATTCGCCATCAGAAACTTGCACACAAAATGGACCACTGTTGCTCTCCAATGAGGTAAATAGTAAAAGTAATTTTGTTTTTACCATTTGAGACTTATTTATAACTTTTTGAAATCTAATTAGGTTTTAAAAGTCATTTTTTATTAATATTTTAATACATTTTGTCGAAGATGGATTTTACACTTGCCTTTATGTGCAGCAACAGGTTTTCACGCAACTTAAACGGTGACACGAGTTGTATTTTACACCTTTTCGGACTCAGTAAATACGTGAAAAAGTCGTTTTGGAGTCATCTTTCAGCTCTTTTCTGACTTTCTAAAAATGAAAACATTGTCGAGGCCCTTGTCGTTTCGATATCGTTAAAGTGGCCACGAAACGACATCTACCCAGTATACGTTTACGCCTTTTTCGGGCTGGGGTAGATTATTTACGAAAAAGGAATACCCTAGCCTTTCGTGACTAGGAGGTTTCCTCAGAAATAGTTTTCTACCTTTTCGGATCTGAGGAACTATTTACGAAAAGGGACTGTTGGATTTTATTTTTCCGTTGTCTTTTCAGACTCTATGAACATGAAAAGGCGCCGAGTTCTTCCTTTGTCAGACTCGTTAAACCCTGATGAAATTGGGTTCAGTCGTAATGACATTATTCGAGTCGCTCCTTCCTAGGGCTCATTAAATGTACTAGGATGGATTCGTCCGAAGGACAAAATTATATTACAAGCATATGCTATCCCCTTCAAGCTTGTTATCAAAATAATTAGGGTACTTGCCAGAACTGGTGGGGGAAAATGGAACCAAAATCATTGTCGTGTCGGCAGTATGTCGCTCTTGAACATGGCACTTGTCTGCATTCATGTCGGGTTGGGGACATCTCATCTCGTTTGTTCACTTTCCTCCATGGGTTTGGGTAATCCCTTTTGACCTCTCATCTGCTCTTTGCCTCATCACCATGACCTCTGATCCGTTGATGTCAAATACTACCAAGCTCACTGTCGTGCCTCCATGTGTTCAAGAGAAGTTGACCTCTGCAAGTATCAACCTTCCTCTGATCCTCATCTGATCCTGATTCACAAAGACATTATGTTCCTCTGTCTCGTGTCGATGATGTGGGAAACACTATGGCCCACCTTTGATCAAGGTCACTTCCTGTCGACTTCAGCTCATTATCCAGGAAGCTGATCTAGAGACTCCCTTCTAGTACCTTAGAGCCTACATGCCTCAACGGCAGGTTCTTCGCATTCGACTTGAGGTTTTCATCATTGGCCTCCGATCGAGTGATTCTGCGGGTGTTCGACGTCAGCTCATTGTTCACATGCTGTAGATTGTACCTGTAGTACCTTGAGGACCATTGGCATCAATGGTGGTACCTCTTGTGTCTATTAACAGCTTTCATCATTGGTTGGTAATCAGACGATGTTCTTGCATGTTCGACTTCAGCTCACATATTCGCATGCTTGAACTTGTACTTTTTTTGGGTCAAGATGGAGTGCAAGACCCTGGATTCCTGTCTGTTATAATCCAAGCTGCGATTTTGTGGATTATTATGATTAGTTACTGTTTGGTCAATTTAGTGTGTCCTAAATTGCTGCATTTAATTTGTCAATCCGGGAATCGTAAGCTGATGAAGTGCGGCGCACTATATGTGCAAGATAACCTATTTCTTAACTTTTTGTCGTTTTTGGTTTTTCTAAGGTGAAATGGAAATTCTAAAATGAAAACAAGTTTGGTTATATTTGTTCAAGGAAGTGATATCCCCTATAATGATTTACCAACTTGTAACTTTAAAAAAAAGCAATTTGAAATTTACAATGACAAGACTTGAAAGAAAGTAAAAGTGCTGCTGAAAATGAAAAGGTGCTGCTAATCTAATAAATCAAAACAGTAAACTAGTGAGCATGAAAACTAAACTATTCTTGCTGCCAACTAAACACAAAAGAACTATGCTTAAGGAAATTCAAAATTGCAACAAAATAAATCTAAATCAGATTAAATCAATTTATCTTCTGACCCTTCATCATTAGTCCAGCTATGATTTTCGGAAGTAATCATAAACAACTTGAGTAACTGATATTTAATTTGCAGAAAGTAAACTAATACTAAACCATACACCCATGATTCAATCCCTCACCATCAGTCCAGCTGTGGCTTTCGGAGGCAACTGAAGATGTCATGCATGATTTAATATATCTAAATTTGCAGAAAAGAAACTAATACTAAACTACACATTTCATAATGCAATCCCTCACCATCAGTACAGCTGTGGCTTTCGGAGGCAATTGAAGATGCTATGAGCAACTTAATATATCTAAATTTGTAGAAAAGAAACTAATACTAAACTACACATTTCATAATGCAATCCCTCACCATCAGTCCAGCTGTGGCTTTCGGAGGCAACTGAAGATGCTATGAGCAGATTAGTATATCTAAATTTTAACTACTGAAGCAGAAAAACAAAACTGAAATGTACAGAGCAATACCGAAATTAAACAAAAACTATGAAAAGCAAACTAGCAGCAGAACAATGTTAGTTCCATGTCATTAGTCAAAAAGCTATGAAAATGCCTGGGCTGCCTATCTAAAACCTGAAAAACATAAACACTGATCAGTGATTAACAATCATAAAGCATGAAAGACAGAAATGAAATGGAAATTATGGAAGTATATAAACAGAAATGAAACAACTGCAAAGTATGAACATATGGATGGATTATGATACAATGATTTCTAAAGAAACAAAATGAGAAATATACACTAATACACAAAACCTTAGCTGAGCAGGGGCCCTCTACACAGCCTTGGCAACGGTCCTCAAATACGAATTAAGTTGAAAAACAGAGTTTTCTCATATTAAAAAGCAGTCATTACAGAATGGTAATGTTACGGCACAAGTGCAGCGTAATCACTACAGAGCAGACTAATCAAAAGATAACAGAGACTACATTCACTAATATCGACTAACTTCATATGCGTATGCAAACACAATATATATAACAACAAACTATAAATGTTTCCTAAAGTTCATGCTAGTGGAGAGCACGTAGACCACTACGTCCACGGATATAGGAGCATGGCCGTGTTGGAAAGTAAATCTACTAAAGGTGGATGCTTGAATTCGACTCTAGAACCCTGTACAGATGTCGATTTAACCTCCGCAGGCTTAGAAACGGCCGTATGGGTCTTCATGTGACACGAAACAGAGTCCGGCCGACATGAAACTCCATGTTTGACTTCCATGTGGACGCCTTTGACCGCGGCTTCTTTGGACAAGTTTGCTTGAACCAATAGGACACGAACCATGTCCACGTCATTCCTGACCTGCCCATGTGGCTCGTTTCCCTTGTAGACACCTGTAGCATAGAGTTTCACAAAATAGCTGCGGAAAGTTGCAGCAGCTACGGAAAATGGCAAGATTCCGCAGCTGAATGAACAAAATCTAGATCAAATAGCAAACACAAAAATATAATTAAAAACCATGTTAAATGCTCTTTTGCACATGATATTGACAATTTGGGAGGTTTAGGAGAGTGAAAAAGGTATGGAAAAGTGTATAGAAAAGATGAAAATTTGGGACTCAACATACCCCCACTGTGAAGGTGTTGCATGTCCTCATGCAACCAAAATTTTGATACTCTTTCTTCAATTCATGTGCCTTGATACTTCAGCCAGCACATCCAATCCTCTTCTCTTCTTCCTTGGTACTGCCATCATTCTGGATTTCTTCATTAAGCACCTAAATTTGATATTTACAAGTGCTCTGCTCAATTTCTGGCATTTCCTTTTCAATTTCTTATTCTTCTTTTGCCATATTCCCAAATGTAACATAGTATTATCATGGATGATCTTGTCCATTTTGCCTTGTTCTTTCAATGTTTCATTTTCATTTTTGATGTGCCTATTTAAAAGCTCCAGCTCAAAAATTTCCTGTTTTAATGATTGAACTAAATCATCCTGCAATGTATGAGGCTGAATGGAAGAAGTACTTGGACCTGTGGCTGCCTTTTCCAAATATTCTATATAGTCATATACCTCCTGCTGCTTGGGGTCTATTTCAGGTGTCATTTTTATTGGGTTGTCCCCAAAATGCTGTAAAGGAGAGTTATGTTCAAAATCTGGCCGAGGAGGGCTTACATCAATATTTTGCTGAGAATAAGATGGAGTATGCTCATTGTCTGATTGGGAATGGAATGAACCAGGTTCACTAACTGACTGAGATGGACTATGGTCAGTTGGGGACTGTTTAGATGTCTCCTCACCCAAATCAATGAAATGAGGACCCTTAATTTGCGTTTTTCTCAATTTCCCTTTAAGTCTGCTGCTTCTCCTCACACGCTGTGGTACACTATCCTTTTGTTTTTGTTTTCCTTTCTCTGCCTTCTTGGGCATGGATGACTGTTTTTAAAGATAAACTAATCTTTCAGAGAGTATTTGATGATCTTCTTCTTCAGAAGAAGGAGTTTTATGTACAGCCTCAATAGTTTCTTTTCCTTTTGGTATTATTGGCTTCTTACCCTTGATTTCCTTCTTCTTTCTTTTTACCAATCTCTCTTCTCTATCAGTTCTTTCCATAGTATTAGTAGGAGTGTTTTGGATTTCCTCAATTGTTCTTTTCCTCCTACTTCTTCTTGCTGTGCTAGCTGCGGGAATTTCCTGAGCAGGAGTAATTTGGGTTTCAACATTTATTCTTTTTCTTCTACTCCTTCTTATTGAACTACCTTCAGAAATTTCCTGAGGTTCCTCAAAGAAATTTCTAACTAGAAATTGTTCCCATATGTCTTTTCTTTCTTTTAGCTCCTTTTCAATCAGAATTTTTATAAGGCCATGGTGATATAGATGAGGCTCTACATCTCCTAAGTGTTTTTGAACAGTCACAGCCATTTTCTTCAAGCTATTGAATAGAAAATATGGGAGATTAAGAGTTTGGTTTTCTAGAAAATTCATTAATAGCCTGGTATGGTACATGTACATGGACCCAAAACGGCCTTCACATGTAATGAATTTATGAACAATTAGCAGTAAAGTGGCCCATTCTTCTTTTATTGCATGCACAGGGATTCCTCTTTTAAAAACAGTGATGTCCATACCTTGATTTCGTAGGATTGTTCTCCATGCCTCATCACCGATGCTTTTATTTTTGAACCAACGTTCTCCCTCCTGAAGAAGTTCTGTGGCTGTTGCTATTGATGCTTCATTGACCGAAAACTTGAGGTCTCCAATTTTTGCTTCTGAGCCATCAAACGACCTTGCAAATGCTTTCGTAACTTCTCTGTGGTAACCTCTGAATTTCTGAATAAAACGTAGCCATTTTGCTTTCTTCAATATCTCCTTTGCTTGCGGATATCCCTCTATAAACTTTGGTCCTTCCGGCTCTGTCCTTAGCAATTTACCCATTTCACTTCTCTGTATTTCACAATTTTGCCTTCGTGAGGGTTTCAAATGGAAGTAGAATGGTTGACTGCTCAGAAACGAGCACAATGGCTGTGGGGATGTATCATAAAATGGGAATGAATGAGACTGTGGGTAGATATCCGGGAGTGAGAATGAGCAAAAGGAACGAAACGGGATGAAACAGAACAGAGTGGGGTTTCGAAAACATAACAAAGATAGGACTGAGTAGATTGATAGAATATAACACATTCAGCCGCATTTTGAATTTTGGTAGCTACGAAATAAATGTGAACACGTTTCAATCAACGGTTGTGACTTGATGCGGCTTGTAAGAGTCCTTGGTCAAATCAAATACGCTTCATTATCACCGGTGGGATATTGGATCATGAGTGAAAATCGGGGTTTAATGATGAAACCGTTTGTGAATAAATGCAAGAGGATAATATGGAGATCGTGAAAGGTTACGGAACTGCCAATATAATCATTGCGCGTAATGGATAGAGCTCATGGTTCAAAACTATATAAAAATGTGTTTTTCAATACTATTTGAAATAAATTTTATTCATACCTTTGGAATCTTTGCCTTTGCCCTTGGTCTTCAACTGACTGATCTCCATTGGTGTCTTTGAATGCTCCATTGATCCTCTCTCCTGCATTTTATTTCATAATTATGAAAATAACATCTGACTGTACATTCTCTTTGAAAACAGAGTAGTAGCTGCGGAATCTGCTTCTGGCTGCGGAAACTGGAGTCAGCTGCAGAAACAGATGTCAGCTGCGGAAACTGACACAGCTATTACTTTGATGAATGGAAATGAACAAATGACAAATGACCAGATGGAAATGGTCATGAAAAAGATTTTTATTTATGGAATGGAATGAAATGAAGTGAATGAATGAAGTGGAATGAGATGAAATGAAATGGAATGAAGTGGAATGAAGTGGAATGAAGTGGAGTGGGTGGTGACAAAGCTTGTTAAATGAAGGAGAGATTTTTTTTGGAAAATATAGAGTGTCAGGTTTCCCTGATTTTCACCCTATATTTTATGTATATGACTGCCAATCAATGATTGGTTTTCAGGCTTATACCATTATTATTATTATTATTTTTTTTTTTTTTTTTTTTTTTTTTTTAACTGAAAAACAAAAGCTAGGCTGGTGGAGAAGAAGAATTCTTCTGTACCAGCCTGATTGCAGAACTTTCTTGAAACAACTTGACAAAGTCCTCTTTTGAGAGTGGCTTATGATAAACTTTCAATCTATGGCCATTCACGATAAGAGGAGTTTGAAACTCATCAATGGTCTTGATTCTTACAGCTCCATTGCTAAAGATTTTGTCAATCTCATATGGCCCAAGCCAATGAGTCTGAAATTTCCCTTGAAAATATTTAAACTTGGAGTCAAATAGCAATGCCCAATCTCCTTCTTGAAACTTCTTCCCTTTGATATATTTGTCATGCCATTTAGTTCTTTGATATTGAACTAAATCAGTTCTTAGAATTGCTTCTTGTCTGATCTCATCTAGCTCATTCAACTGCTCCATTCTATGCTTTTGGGCTTCTGATAAGTCCATCCCCAACTGAACTGCTATCTTGAAGGTCTTAACTTGGAACTCAATGGGGAGCAAGACTTCTTTCCCATAAACAAGTTCATAGGGAGAATGTCCTGTTGTATTCCTCCATGTAGTTCTGTAGGCCCACAAGGCTTCTCGAAGCCTTTCTGCCCAATCTCTTCTATGTAGATGAACAGTTTTGGTGATGATACTTTCAAGAACTTTGTTTGTGGACTCCACTTGACCATTTGCTTGTGGATGGTAAGGAGTAGATCTTCTGTGCTTGATTTTGTATTCTTCCATCAACTTTTCCACCAAATTGGATGTGAATTGGCTCCCCTGATCTGTCACAATTTCTCTTAGAACACCAAAGCGAGTAAAAATATCCTCATAAAGAAAATGAACAACTGAATTTTCAGTAGCAGATACTAATGCTTTAGCTTCTACCCATTTAGTAACATAATCAATACAAACCAATATATACTTCTTTTGCTTAGATGGTGGATTAATAGGTCCAATGAAATCTAAAGCCCGTTTTTCAAAGGGTTCAATGAGTACCTGTGTTTGCAATGGAATTTCATTTGAAAGGGTAGGTTTCCCTACTCTTTGGCAGCTATCACACCTTTTGACATATTGTTTTGCATCTTTGAAGAGGGAAGGCCAATAATATCCCAAGGAAAGGATTTTATAGGCCTTCCTTTTGTCCGCAAAGTGTCCGCCGCATGGTTCATCATGACATGCCTTAAGAATATCAGGCATTTCATCTTCCCTGACACATCTTCTGATCACAAGATCTGGCCCTGTTTTAAACAATTCGTTAGAAATCCATGAATATTTTGAACTCTCCTGAATAATTTTTCGTTTTTCACTTGGAAATAAATGTGAAGGCAGTTTTCCTATAACCAAATAGTTAGCAATATCTGCATACCAAGGAGTCTTAATAGTTACTGCAAACAAGTATTCATCAGGAAACTTATCCTCTACAGGAGAATCTTCTTTAGTATTCTGAATCCTAGACAAGAAATCAGCTACTCTATTTTGTTTTCCTGGTCTATCCAACACAGTAATATTGAATTCTTGCAAAAGTAAAAGCCATCTTGTCACTCTGCCATTAGTAACAGGTTTGTTCATTAAATATCTAATTGCAGAATGGTCAGTATGAATAAAAGGTTCATAGCCTGTTATGTAATGTCTAAACTTATTAATTGCATGAACAACAGCTAAAAACTCTTTTTCAGTCACAGTATAGTTCAACTCTGTGGGAGTCAAATTTTTACTGGTGTAATAAATGGCATAAAGAATTAAATCTTTTTGACCCAACACAGCTCCAAGAGCTGTATCTGAAGCATCTGTAGAAATATGGAAAGGAAGTTTCCAATTTGGTCCTCTCAAGATAGGTGTTTCAGATATTCTTGTTTTCAAAGTTTCAAAAGCTGATTGACAATCAGGATCCCATTTAAATTCACAGTCTTTTGTAAGCAATTTAAAGAGTGGAGATGTTATTTTAGTGAAGTTTTCTATAAATCTTCTATAGTAACCAGTAAATCCTAGAAAACTTCTAACATCTCTTTGACAATTTGGAATAGGCAACTTGGAGATGACTTCAACTTTTGATCTATCAACCTTAATCCCATCTCCCGAAATATGATGTCCTAAAACAATCCCTTCAATAAACATCATAAAGCATTTTTCATGGCTTAATGAAAGGTTTGTTTCTTTACATCTTATAAGAACTTTTTCCAAATTTTCTAATGCCTCTTCAAATGAATTACCATAAACTGTAAAATCATCCATACAAACCTCTACACAATCATGGATTAGATCAGAAAAAATTCCTAGTACTGCTCTTTGGAATGTTGCAGGTGCATTACATAACCCAAAAGGAAGTACTCGGTAGGCAAAAGTTTCCCATGGACAAGTAAATGTGGTCTTATCTTGATCTTCAGGTGCTACCTGAATTTGATTATAGCCACTAAAACCATCCAAAAATGAAAAGTACTTTTTACCTGCTAATGTATCTAATACCTGATCAATAAAAGGCAAAAGAAAGTGATCCTTCAAAGTTGCTTTGTTCAATTCCCTGTAATCAATGCATACTCTCCATTTACCATTCTTTTTAGGTACTATAACCAAAGGAGAAACCCATCAGCTATCCGAAATTGGATAAATGAAGTTTACATTGAGAAGTTTTTGGAGCTCTTCTTTCACTATCTCCCTAAGATTTGGATTCATCCTTCTTTGAGGTTGTCTGATTGGTCTACTGCTTTCCTCAATATAGATATGATGGATGCAAGTCTTAGGATCAATACCCTTCATGTCAGTATACTCCCATGCAAATGCAGTAGAATGTTTTTGCAAGACTTTGGTTAGTTCTTCTTGTTGTGACTTTTCCAAATGCTTGTTGATATTCAATGTTTTTCCTGGAAAAATCTCAATAGTAGAACTACCAAACTCTTCCATAGAGTAAAGAGAAATTTGTCTTGATGATAAATATTCTATGTCAGATTCCAACTGAAATTGTGTGGGGTCATATTCTGAAGATGTCTCAAAATTTTCTAATGTGTTCAGAATTTGACTATCCTCACCGATTTCAGAAATGGTAAAGACAGGTTGTATAGTGTCCTCATCATCAACCCATTCATTGTCTCCTACTTCTGTGATTGCTCTTGCTGGAGGATACAAATTGAATTTCTTTGTCGAATTACCATTAGAAATGTACATGTCCCCATATCTACAACTAATAAAAGCATCAGCTGTGGCTAGCCAAGGTCTTCCTAAAATAAGTGGGTGCCCTCCTAGATTACTCTTGGGAGTCAAAATCATAAAATCTACTGGATATTCCCAAGAATCTAAGGAGACTGAAATATCTTCTAATACACCATCTGGTTTAATAATGGATCGATCTGCAAGTTGCAGTAAAGTAGGTGTAAAAAGAAGGTTAGGAAGTTTTACCTGGTCCATAGTCTGTCTACTCATAATGTTGATAGCAGCCCCTAAGTCAATCAATGTGTTTGGAATTTCTATTCCATTTATATGTGTCTTGACAATTGGACTTCCTAGATCTACATACTTCTGCATAGTAATTTTTCCCATCATAATGTCTGCAATCTTTCCTACCAGGTGGATTCTTCTTCTGTCTTTTAGTTTCCTTCCTGGTCTTTTGAAACTCAACTCCTTTATGGTTTTTGCTAGAATAGGAATTTCTCGAATGGCTTGTAGCAATGGAATCTTGATACAAACATTCTTCAATTCATCTAGAAAGTCATAGTTAGGCAACAAGATTTTTTTTTCCACCCCTTTATCAATTTGTAGTCTTTCCGGAAAAGGAGGTGTAGATGAAGATACAGGTTGCTCAACTATAGGAGTTGTGGATGTTAGCTTTTCTTTTTCTTTTTGAATTTTTGAATTTTGAAGAGATTCTTCCTCAGAACCCTTATTGACTTGAAGAGAGTCCTCCTCATAGGTATCTTGCTCTTGAATGTCTATAGAAGGTTTTTCTAAAACTCTACCAGATCTGAGTTGTACATCGTTGAGAGGAACAATCATATAGGTAGGAAATTGTTGTCCTTCTACCATATAAGTAGTTTGAGGATTCTTATTGTTAGGATTTGGCAATGGCTGAGCTGGAAGTTGATTTGTCTTCTGTTGGTATGGGAGCATGAGTTGAGGATTTGTATTGTGTTGAGAAGGTTGTTGTTGTGGAAATGGCAATGAAAGTTGTGGATTTGGGCTTGGAAGTTGTGGAGCTTGTTGATTTTGAAAAGATGGAGGATATTGATAAAATTGAGCAAATCTCCCATAAGGATTTTGCATCCCTTGTACCCATGGCTGATATGAGTTTTGATGTTGGGGCCAAGATTGTTGCCAAGGAGTCCAATTTGGTGGGGTTTGAAGATTCATAGGGTTATTAAACCCTTGAGATTGTTGTCCCTGCCAAGGTCTCGTTGCGACAAAACATAGAGATTCTATTGAATTTGGATCTTCTTGAAAAACAGCTTTGAGTCCAGGGATTGAAGGACAATCCTTGATCTCATGATTTTCTGAGCAAATCATACATGTTTCTACAACTTTTGCATCCAAGGGACATTCCCTTAAAGCATGTTTCTTCCTACATTTCAGACAAAAGATGGCTAAAGCATCTGTTTCTGCTTTCTGCTTGTTTTGGATTTTAAGGGTGTCTAGTTGTTCACTAAGGCTCCCTAAGATATCAGTTTTGAACTCATCAAGCATATTACCAATCTCTGCCCTACTTACTGATCCAGTTGCAGATTTGTTAGCCCTAATAAGAGAAGGATCCCTAGGCCCTTTTCCTTTTTTAGATTTTCCTCTTGAGAGATGGACACATAGTTCTGTTATGTCACGAAGTGGAAGTTGAGAAATGTCTCCTTTCCCCATCATGTTTAAAATATCTATCCATTCATCTCTAATGGATTTTGATATGAGGGCTTTCAAGGTTTCATCATCTAAGTTTCTCATCTTTGCTCTTTTCAAATTGTATTGAAATATTTCAAGTAAGTCTTCCAAATTTTCATCTTCTTTTTGCATCATTTTGAATACCTCATCCTTGTGATTGGTGGGCATAAAATAGTCCAAGTATCTATCCAAAAATGTTTGTTTCATATCATTCCAAGTCCTAATAGATTGAGTGGCTAATCCCATGAACCATTTCAAAGCAGATCCCTTCAAAGTTGAAGGAAATAGTTTGAGTTTTTGAGAATCTTCCATATAGTCATGTCTGCACAACTTCCAACCAAAACGTAAATGTTTCAGATCCTCATTGTAACTATAAAATTGTGAGAATTGTGACAGGAATATTTTTCATTGTGGTATGAGTTTCCATCAACTATGGTGTCCTAAACAACTCATTTCTACCATTATTTCCTTCACCATTGTTATCTCCATTATCTCCTCCTCTTCTACCTCCACCTCTATTTATTACTTCCTCTGCCATGATAGTTTCTTTAGAGTCCTTATAGTTCTCTAGTTCTTCTACCAAGGAAGGATGAGAGAAAGTCTCTTTGTTTTCTAAGTGGGTTTTAGTAGGTGGTATAGGAGAATCCTCTAATTCAGCTGTTCCTTGACTTCCAAAAATCTTAAGGCTAGGGGTAGATGGTGGTGAATCTGGTCTATGCCTTGAAGAAGATGGAGTTGTGAAAATCGAACTCTTGGCTTTAGCTATAAACCTTCCCCTAGAATCTCTTGCTCTATGCATGTCATTTTTTTATTTTTTTTTATTTTTTTTTTAAAAGTTGGGCTAATAATTCTCTTTCTGATCTTCCAGGTCACACTAGGTGCAAGAAGAGAGCATACTTAAGAAATTACTAAACCAATAACTCTCTTTTCTGATCCTCCAGATCACACTAGGTGCAAGAGGAGAGCATACTTCAAGAAGTTATCAAGTTTTCCCTTCCTTTATGATTTTATGTTTTTTTTTTTAAGAAATTGGCTACCTAGTTACACTTCCCCGGCAACGGCGCCAAAATGTTTGGTCAATTTAGTGTGTCCTAAATTGCTGCATTTAATTTGTCAATCCGGGAATCGTAAGCCGATGAAGTGCGGCGCACTATATGTGCAAGATAACCTATTTCTTAACTTTTTGTCGTTTTTGGTTTTCTAAGGTGAAATGGAAATTCTAAGATGAAAACAAGTTTGGTTATGTTTGTTCAAGGAAGTGATATCCCCTATATTGATTTACCAACTTGAAATTTTAAAAAGCAATTTGAAATTTACAATGACAAGACTTAAAAAGGAAAATGAAAATGTGCTGCTGAAATGAAAAGGTGTTGCTAATCTAATAAACCAAAACAGTAAACTAGTGAACATGAAAACCAAACTATTCTTGCTGCCAACTAAACACAAAAGAAACTATGCTTAAGGAAATTCAAAATTGCAACAAAATAAATCTAAATCAGATTACATCAATTTATCTTCTGACCCTTCATCATTAGTCCAGCTATGATTTTCGGAAGTAATCATAAACAACTTGAGTAACCGATATTTAATTTGCAGAAAGTAAACTAATACTAAACCATACACTCATGATTCAATCCCTCACCATCAGTCCAGCTGTGGCTTTCGGAGGCAACCGAAGATGTCATGTATGATTTAATATATCTAAATTTGCAGAAAAGAAACTAATACTAAACTACACATTTCATAATGCAATCCCTCACCATCAGTCCAGCTGTGGCTTTCGGAGGCAACTGAAGATGCTATGAGCAAATTAGTATATCTAAATTTGCAGAAAAGAAACTAATACTAAACTACACATTTTATAATGCAATCCCTCACCATCAGTCCAGCTGTGGCTTTCGGAGGCAACTGAAGATGCTATGAGAAGATTAGTATATCTAAATTTTAACTACTGAAGCAGAAAAACAAAACTGAAATGTACAGAGCAATACTGAAATTAAACAAAAACTATGAAAAGAAAACTAGCAGCAGAACAATGTTAGTTCCATGTCATTAGTCAAAAAGCTATGAAAATGCCCGGGCTGCCTATCTAAAACCTGAAAAACATAAACACTGATCAGTGATTAACAATCATAAAGCATGAAAGACAGAAATGAAATGGAAATGATGGAAGTGTATAAACAGAAATGAAACAACTACAAAGTATGAACATATGAATGGATTATGATACAATGATTTTTAAAGAAATGAAATGAGAAATATACACTAATACACAAAACCTTAGCTGAGCAGGGGCCCTCTACACAGCCTTGGCAACGGTCCTCAAATACGAATTAAGTTGAAAAACAGAGTTTTCTCATATTAAAAAGTAGTCATTACAGAATGGTAATGTTACGGCACAAGTGCAGCGTAATCACTACAGAGCAAGCTAATCAAAAGATAACAGAGACTACATTCACTAATAACAACTAACTTCATATGCGTATGCAAACGCAATATATATAACAACAAACTATAACTGTTTCCTAAAGTTCATGCTAGTGGAGAGCACGTAGACCACTACGTCCACGGATATAGGAGTATGGCCGTGTTGGAAAGTAGATCTACGAAAGGTGGATGCTTGAATTCGACTCTAGAACCCTGTACAGATGTCGATTTAACCTCCGCAGGCTTAGAAACGGTCGTATGGGTCTTCATGTGACACGAAACAGAGTCCGGCCGACATGAAACTCCATGGTTGACTTCCATGTGGACGCCTTTGACCGCGGCTTCTTTGGACGAGTTTGCTTGAACCAATAGGACACGAACCATGTCCACGTCATTCTTGACCTGCCCATGTGGCTCGTTTCCCTTGTAGACACATGTAGCATAGAGTTTCACAAAATAGCTGCGGAAAGTTGCAGCAGCTGCAGAAAATGGCAAGATTCCGCAGCTGAATGAACAAAATCTAGATCAAATAGCAAACACAAAAATATAATTAAAAACCATGTTAAATGCTCTTTTGCACATGATATTGACAATTTGGGAGGTTTAGGAGAGTGAAAAAGGTATGGAAAAGTGTATAGAAAAGATGCAAATTTGGGACTCAACAGTTACATGACTCACTGATTGGATGGCTACAACCATACCTGAGTATATTTACCGATCCTCACTGGATGGTTGTGTCCATGCCTCGGATCTGGATTATTACATACTCTATTACGGATGGTTGCACCCATACCACATATATATCATTTATTTGAGACATCAGTTGTACTTCTCTATGCAGGTTTTCCGGCGGCGGTGTTTTCAGTTGGACACGTTCTCGTAAAGCATTTCACCCCTCTCTCTCTCTCGGGCCTCATGATTTATGGGGCATCTGTTACACAGTAATTTGTCACCGTCCCTACAATTTCCCATCCCACACAATTGGAGGGCTCATTCCGTGACCTGTGAGCAGTGACATAACTTGAAAACACTTTCATGGCATTCCCCTAAACATGTACTTTCATTTCCCTGAAGACAACTCCTTGTGAAAAACCCTAAAAACACCCCTTTTTGCATTGGCGCGTGTAGCCAGTTCAGTACCTTCGCCAATGGGGGAAATTCTTCGAAGAGGGCACGCCAATTGGTGCTCTGTCCTAGAGTTGCACTCGTGCCAGCCATTTTAAGGAGTGTTTTTTAAAAATAAATGGCGGAATTTTCGTCCTAACTGATCCATAAACTGGTATCTAATTTGAGTTGGGAGGTTTGGCTCTGGATCTCCATGTAGAGAGAGTGGTTTGCCACCTCTCATGGAAGCTTCATTGAGGATAGGGCCAATCCCATGATTATAGGGATCTCAACTCCCCTTCCTCCATCTATAAAAACTTGCTCATCTCATTTGCAAGCTAGTCTCCAAGTTCCCAAGAGCCATCAGAGCCTTATGCTACAAGAGCCTTGATTCATTCCCTTAAGGCCAAATCCAAGCAAGGATATCATTGTCGAGACATCCGAAGAGAGAGGTTTGTCCCATCCCTGACAGGCTTTTTCGAGACGTGTTCCACTGGCGACCCTCCGAAGGAGAATTCAGCATCAGGGCTATGGTTGTATTCTTCTTTGATTGATTAATGATAAGCGACTATTGGTTATGGTTCCACTTCTGTTGTTGATTATGATGATGAGTTATGTCTTCTCTGACTGACATATAGTTGCATATACTGGATTTTACGCTTGATTTTGTTTTTTTTCTGGCATGTGTAGGTGTCCAATCACAGAGATCATGAGGATTTTGATCTGCCAGAGCTAAGGAATGGGAGCGCTACTTTCTCTACAAGCGACAATGTTGGATTCCAGGTAAGCCTTCATCGCTAGTTGGTTTATTTTCAATTAGGAACTTGCACTATAGCGTGAATGATTGTTGCTAGACCCGATCTGGGCTAGTAGGGATTACCTCTGTCCGTAGAGGGGATTTACCTCCACAATAATATTATATACAGATGGTTTGGGTTTTTAGCTTCAGGCTTTCCTGTTAAACACTGTGTTCATATGTGTGTGAATTTTTATGGTTTCATGTGTGTATTGCAATTGATTTAATTTCCGCATGTGATGATCAATAGTGGAATAGATTCTGTATTGTGCATGAATTCAAATAGTGTGTGATCAGGAGAATCTTGGATATATAACACATAAGTAATATAATTTCTACACTAGTCTAGCTGAAAAACACCCTACAAGAGGGGCTGCAGCTATGCACAACAAACTGCTTCAGAAATAATGCAGTCTTGGAAAGCATGAGTAGGAGGCCATAAAATGATATCAAATTATGAATATATAGGAGAAAATCAGAATTAAAATGAACCTCTTTCAATATACAGTAGAATACAGGAGACAAGAGAGCAAGAAATCTTCAGAAAAGAAGGTTGCAACACATGTATAAACTGTAAAATGGCTCAACAACATTATTTTAAGGAGCTACAGCAGTTGAACATTAAATCTCAGATCTAGGACAGATCTATGGACCAAAAATTAGATACATTTCAGATATGGAAACTATAAAGTCTTATTTACAAGATCCCCTTGGGGTTTTGACCAAATCATGCATTACAAAGACTAGATCTGAGTTTTAAGTTGCAGATCTGCAGAATGCTTCAGAAATTCCTAAAGATGACTTTATGTTAGAATAGATCAGATCTAAACAGAACATGAATCAGAAAGCTAATCCATGGATCACCAAAGTTAAAGTCAAAGCCCAACACCAGAGATCTCTTATCAAAGATGGGGTCAAAACACCCTGCAAAACCTCTACTGAAAATAACGCAGTTCCTCAATGAAAACTACATTGTAGCTTGAATAACATAGATGGCCTAATGCCAAGATACAAGTCTAGAGCTCAAACAGTGGATGCACTCTTCCAGGAGGTTAAAATACACACTCACTTAGAAGAGGCTCCAATACAAGTTAGATCTAAGCAGATCTAGAATTCCACTTGCTGCAACCTTCAAAAGCAAGAAAACCCTCACTAGATTTGTATTGTAGTTGGAAGTAGAGCTTGGCCCAAAGCCTGATAGTGGATCAAATCAGCCAAAAATCCTCCAAGAATCCTCAATGGAAGAGGTGAAATCCCTACATAGGAACTCCAAGTGCTAAGAAGCACAATTCTCCACTAAACAGTAGAGAATATTGTTTGTCTAAACAGACAAGATACTCAAAAATATAGACAATCAACAACCTTCTCTTGCTGCCTTCCCCTTCCTTTTATAAGATGAGAGCCTTTAAAAACCCTAAACCACCTTTATGAGTTAGCTCCTTTCACATGAGGGGCCTCCTTCTATAACTGCGTTGTCCCTTCATGAGGTACATTGAATCTAGACAACGTTGTAGATTTGGTCAAGGTTGACCCAGTCTCACAGCTCAAAACCCCTTTCACACCTGCAAGTGATTTATTTACATGGCCCTAATTTATCCTTGTTCATGTTGGAATTGATTTATTCATTCTTTTCAGGAGTTTTACATGTCCTCCTTTATTCATTTATTCATGCAATAGAAAGTAAGACAAAAATGCATATTCCTCTTAGCTCAGGCTAAGTAGGAATATTACAATCCTCCCCTCCAAAATGTTGCTTGTCCTCAAGCAACTGATAAGGTGAGATCCATAGTCCTTCCCCTCCTCCATTGATGACATCATAAATGATCAAGTCCTCATCATAAGCCAAGTGCTCATCAAGCCAATACATCAGGAATTGTTCCTCCAAGGTCAACATAAGATGTGCATAGTCCATCCCACCAAGAGTGAAACGTTCAATAGAAATAAACATGGTTGGAGCAATTATTTCTCTAAAACATGTAGCATGAGGCACATAGAGAAGTTTCAATCCATGTGGTACATACAAACTGTCCATACTTCCTCCATAAAATCCCCAAAAAAGTACAACTATGTCATCCAAGTATGGAAGCAAAACTACATATATGCAAACAGAAATTTGACCTTGACGAGGTGGGTCAAATTCCCACATGTGATGCCAGCGTAGTGCATCTCCTACCTACATTAGATCAAGGTGTGGAAAGTGGCATTTCCCCCACACATTTTATGCACAAGTAATCTCAACATAGATGGAGATATCAGATATGTTTGTTTCCTTTGGGAAACACCCATCACAAAAATGAATCTCCCTTTGCACAACAAGGGAGTGGCCAAGTTTAGAATTTCTATTGGCCCTCAAAAATCTATGAGATCCACAAGATTTCTCACCCCATTTAGGATTCATAGCCTACAAAAACATGGTAAAATAATGTGATGGATCAGAAAATAATACTTTCTTGACATGATCAAATCCTTTACCATCATAGTTCCTCATACACATGGAGTTTTGCATGAGCATTTCTCTCTTCTCAAGCAAAGGAAGAACTGGCTGAGATGAATCTTACAAAGATTCCATTGGCTGCCTCAATCCTCCATAGCTAATGCACTCTTGAAAGTGCTGATCTAATTCCTCTCTCATCCCCTCCCAATCAAAGCTCCTCACGATCAGGGTGTAGATCTTCATGGACTGCATATGGCTGAGAAGGAATTCTTTGTGTGCCCTCTGTAGTATCTTCTGCTTGAGCTCAGAATCTCTAGACAGGAAGATCCTACCATGAAATTATATGACTTATCCTTGGACTAAATAGCCCTCTTCTTGTTGCCGGTCATCTAGTATCATATCGGTGTGGAGATATTTGGAATACTCTACAAGCAGTTGAGATTTCCAATACAGATCCACACTGATCAACAAAGACAGTGTTGATGATACCTCCATGGAAGTGTCCTGTCATGTTGCTGATCTATTCTCTAAAATTTACAATTCCAAAGATGTGTGTTGGAAGTTTGATCCTCCCATTGTCCTCCTCCCACAACGCAGATCTAGAAAAGAGAGAAGATGATAGTGATACAGTGAGAGGATCCCCCTCACTCTTGAGTTGTCCCAAGCCCTCCAACATTGTAGCTTGGTCCCCAATTTCTCCAATCACTCCTGGATCTAGATTTGGAGTAGCACTTTGTGAGGCTTCCCCCACAAGATCTGGATTTGGTGGCCTCCCAGGTGGTTTTCCACTAGATAGTAATGTCCCATGCAGAAAGCTCATGAACATTAGTGAAGGGACAGTGAGATCCTTTCTTCCACTACGCAAATCCATCTCTATTGTTTGTGTGGAAGTTCTAGGTGAAGGATAAGTATGCATGCCTTGGATCATTTGGGGCTTACCACTCTTCATGTCCACCCACTCCATCTGCAAAGCCTTCCAATTAGTGGTGACCTTCCCCAATGTAATCAACCATTGGACACCCAAAATGATATTGGTGTCTGGTATGTCGACTACAAAAAAGTGATCCACCAAAGTGTAGGACCCCATAGTAACTGAGAGTGATGGGAAATATTGCATGCATTGCATTGTCCTATATCCTGGGACCAAAACAAAGAATCACTCAAAAGTATCAGTTGGGTTGCTCTCCTCTACACAAGATGAACGTCAATAAATTTGTGGGTTGCCCCATTATCAATCAATACAGATGCCCTCTGATTCATGATTGAACCTTGTACTCTTAGGGTCAATTACTTAGGAACTCCTATCAAAGATGTAAGAGCTCCACCTATTGGAGCAAAGGCTCCATTCCCATCCCAAGATGGTGTTGGATCTCCCTCAACATTATCAGTGATGTGACCCCTCCTTGGTTCATCATCTTAGTCTTCCTCCTCAAAATATGAGAATACTTTTATGTAGTGTGCTTTCCCAGCAGCACATCTATGTCCAGGTGCCCATGACTCTTGGCAAGTGAAACATAGTATCTTCTTTCTCAGCTCCCTCCTGAGTTCAATATCAAGATGATTCTTCAATGATCTCTCCTTGGAAGGAGCAACTTTTTCTTCCTTCCCTTTAGAAAAATGAGGGGCTTTGCTCTAGAAAGTTGTCTTTGCTTTTGGCAAGGCATCTTGGAGGTCTCTAGCCCTCTCAATGGCATCATGCAAAGTGGTGGGCTTCGTAAATTTAACCAACCCATGCAAGGGTTCATCCAAGCCATCGATGAACATGTACACCCTCCTTGCTGCAGACAGATCAGGAACCATGACAGATAATCTCAGAAACTCAGAGATATAAGTTTCTACATTTCTCGGTTGCTTTAACTTTGCAAGGCTCATGAAAGGTGCTTCTGGATCCTTCCTGTAAAACCTCTCCACCAGTATTCTAGTGAATTCAGAGTAGGAAGTCACATTAGCATGGCCCAATGTATACAATCCATGGAACCACCAATTTTGTGCTTCACCTTCAAAGTGCAGCACTGCAATCTTGATGGCTTCAATCTTAGGGACTTTGTTCAACTAAAAGTAGATATCCAGCTTTTCTACCCATGCCTTGACAGAACTGGAGGATGACCCATCAAAATTGGGCAAAAATAATCTTCCCATAGAGTGGTGTCTATCATGATTATGAAATAACCCACCATCTCTATATTGTTTCCTTGGTCTTATTTTGT
Source organism: Pinus albicaulis (assembly GCA_034641835.2). Lineage (NCBI taxonomy): Eukaryota > Viridiplantae > Streptophyta > Pinopsida > Pinales > Pinaceae > Pinus > Pinus albicaulis. The sequence continues at coordinate 1,639,856,547 of CM076579.1, read as the reverse complement.
CCTTGAGGTGTCAAAACACACTGCAAAACCTCTAGTGAAAATAACGTCGTTCCTCATTGAAAACTGCGATGTAGCTTGAATAACATAGATGGCTTGATGCCAAGATACAAATATGAAGCTCAACTAGTGGATGCACTCTTCCAGGAGGTTAAAAGACACACTCATTGAGAAGAGGCTCCAATACAAGCTAGATCTAAGAAAATCTAGAATTCCACTTGTTGCAGCCTACAAAAGCAAGCAAGCCCTCACTAGATCGGCATTGCAGTTGGAAGTAGAGCTTGGCCCAAAGCCTGATAGTGGATCAAATCAGCAAAAAATCCTCCAATAATCCTCAATGGAAGAGGTGAAATCCCTGCATAGGAACTCCAAGTGCTAAGTAGCACAATTCACCACTAAATAGCAGAGAATAGTATTTGTCTAAACAGACAAGATACTCAGAAATATAGACAATCAAAAACCTTCTCTTGTTGCCTTCCCTTTCCTTTTATAATATGAGAGCCTTTACAAACCCTAAACCACCTTTATGAGTTACCTCCTTTCACATGAGGGGCCTCCTTCTAGAAATGTGTTGTACCTTCATGAGGTACATTGAATCTAGATAGCGCTGTAGATTTGGTCAAGGTTGACCGAGTCTCACAGCTCAAAACCCCTTTCACACCTGCAAGTGATTTATTTACATGGCCCTGATTTATCCTTGTTCATATGGGCATTGATTTATTCATTCTTTTCAGGAGTTTTACATGTCCTCCTTTATTCATTTATTCATGCAATAGAAAGTAAAACAAAAATTCATATTCCTCTTAGCTCAAGCTAAGTAGAAATATTACATAAATAGCCATCTTTATATTGCAATCTCTTTGTTGTTTAGTGTTTATACTTGCATGAACTAGTCTGGTGATAAAAGTTGGATTGGAAGCTTTAGCAAGAGCGACAGAAGGAGAATAGGAAGCACTCGAACTCCAAGTAGGTTTCTCCATCTTTCTATGTGTCTATTTACTCTTAGGAAAAGTATCTACAAATTCTTTGATCTCTTGTTCTAAATGCATAGCACAACATTTATGGAATATGTTTTATCCGTAATCCATAATTCCGCATAACAAATTGGCGACTCCGCTGGGGATTTTACCTTCACCCTTGGTGTATTTTTCCTCTTCTTATCCACCCAGTAGCATATACTCTTAGTTATTAGGCTTTTGAAACTAAGAATTGCATAAGAAGTGTGTCATTAGCTTGAGTTTTTTGTCCTGTGCTGTGCCCAACTCACTGTTGGTCAAGACACAGTGTTTTGCATAGCACTGTATCCCACTCAGGGGTGCTTTGCAATGGAATGTCTCCCCTTAGAGACTATTTTTTCCCCTAAGCCAACCAAATTCCCTTTGAATTTTTCATTTCCATCACCTTCAGCCTTTTTTTTGGTGTGTTTTCATCTATATGATGCCTCATAGAGACCAGTGAATTTACCTGAATCTTCCTCCTTTGAAAAGTAAGTTTGTTCAATGTATCTTTAAGTGTTTTTCTTTATCATTGACAAATCAAATTAAAAGTATTTTATATATGCATTAGATCCATTTTTTTCCATAAAGTAAATTGTCATTAAATTCTTCAATTCCTATAGGAAAAATTGTAGTTCCATTCTTCACTTTTCCTAAAAGAGAAATTGTTGTTAAATTCATCGTTTCTCGAAGAAGAAACAATTTGTTTTTGTTGATTTGATGCATATAGTTTCATTTTTGCATTCAAATTAAGGGGAATAAAAAGAAAAGCATGCATTTTCATATAGTGGATTGTGTGTTTTGCATAGGAACAAATTAGGAAAGATGCATATTAGTTTGTGCTCTTTGTTGTTTTCTCTCAAAACTGATTGCTCTTTCCCTTTAGTATCTAATATTTTCATTGAAAAAGCTAAAATTGAAAAGTTTTCTTATCATTTTATTTTTCATTTTAGGAATTTCCATCACATCATCATGGTGAACCTTGAAATGCAAATTGATAAACAAGAATATCAACTTAAAATTTACATCAATCTATCTAAAAAAGCATTGGAACCATAATGTTAAAATTTGGAAGGTCTAGGTTAGAGACGTGTTCCGACATCGTAAAACATAGCAGCTATCGTTAATTGTCTGTGATACATTCTGAATGTGATACCTCACTCCACGTATGCAAGTATATCATAGCTCATCCACATACCTTCGAGTATATCGAGAGGTGTTATAGTACGAAAAGTATAAAGGGGTGCTCTCACTGTGTGGTTTTGCATCAAACAACGCTAATATGGACTTGGGCCTCCACGTACCTTCGGGTATATTTGGGAGGAAAAATTTAGGTTGCTATCCATCCATAGTGAACTGAGTCAACCTTGTAAATTGTGATACACCGAATAAATCATTCGAGGAGATTTCCTGCCCATACTTCTTGGTTCGTTAGGAGGTATTCTACAGTTCACAATTTCTTGGTAAACCTTTTTCCTAGCATTACCCTTTTATTTTGTTTATTTATGTTTGGTCACAAAATAAATTAGTCATCATGGAAGAATAAAATCTCTTTCCCCATCGTTCGTGTAGACATTGAAACTACCTTTACCACCGGAAGTCACTTCTGGTAGGCGAATATGACACTACTCTACCGAAACTAGTACCATCAGTACCTCTGGTGAAGCATCTTCTTCTCATATACCAGAGTCAGCACAAGTTGTTTCTACAAATCCTAGTTCATCTACTGTTGTCAAGACAAAGTCCTCACAGCTACCCGTGGTCACGATCCATCTAATCAGTGAGACCATACCTCCTAAACCTAACGTTGTTCAACTGGAACTGTATTCAAGTCCTGTCTCTTTTTTTCCATAACATCTGCATCCTGCAGTCAAACGATCGGAATTTTTTCCTGTATCGGTCACCCCACAGTTTATTATAGCCATTGAGTCTCCCATATCACGCAGTCAACCTCCTGAAATATACTTTGGGCCTGACGGTGAAATCCCTCCACCTGTTTTAATTTCGATTTAAGAAATCCCACAAGACGAGACACATTTAACTCCAACCCATTTTGGGGAGGATATTTACCTATACGAGTCTTTTCCCCAATCACCATCCTCTACTTTTTTTGATCCTGTTCCTATTAAAATTCCCGTCGATTCAAAAGGGTATACATTTGGTCAAGTAACCATGCCTGAACCAACATCTTCGGTTGGACCCTTTGTTCTGATTGCGTCATCACCTGTTCTCGCTACCCCGTCGATGTTTAAAACTTCACCATAGTCATATTTTCATGGTGGCTCTTTGGTCCCATCAAGTTTTAAATCTTTATCTAGAATTTTCTCTGGTGCATCTTCAAACCCATGGACTTCACCAATGTCATTTTTTGGTATTATAAATAGTAAAACTGTAGTGATGATTGAACGTCTTGATCCTTTACATCCATCATCAGGGAAATATCAATTTGGTCCATTTGGGTCTATTCAATCCGGTATAATTTCAACTGGACTCCCTACATTTGGAGAACAATATTCTCCGTCTTATTATCCTCCTCATGCTGGGGGGAAACCTTTGGTCACCCAATTTCACAGTACTTCGTTGTTTTTTGGTCAACCTAATGTCTAAATGAATGTTTTTCAATGGTAGCCCACTCTGCCTATCCAACCACAAATGGTTGTACACTTGTATCAACCGGTTCAACCTGTCGCACCCACATCAATTACACTTGTTAATACATCTTTACCCCTATTACAAACTCAAACTATTTTACAAAAACCATTTCATGCGGGTCCTTAAACTAAATACCCTCAAGTATTGGGCCCTTAGAATCCAAATCCTTCAGCTAATTTACAACAACAACCTATACTTTGAATCATTTATTCACAAGTTGGATTACCATATTATGGGATGTCGCAGCCACAACCAGGTTATACTTATCGTTAACCGAATCCAAGTTATCCTAATTTGGGTTATAACGTTAGTGGATAGACCCCTTGAAAGCCTCAAGCACAAATGCCTCAACCTTCATTTCAACAAGTATCATACCCAGGTTTTGGTCAACAGAATCCTCAAGAATTTTCCTATAAAAAAAAACCCTATCTGGGCTACCAGTAGCGTATTACTTATGCTAGTCCTCAAAGGCCTGTTGCCCAAGAAATTCCATCATATCCTAGCTATGCTCAATCTAACCTCAATCGACAGTTTCCCTTTGTTACAACTTTAGAGTTACCAAATTTAAATCAGCTCACAATTGATCCAATCAACTATGCTCCTTGGTGGCTGGTGATACCCCATAAATTACCCTCGGATATTCCTAAGTTCAATTAAAACCCTAGGGAAGACTCGTCAACTCATGTTATGAATTATCATTTGTGGTGTTCATCAAATTCCCTGAATGATGACTATGTTCAGCTATGTATTTTCCAACATACACTCACTGGTCCGGCTGCAAGATGGTATATTGAGTTACCTAGAGCTTCTTTTGATAATATCACTGCCCTATCTACTTTATTTTTTACTCACTTCTAGTTACCCATACAATATGAAACTATAACGGAACTCTTGACTAATTTTAAAAAGACTAATGCTACTCACATTTCTGATCATATTCATGAGTGGCGTAATCATCGTAGAATGGTTAAGACATTTGTTCCTGATCAACTCCTTGCTGAGTGGTTCATTAATTCCCTGTTACCATCTATAACTGAGGATGTGGCTAAGGGTGGCATCGTCACTGAAGAGAAGGTAATTGCTCGTGCCCAATATTTAGACTTGATTTATACTCAGTTTCGCACACTCTACAAAAAAATTCCTAACGCACCGCAATCTAATTTTATTGTTCCTCCTCCATCAAAGGACTCTCATGCTAGAGACGGTCTGATTGGTATTGAAAACACACGTCATATTATTGCATATGATCGTACACCTTCTTCTGAAATCAATGTTGTGTCATTTAACAAAGGAAAAAGTGACAAGGAACCTGGAAGTAAGAAAAAAGGGAAATCTAAGAAAAAGAAAACTTCTAACCCACAAGAAAGATCATCTGATCAATCGTCTGGAAATAGGAAACCTTGTTATCCATGCATAATCTATAATTAGGAACACTTTGTTCAGGATTTTCCTCACCGTGCTGAAGTCTCAAAAATGGTTAAGATTTCACATGCATAAGCTGTGTTGACAGATCCATTTCCAAATCCGGACACAAATTTGGTTGCTACGAATCTAGCTTCTAGTTCCCAAGTGCTTATGCTATCTGTCACAAAGACATCAACAGATATTTTGGTTTCGATGCGTAATAAATATTACGGTAGTCAAGCCACTGATCAACCTAATACCTCAACCACGAATCCATATATGAAATGGTACCACCTACTGCTATTCTAAATTGACAATGAAGCCACCGAAGGGATTCATTCATAAATCGACATATAATCCTCGAGCAAGATTTGCTCAAAACTATAATATAGTTGACGATTTGGCTCAATCCCCTTTAGCTATGTTAGCCCTTGAGGTATTACAAAATTTTCCCTCCTATAAACAAGCTTTATTATCGGCTATCGGTGGAATTGATCCAACTGATTCTAATCTTGTAGTCTTTAATCATACGGGATATGTGCCACAATTACCACCAGAATTTACATTCTCCATCCAAGTAAATGTTCTCAATTACCTTATTCATCGCACTATTATTGATGAGTGAGCATCAACATGTACTATGTCTCTAAACTGTTGGAAATCACTTAGCTCGCCGCACCTATCTCAATCAACAATGACGTTGAAGGATTTTGACGGATGTACATATAAGCCTTGCAGTATTATCAATAAGCTGCATATAGAACTAGGGGGGGAAACAGTGAGGTTGATGTAGAGGTCGTTGACGGACCCCTTGACTACAATATTCTACTTGGAAGGCCATGGGTATATGTTATGACTGCAATTGTTTGTACATATTTTAGAATGATCACCTTTCCATAAAGGTACCATCACAGTCATCAATCATCTATCCTTATTTTCCTTTGCTTCACAGGTAATTGGAAGCATTTTGTTCGTTCACGCACCCCATATCACACTTTAGAACATGGGTGCAGGACTCTTAAAGGATTCCACTGTCATTGGAACCTTTGCATTACCGCCACCTGTGACGTCGGCACAAATTGCATGTATAGAGACTTACCACATGATCTCTTCCACTCCATCTGGCTTAAGGAAGATTACGAGTGATTTTGAAATTGTTACGTTTGATGAGTTTTTTCCTCCCAACCCTATTGAGTAGGCATAACGATCAATCTATCTGGCTTGGGAAATGAATCTGAAATCATTGTCATTGGTTGTTTGGGTTAATAGTTCCTTAGATTTTGGTACTCCATCTAATCCTTTTTCCTTAACTTTCTTGACATATGAGAATATTTTGGAAACCAGATGTCAAAAGGAGATCCATGGGAGGATTATCATCATCGTTTATGAAGAAAATAATCTTAGTGAACTATATCACCCATCGATCAAAAATTTATTTTCAAATTATTTACCTATTAATGCAATCGATTCTGAGAAAAACTTGTCAAATATTGAAGAAACCATTTCTATCGATATTTTAACCAAACCTGGCATTGTATAAATTCATGTCAGCGTATCTTTTTCTCCATAAGAACTTGAAACATATCTCTCTCTCTTTTGTGAATTCTATGATGTATTTTCTTGGTCTTATGAGAAAATTCTAGGCATAGATACTAGTGTCATTGAACACACTATTAATATGTACCCTGATGTCAAGTCGGTGCGTCAATGCCTTCGTCCTATTCATCCGAAGAAGGTCGTTGCCATTAAAGAAAAAGTTGAGAAACTTTTTCATGCTGGTTTCATCTACCCTATTCCACTAACTGAGTGGGTTTCCAATATCGTTCCTGTCATGAAAAACCAAGGAACCATCAGAGTGTGCATCGATTATCGGGATGTCAATCTTGCTTGTCCAAAAGACAACTATCCTACTCCCTTTATCAACCAGATTATTGAAAATTATGCTGGATAAGAAATATTTTCGTTCATGGATGGATTTTCCGGCTACAATCAAATTAATATCCACCCAGAGGATCACATAAGACAACGTTCATATGTCCTTGGGGCACATTCTCTTATAGGAAACTATCGTTTGGTTTAAATAATGTCGGGGCCACTTTTCAGATAGCAATGTATTATTCTTTCAATGACATGAAGCACATTTTTCAACCCTATCTAGATGATTTACCCACGCATTCAAGAAATTAGACTGATCACCCGATGCATTTGAGAGACATATTTTTACACTGCCGACACTACAAAATATGCCTCAATCCACATAAATGTGTATTTTGTGTTGGTTCTGGTTGTTTTCTTGGATTTTTCATTTCAAAAGAAGGAATTCAAATCGACCCATTGAAGGTCCAGGCCATTCTTGATTTTTTTGTGCCATCAAATTTACTTCAGATATAGAAACTTCAAGGAAAGGCTAACTTCCTAAGGATGTTCATACCCAACTACGCCAAAATGGCTAAAGGATTTACTCGACTCTTGAAAAAATTGATTCCCTTCCATTGGGACCAAGTTGCGCAAGCTTCTTTTGATGCTGTCAAGGATACTCTTGTCTGGGCTTCATTAATACATCCCCCCAATTATCAGAGTGATTATTTCTTATATATCACCGCGGCTAATACGACCATTGTTATGGTATTGGTCCAACTAGACAATGGGATAGAACATCCAATTTATTATTTGATTCATAATCTCAATGATATGGAAGTGAAGTATTCATACGTAGAAAACATTTCCTTAGCAGCTGTTCAAGATGTCCAAATATTTCGCCACTACATCCTGTTCTGGAAGACCATTTTCATTTCAGATTGCAACCGCATGACTTATATCTTATCATCTCAATTGATGGGGGGCAAGTATTCAAAATGGATTGTCATTTTATATGAATTTTATTTGGAATTCCTCAAATCCAAGTCAAATAAGTCTTCAGTTTTGGATGAGCTTCTCTGTGACCTTCCCTCTGATAGTACTGCTACTACGTCGGAACCATCTATTCCAGACGAATCTCTATTTCTAATCGGATCTGTTGGACACCTAATCCTCTATGGGTAGGTGTGGAAAGTGAACAGTCACAAATGGAGTCCAAGTGACCTTGGAATGCGGAATCCAAGGGTCACACCTAATATACTATAAAATCACATCTGTGGTTTGTTAGCCACTTATAAATTTTTTTTCAAGCAAACAGGTGGCTAAATTGTTTTTGAGCCTTCAAGAAATAAATTTCCTCTGAAAAAATATCATTCTTAAAGCCTCCATGTGCCCTTTGCCTTTGAAAATATCTTCACTGTTGTTTCCACCAAAAAGCCTCACAGTCCGTGGAAACAATTATGCTCAGAAAGCCTCCATTTGCTCCTTTGTATCCCTGGAAAATTTCCCATTTTAACCCCTTTTATTCCTTCTCAAAAACCCCCAAAACCCCTTCCTAAGTCTTCTAAGCCATCAAATCACCCTTTAAAGATCACGTGAACCCCTTCATTTGATTTTAAAACCCATCTTTTCCCCTACCGAAACCTCTTTTAGCCTTGAAAAACATTGTTTTAAGGCCTAAAAACCCACTTTATCATATAATAGGCCTAAACCCCTTTCGGCTAAGCCCTTAACTACTTCCCCTCCATGAAACCCAGTGTGAATTCCTTAAGCACTTATCGCATCAGAACATTAGTCAGGAGCATTTTTTCTTTGTTAATGAAAAGTTCCGATGCGAGAAGTGTTTTGTTCTATTGAACGTTGGTGCAATATCCACTGTAGATTTGTAAAGATCTAATGGTCCACGTAGAACTCATCACACCCTGCCTCATTCCATTTTTACCATCTGATGGCTATCTCCACCGTTGATTCGTAAACGATCTGACGGTCAAGCGCCAATCGCATAGTCACGCATCGGAAGATTTTAAAGCACCACCCTTTGTCTTCCCCGATTGGTCAATCTCTGATTCAATCCTGGCTGTTTAATCCACAAGAACCAATGGCTGGTATTTGTCCTCACTCCACCCCTGTTTCCCCAATTGGTCATCCCCGATCCAATCGCAACCGTCGATTTTCCGCTGATCCAATGGTCCACACGCAATTGCTACATAAACCCATCGTAGTTTTGGCCCCTGCCCTCTCCGATTGTGATTGGATCTTAGCCATCTATCCCATTCGATCCGACGGTCGGGATTCCTCCCGCCCATTAACCAACCCCTCCGCCTTTTCTTTCCCTCTTAAGATCTCAGCTGTTCATCCCACTTATCGAACAAATCACGTTCAAACCGCCTTTGACTTGCCTACACCTTACCAACCGCACATCTCCCCGTATCGCGCTCCATCCTGCACCGTCATATCTCGCAATCCAAGATCCACCAGCCAACATCCATATTGCGTAACTTTGGTGTTCGAGCTTTAACAGTTTTAAATCATGCGATATGGGCAGTTTCATTTTTCCACGTGTCGTGCGGCAGACCATATCACATGATTTTGTGCAAATTTCAAAGCTACACTTTGGCTACGCGAAAAAAGTGGTTTCTCTTCTTAAAACCACTTCCCCAATCCTACTCCCGAAGTCCAATCAAAAGATCCTGCCCGTTTATCTGTATAGATCAATGGCCCTCATTCTATAGTGCATTTCATTCATATTTGTCCATCGGGCTACCATAGAGCTACATAGTAGCATCTCAACTATTGATCTCCTCCTGAGATCTAACGGTCCATAATCAATCTCCATCCGCCCATGCCGGTCCCACCATTCAAGGCCTGATTTCACTGCATTTTCATCATTTTCCTTTGTATTTCGAAAAAGTTAAAACTTTAATGTTTTAAATTAAAAAGTTTATTTCATTCCACCTAACCTTCTTAAGCCACTCCACCAGCAAATCCCCGCAAGCGATCATCATTATCCCAACTAATCTAATGGCCCTCAACCATTTCTTCATCAGGCCACCATCAGATCAGTTTTTCACCATTTCATAGCATTTTTCCACCGCATCCACCGCATTCATCTCTGTTGCACTGCCATTCTCACAGTCCTCCACAGCATCCATCCTCCCTCCCGCATGGATTTCTTAAAATTGTTTGTGTCTTTGTGTAGGGTTACAGACGGTGAAAGCCGTTCTTTTCTACATAGTCACTGTTAATGACACAATAGCACCGATGAAGTTTTATCAAAGCCGGAGATTACAGGGAAAACTCCCGAGAGGGTTTCAAATGCATATTTTATCCAAATCAGGGGCATCAACTCCATTTAAGCCTCTAGCACAATAAGCCCTGCAAATCCACAAACAGAGACAGTCACAGAAGCAGAAAAGAGTATCAGTGGAGAATTAAGAGGTTTAAAGCATGTTATTAAATATTTTAAGCTTTAATTCAATGATTAAAGAGCGAATGTTCCAAATTGAATACCTTATGATTAACACGGAAGGCCTAATGAGGCCTAAAGCACAGAAAACAATATTATCAGTGTCTCACATCAGCAGAAGGCTCTTTTCAATGAAAGGACGAGTTCCCATACTGTTTTTTATTCTACATTGAATTCCTGAGAAGATCTATACCCTGACAGAAAGTCCTAATGTTGCCAGAGCATTTGCTATGCTGTATGGCAGACCTGAAAGTCATTTATCTGCCTTTTCTTTTACCAGAGTACTACAGAGTACTACAGCCGGAAATTACATCCAAGAACATACCTATGAGTTACTATCAGCCTGTCGAAGACCACTCTTTCATCCAAAGAGTACTGAAGATCAATACATAGGTATTAAGACAGAATGGGCCTCGAGCCCTTTTTTGCTACTTCTATTTTAATGTTTCATTAAAAGTTCTATCTACCTCCTCTTCCTCTCTTTAGCTATAAAACTCATGAGAAAACATATTGTAAAGGTTGTTGATTCGATAAATATGTATTGTAAGCTGTTTCTCTTGAGATATAGTTATGTGTGTAAAATTGTAAAATAGGTTGAGGAAGATGTTTTCAGACTGAATGTCAATTTGTTGGAAAATGTTGTATATGACTGGTATTTATATTTAATATGACAAGCACATTTCTTTGGATCCTGATTTGAAGCAACGGTAATGTGTTCTACCTTTGTCTATGTTTTCCTTCTGTAATTCATTACATTTCATTTCTCTGGTAAGAATAAGAAATCTGGCTTAGGACATACCCTTGCATGGTACCCTAATGCTCCTGCTCTTCTTATCTTTGATGTTTTCTACTGATTTTGTTATCTGAGAACCATTCAAGATAATTTAACCAGTGTAGTAGTTGTTACTCACTGCTAACTGATGTATGAATTTATGAATCCGTTCTTAGATGTTCTTGTCTGGTTTTAATTAAAAGAATTGGGATACTAGAAGTTTAGAATGTTGATTCTATCTCACTAGGGTCTTTTTCAATCAATTGAACCTTTCTAAGTTCCCTTAAGTTGAATGGCGAAGCATTTAAAGTTCGAAACCTTTCTTTGATCTCAGGCTTCACCTTTGTGTTTAAATCTTAAGTGTTTTTTGTTGTCTCAAGAGTCATCCTTTTTAGGGATGGGATCATAGGAGTTTAAGGCATGCCCTGTCCCTAGATCTACTCCCTAACTAGTCACCTCAGATGTTTCCTTGTCATTCACCTTCATTCCTTACCATTTCATACCATACTATCATCTTTAAAGATCCTCTGTTTTAGATGACTAGCCCAATTGAAAGCCTTGGATACTGAATAGCAAGTAAACCCTTTTATGACTCCACTGCCCAATGGTCTCGAGCATTCTTTGAATTATCTCCCTTTGCCTAAAATCCTTCTCTACTCACATTTGTCTTATATTGAACCCTTCTTTCATGTTTCCCAACAACCAAAAAAACAAAACAAACAACAACCCCTGTGCCTATAACTAGCCTAATACCTTGAAACTGAACTTCAAATACATATACCTTTGTCTTTATAGAGAGATCCCTCTCTGGACCCAGGAGGGCTAGATCCTGAGGTCCCAAAGTGGTTTTGAAGTTGTCTTATCTTTTGGTAGAGCCAAACCTGCCAAAACATAGGAACCCCAACATAATGGCGACTTCACTGGGGATCGAACCTAGAATATTTGGTTAGTTTGGTAGTTAAACACTGTGGTGGACAGTAACCTTCTTGAAACATTCTAAACCCTCCACCTGGCGACTCCATAGTTCTATAATGGTTAAAAGACTCCACTGGTGATCAGTAGGCCTGCTGATTGTCTTGGTTTTCATAAGACTCCACTGGGAGACCAAAGTTCATAACAACATCAGCCATATTAGAAGTAACAAGTAGGATTGAGCTTATTTGTTTGAAAACAAACATACTGGCTTCAAGAACCATTCATACAAGATCTTATCCTAACCCAAACCCACCTGAAATAGTTGACAACCCTGAGAACATTCTTAGGAAATCCCCCACCCCTAGAAAGTCAACTATTATCAGACCCATCCATAGAGCTGATTCTGCACCAGCAAACTTTACAGCTCTACCAGACACTCATTTTGACTTAGACTAACAAAACATTTTACCAAGAACTAAGTCATTCAGTGCTCTAGACCAGTCAGACCTTGAGCTTCCTGGTTCACCATCTCACAGTGGTCAACACATTAGGGATAGAGAGACCCCTCCTTATACACCCCTTGACATTCATTTCGTTCATAACTTGGGCCTATATCACACTAAATCAACTTAGTAGTGTGTTGTTGGTCCTAGTATTTTTTTCATCCATATACCAGCTGCTCAAGCCAATCCTTTACCTCCTCGAAACATCATCATGGCAGCATGGTATGCCCCCTTGGTGTTACCACAGCCTCTAGTGCCTTTACCCAATGATTATCAGTAAAAAATCCCACATTTCACTGCAAAAGAGTCTACCACATCTCAACACCATGTAGATAGGATGAAAGATTCCTTTGACTATATGGAGATAGATGATGAGACAGTCAAGATGAGAATCTTTGCCCAGAGTTTAGGAGGAGATGTGAAGAAGTAGTTTAAAGGCTTACCTCCTAATAGTATCCATGATCTTCCCTCTTTATATCAATCCTTCATAAACAAATGGGAATTCAAGACCAATCCTCTCCAAATCTTAGCAGAATACAAGAATCTTAAAAGAAATGTAGGAGAGAGTGTCCATGACTATTCTACAAGGTTTAACAGTGTTTACAATTCTCTTCCTCCACACATGAAACCTCCCCAAGGAATGGATTTAGTGAATTATCCTGAAGGCTTCGATGCTAACATAGCCTACCAGCAGAGGGAGAGAGATTACATCACATTGGAAGATATGAAAAAAGGAGCAGTGAGTGTAGAAGATAACCTGATTGAAAAAAGAGCCAGAATGAGGTCTGAAAAAAAGGTAACATATAGGGATGACACATCAGCTTCTACATCCGATCCCAAGTATGAAAGTCTAACCAAAAGCATGGAAAGGCTAGAGAAAATGATGGAAAAAATGGTTGTCACAGTCAGTAATCAGAACAGAAACCAAAATCAAAAACAAAACCAGAAATTTAGGAGAAACAATCCCCCAAACAGACAGAGGGACTCTGATCAACAAGTCATACCCCCATTTCAAGAGAATTTCCTTGATGAGGATGAGGGGATAATAGAAGAGTCTGAGGGAACCACAATAAACATGGTGGAAATAGACAACTCAATCCACAATTGTTCCACAGAAGACAATTAGACCTCACATTCACATTGGGACAAGAAAAGGTTAGAATCTGAGGATTATAGGCTGGGATTTGAAAATTCCATCATGCAGGTCAGAGAACAGTATGAACTTAGAAGCAAGAAGAGCTTAGACACTTCCAAACCAAAAGCTTCTGAGATTACCATTAATAAAAGGCCTGAGAAAACTCCTAAGGTGACTGCTGAAAGAAACAAATCAGCAGCTGAGAGTTCTGCAAAGAACAAAGAGAAAGACAGCTAAAATAATGATAAACAAATTCAACAAACTAGTAGCACTAGCACTGTAGCTAATGCTCCTGATAAAACAGCTACAAACATTGTACATAGTTAGAATTAGCACATCGATTCTGCCACTAAAATAGTGGCTGGAAAAACATATTTGAGTCTTACAAAGAGTCAATCTCCCTTCAATTTGGAGAGTGAGATTGCTAAAATTAAAATCTGTGTCCCACTTTCTGAGCTGGCCACTCAGGATGTATATAAGGGCCAAATTTTGAAAGCTTTAAATCTAGGTGAAAATAGTGACACTGTCAATCTAAGTGATGATCAACCAGCCCTTTTGTTTGGTCCAAAGATAGAAGGGAAGTTTCAGGAAGGAGTAGTACCTCCTTTTTATATCGGCCTCAATATCCATGACAAGATCCTTCACAATGCGATGCATGACTCTGGGGCATCACACAACCTAATGCCTAAGGTAGTTATGGAGAAGTTAGGCCTAGAGATAACTCGACCTTATAAGGATTTGTATTCATTTGACTCTAGCAGAGTAAAGTGTCTTGGCCTAATCAAAGATATTTGTGTGAACCTGACCTAGATTCCAACCAAATGCATGGTTATGGATGTTGTGGTGGCAGATTACAGGTCATGGGGAACCAAGCTGCAAGGTACAACAAAGATGGATGGTTAATATGCCACAATCCCTGTCTTTAGCCAGCTTAGGAGACTGTATAGAGAGGCACAAATGAACTTCATGGTCAACAGCCTTTTAAAACCTGAAAATTCACCTTTGTACTCTGTAAACAAGGATCTGGACTCCTTTATCCTTTGCAACGATGAATCCATAGGCAAACTAGAGCTAGAGAACAAAGATGCAAACAATAGGTTGGAGCCCATAGATGTTAACATAATGGCCACTCTAGACATAGAAGAAAACGAAGAAGAAACCTTTGGACAGTGCACTAAATCAGAAACTCAGAGTGAACAAGAACAAGATTACAAACAGCTGACTAGACATCTCTCTAAACTCCATACACATCACGAAGAACAAAACACCCCACACCGTTGTGCAGACCCCATATTACAACATAACAGTGAAACCAACATTAGGGAGCAAAATGATGATAAACCTGTAAACGATCCCTTATGGAGAATGAATTTCGATGGGTATTTCACTAGAAAGAATGCAGGAGTGAGAGTATGGTTACATAACACTGAGAGTGACTATTCTGAGAGTCATGCTTTCAAACTAGACTTTAAATGTACAAACAATATCGCAGATTATGAGGCTCTCATCCTAGGTTTGAATCTATTGAAAAAACTAGGAGCTCGAAGGATAGTTGTACACGGATACTTTGAGTTAATCATAAAACAAGTGAACAGAGAGTACACAGCTAAACACCCTAGATTGAGAGCATATAGAAATGATGCTATGGATTTACTGAAAACCTTTGTAGAGTATGAGTTGGTGTTTGTTCCTAGGAGTCAGAATATTGTTGCAAATGGATTATCCTGCATAGCTAGTTCATATCATAAATCACCTAGTGACAAACAAATCATCATTCAAACGAAATATAGGCCTGCAGTGCCAGATAACGAGAAATATTGGCAGGTCTTTGAGGGCGATAAGCAGATAGAGGATTTCCTGATTGGTAGGAACGAGTTTGAATTCTCTGATTCAGACTCTAAACCGATGAAATCTGCCTGAGTGAAGAGCCCCCCGATGGAGAAAAACCACCCCATAACGTTGAAATAAACATGTTAACTAAAGAACTTGTAACTCAAACCAAAGAGTATAATAACGTATAAAAAAAGGAAATAGAGGTGCTGCAGTCAAAAGATAATAATATACCCATAGGACTGGCACCTTTAGAGGATATTTTTTATTTTAACGACGTAGCGAAGAAACCCACTATAGAACACTCAGACTCTGATGTTGAGGAGTGCAACATAGGCACTGAGGATAAGCCTAAGATGATCAAATTGGCTAAGTCCTTGCTGGCAGACATGAAGAAGAAATACATTGATATATTTAAATAATTTGTTGATGTATTTTCCTAGAGCTATGAGGACTTAAAAGCATATGATACGAAGATTATCCAGCACAAGATCCTTTTGAAAGAAAACCAAAAACCCTAAAAGATAGAAACTTCGCAGAATTAACCCAAAACAACTGCCTCTAGTTGAAAAGGAAATCAAGAAGATGTACGAGGCAGGAATTATAGTGACTGTGAGGTTTTCCAATTGGGTTTCCAACCTTGTAGCTGTGAGGAAAAAGACAGGTGAGATCAGACTATGCATTGATTTCAGAAACCTTAACAGAGCTTCGCTTAAAGACAATTACCCCTTACCAAAGATGGAACACATCCTACAAAGGGTAGTTGGCTCAAAAAGGATCTCCCTGTTAGATGGTTTTTCAAGCTATAACCAAGTGTTAGTACTCCCAGAATACCAACTCAAGATATCTTTCACCACTCCATGGGGCACTTTTATGTACATAAAAATTCCTTTTGGACTAATGAATGCTGGTGCAACCTTCCAACGAGCAATGGACATAGCCTTTTCGGAGGAAATAGGGCACTTCATTGTCATCTATCTGGATGACATAACAGTCTATTCCAAGACTAATGAGGAGCACCTAAAACATCTAAAGAGAGTTTTTGAAAAATGTAGAAGGTTCGGTTTGTCTTTAAATCCCAAGAAGACTATATTCGGGCTTCAAGAAGGTAAGCTTCTTGGCCATATTATATCAAAGAAGGGAATTAAGATAGACCCACAAAGAGTTGAGGTAATACTGTAGATTACCCACCCGAGAAACATAAAAGAGTTGCAATCCTTTATTGGGAAAATTAACTTCTTAAGAAGGTTTATTCCCAACTTAGCTAAGCACCTCAGGGATATGACAAACATGTTGAAAAAATGTGTAGGGCTTAAGTGGACTGTAGAGGCTAAAAAATCTTTTGAATTAGTTAAACTTGCACTCACCCAGGCACCTGTCGTAATCAGCCCTAACTTTTCAAAATATTTCCTGATATTCTCCTTTCCCTCCGAGCATACAGTGGCTGCAGTCCTACTACAGAAAAATCCAGAGGGAATGGAACAACCTATTGCTTTCTTCAGAAAAGCTCTGAGGGATGCACCCTTAAAATATAACATAATGGAAAAACAAGCCTATGCCTTGGTAAAGGCCTTGAAAGAATTTAGGATGTATATTCTTCATTCTCACATCATTGCCTACGTACCAAACATAGTGGTAAAGGACATTTTGTCCCAAGATCCTGATGGAAAGAGGGGCAAATGGATTGTCGTAATATTATAGTATGACCTGGAAATAAAACCCACAAAACTGATCAAAGGTCAGGGCTTAGCTCAACTAATGGCTGAATCTAACTTGCAAGCCCTTGACATAAACATGGTGGATGCCTTGGATGAACACGAAGGATTTTCTGATCCTACTGTAGAAGAACAATTTGAAAACTCTCCTTGGTATTCTGATATCCTGTATGTACTCACAAACTTGAATGCCCCTCCTGATTTAAATACTAAGGCCAGATTCCTAAAGTTAAAAGCCAAAAACTACTACATAATGAATGAATGTTTATACTAGAAAAATGGAAATGGTTTGATGCTTAAATGTCTGCCTGAAACCGAAGCAGAGAGGATTAAACAGGTGTTCCATGCTGGAGAGTGTGGAGGCCATTTAAACTGGAAAGCCACTGCTAACAAAATACTCAGAGTTGGCTATTACTGGCCTACACATTTCAATGACATCCATAAAATAATAATTTCCTGCCATAAGTGCCAGATTTTTTAAGGCAAAAGGAAGCTCCTCTCTTTACCATTACAACCCATAACTGTTGAAGCTCCCTTTCAACAGTGGGGCCTAGATTTCATAGGGGAAATACACCCTGCATCTTCTGCTCAACACAAGTGGATTCTTATAGCCACAGACTATTTCACAAAATGGATAGAGGCCATCCCTTCTAGGAATGCCACAGATTCTGTCATCATTAAGTTCCTAGAAGATCACATCCTCTCTAGGTTTGGCTGCCCTAGAAAGATAATCCTTGATAATGCTGCTGATTTTGGATCCAAGAAAATGTTTGATTTTTGTCACAAGTATCAGATAGCACTCGGTCATTCAACTATTTATTACCCACAAGGTAATGGGTTAGCTGTGACCATCATCAAAAAACTGCTTGAAGAGAATAAGAAATCATGGCATAACAAGTTAGTGCATGCTTTGTGGGCTAACAGACTAACAACAAAGAAATCCATTGGAATGTCACCATATCAGCATGTTTATGGAACAGAGGTAGTGTTTCCTACCAGCCTAAGGGTACCAATGATTAAACTAGTCCAAGAGATTCAGTCAGAAGAGGACAGCATGGTAAGGAGGATAAATCAAACAATACATCTCCAACATACAAGAGAGGAGGTCTACAATAGAGCTCTAAAAGTGCAGGAAAATATAAAGAAGTTGTTTGATAAAAGAACAAAAGCTTGTGACTTAAAAATTAGAGATAAAGTTCTAAAGTGGGACTCTAGGTGAGAAGACAAAGGAAAGCATGGAAAATTCCACAGTTTGTGGTGTTAGACTCCTATACCAATAGGTGTCATTTTTCATGATTGACTTGTTGAACTATGCAATATGTTCAAACCTTTTTCTTGTTGCAAAGGTGTTCCATATTCTTAAAAAATCAAAAAAATCAAAAATTTTAAAAAATGTAAAGAGGGTATACCCTAAAAGAAAAATCAAAGGGTGAAAAGAATAAAATTGGCCAAAAAAGTGAAAGAAAATGAACCCCACCAAAAAAAAGGCCAAGGAAAGTGTGCAAGTCTAAATGCCACTACTTTTTGCTCTGGTGAAATAAAAAAAATTGTGTGCAGCTTGTCAAACTTTTGCCACAATTTATGAGGAGTCAAACTGTTTAAACTTGACTCATTCATTTTTCAATTTCATGTTTTAGAAATAGAGAATCAATATCTGGCCAAACAGTTTAATCTTGGCAGATAAGTAGATAGGTAGAGTTAATAAAAGGAGCTCAACAGTATAATCTGAACCCTTGGATGTAATAAGTGGAGACTTAGATAGGTTTGCCATGTAAAAGAAAAAAAATATTGATAAGGGTTTGCCAGTCTAAGTGCACCCTAATAAAGGAGAGAAAATGGTAGGGTAAAGTAATTAGGGTAGGTAGATATTGTTGCAGAATTACATGTGATGAATGATGGTTCTGAATGTGTTCAATTTTACTTTCATCACAAAGTGCAAAGGCAGATACTACATTGGAAAAAGTTCACAGCAAAGCAAAGTCAAGATTATTAACTTCCCCTTCATTTTTCCCTAAAGGTTTCACTAATTTCCCCTAAGTACTAAAGTATTTTGAAAATTAAAGGGGCTCAAGGCATTTCCTTGACTTTTGGAGGGACCGGACCCTCGGCCCAATAATTGAAAAAGACCTAAGTACTTGAAATTATCCATTATCACATTCATTCACCTCTCAAAATCTTTTCCTAAGTAAAATCCCATTTTTACTTAGGAAAATCCTTCAATATTTCATGAAAAGCCCTCAAAATCACTTTTATTCTAAGTCTAAGTGATGAAAGTATAATAATGCCATTTAATTTTGAATCTTCAATTTCTTGGTTATATTTAAGTATTTTGCGTTTACATTGTCCCCTTGTCATATAAACTCTAATTTATATATTAACTCCTTATAAAAATCCCATTCTCCTATTATGTATAACTCCTTTGAATATAATATCCCCAAAACCCATCTTTTACAACTTTAGCCAAAAGTACTTAATCCCCAATTATTCAAATAAAAACCCACATTACAATCCCTTTTGGCTAAATATATCTATATAATTATTCTTCCCCCTATAGTAAATGAATCGCATTGATTTAATTGCTATATAAATAAAAATATGAAAAGAAAAACGTTTAAACATATTATATATATATGTTTAAAAATGAAAATAAAACAATTCCCGACCATCCATCGTACCAGGGATTAATTAATCCACACGATTGATTAATAACCAACCCCAGCCAATAGAACTCCACCCGATGGGTTTAATTTACAGTTAAATATGTTGGACCAGCGTCGTTAATTCCCCTCCATCTTCTCGTCTCGTCAACCGTCCGATCGCCCCGTTAAAGCTCTATGGCCCTCATCCATTTCGCTGACCATCTGCGTACGAAAGATAACGCGCGATGGCCAAGAGGTTTTCAAACAGTGTCATGCTACGTGTCAGTCGTTGTATCACATCACTGCCCTTCCATCTAAAACCGCCTTCCCTCATAAGCAGTGCGATAAAAACCACTTACCACCTTTCCGCTCGTGACATATCCACCGTACCTGCTGACGTCATCATTAAGAACCTGCCAACCTTTTGACTTTGTGAATAAAACAAATCTGCCCACATCGTTTTCATTATCTCGTACACGAGCCAGTCTTCCATGCAACCAATTTCAAAAATCAATTGTTGAAGCCTGCCGACCGTTACCTTGCTGAAGAGAATTACAGTCGAGTATTTCAAGGTTCTTCCACCATAACCAGTACCTGTTCAAATCACTGTTCATTCAAAGCTTACCCACCAATATCAACTGTTTACCCATTTAAACACAAACACCCTAGTGTTGCTCATTTTCACCTGATTGTGCAGTAAAACCCTTTGTAACCCATTTGCGCCACCTAAAGCCTCTGTTAACCAATTCGAGCATGGTTTACCTCCCAAAAATCATTCTAGATTCACTCCACAGACCTCTCAAAATCAAATGAAACCTTTTCGACCTCCCCTACAAACCAATGCTTTCTTAACAATTTGTTTTGTTTTACAGGTGATCAGAAGACCACATCCTTGGATAAACAGTCTTAATACTAGTAATAAGACTTGTTTACTCCAAGAGTGCTATCAAATCTATTCAAACAAAGATGGAAGATAAAACATACAATTGAAAGACAAGCAAAGGAAACAGGATATTAAACGATTTACTGTTGAAACAGACAATAAATACCTAAACTACACATTGAAGGTAAAAGGACACAGTAAATAACAGTTAAAGAGTATCAGGATTAAGGAGTATCAGATTGAAGACCAAGTCAAGTAAATCAGCTAGCATGAAGATAAACAGCAGGGAAGACAGTTACAAAACAGAACATACAAGTTCATGACAAAGTGAAGAAAGATAAAAAATAGAGCAAAAGGTAAACAGTAAAAGTAAAAACAGAGGCAGTAAAATGGTAAAAAGAAATGAAAATACTTTCACCAACATTGAATTTTATCTAAAGTGAAAGTAAAACAGTTAAAAGAACAAAAAGGTGAAAAGATGAAAAACACAACAAGAAGGAACATTTTTGCAGAAATTTCATGCTTTAGTCATTGTTTTTCAGAAACTATTGTGATCAATCCATGATGAATTTTGAAATACTGAAGGAGGTTTATGTTCCTAAGAGGACCATCTACAAAAAATTCTCTCACTTTTCTAACAGCTATTATGGTTTTGGAAATATTAAACAATGTTGGAAAGCACTTTTTGCAGAAAATTCCAGTTAAGTGATCATTTTGCAGAGAATATTGTGGCAAATCCGAAATACATCATACAAAAATGAAGGATTTTTTTTTCCTAAGAGACCCATATACAAAAACCTATCTCACTTTTTGCACAGTGATTTCAGAATCAGAGATACATACACATCTTTACAGACTATTTTTCAGACTCTGTAAAACTTTGTT
Organism: Pinus albicaulis; assembly: GCA_034641835.2. Classification (NCBI taxonomy): domain Eukaryota; kingdom Viridiplantae; phylum Streptophyta; class Pinopsida; order Pinales; family Pinaceae; genus Pinus; species Pinus albicaulis. Next base: position 1,639,834,899 of record CM076579.1, on the reverse strand, counting down.
TTACACATATGTTTGCAGAGCCTATTGTGCATAGCTGGAGAGGAATTTTAGGAAACTGAAAGAGGTTTATCTCACCAAAATATTAATCCACAATAAATTCTTTTACTTTTTACATATCTATTACGGATTGAGAAATACAAATATATCATTGGACCCCAAGTTTGCAGAATTGTTGGAGCAGAATGCACAAAGAAAGGAAGCAGTTAGTGACTTGGATGCCTCATCATCAACTAAGAGTTGGATCAAATTCGAATTCTCCTCTTTTTCATCACCTATCCATACAAAATAGTGCCAAATAGATGCATTATTTTGAGTGTCCTTTACTTAAGTTCTATTTATGTAAAATAGTTGGAGAGATTTGTGAACCAATTTTGATATTTTTTCAAGATATTTTAGTTTAGAATTTGTATAAATACTTCACTCTTGGAAGTATTTTGGGTGGATTCTTCTACTTTGTTGTAACATTTATTTTTCGAATAAAGTGATTTTGGAGAAATTTCTTTTTGGCTTGCTGGATGATGAATTGAAGCTCAAGACTTTTTGCAGGATTCATGTGTCAGACTACAGTTCAATAAGTCATTTATATCCTGTGTTTTAAGTTTTATATATGTTTACTACATCACCGTGTTTCATTTCTGAATAATTAACAAAAAGGATTAAATTAGAAATTGCTTAAGTGTACTCTGATTTCAATTGTTATTATTCTAAATGTTTTCTTCTAAACTGGTTATAAAAAATGAATTCTTAATTTCTCTTGTTTCTCTGGTTTAAGCATTTGATTACTCAGTAAAGAATTCTTAATTTCTCTTTATTGGTAATCACTCACTTTCCCTCATTTAAAGATGTTGAAAGATTCTTAATTTCCTTTCATCCATTTAAAAAAATCCATTCCATTCACTTTAAATATCCAAAATTGTTCTTTGTTTTGGCTATCTTGCCCTGAAAAGCCATCTTTAGTGTAAAAACTTAATCCAGTAAAGCCATCCTTTCGACTCCATAGCCCAATGGCCTGAAATACTCAAAATTACCCTCAGTTGGCGGATTCCACCATTCAAATTCAAACAAAAACACTAGACTTATAACTAGCCTAATATTTTCTAAGAACAAAGCTAAATTTTAAAAGAGAGAGCCCTCTCTGGATACAGATTGGCTAGATTCTGTATCTGAAGGTTGGTTTGTGGTTACCTCGGACCCCTTTCCTCTTCCAACAACTTCAAGGAAAATCTGAGTGATAACATGTGGCAGGGTCCTTACATCATCCAATCCACCATTGGTCCAAATGACTTTTTCCTGCAAGAGCTAGATGGTATAGATCTGTTTGGGGGTCCTGTCAATGGCAGGATGCTCAAGCATTACTACTGCTAATTTCCAGTTTACAGTTTTCATTTCCATTGTAAATACCATCGTTGTGTTTTGTTTTCAAATAAAAAGAGAAAATGTTTCAAAAAAGAGAGAAAGAGAGGTTCAGACATGCTCAAAACATGAATCTCTGAAGTGCAAGAGATTGTCTCTAACATGATCAAAACTTGAACCTATGAAGTGCAAAGAAGTTGGTTCTAATATGCTCAAAGTCTAAACCAGCAAAGAAGAAATAAGAATCAGCTCTAACAAGCCCGAAACCAGAGCTAAAGTGAAGAAGACAGTGACTCTAACAAGCTCAAAACTTGAGTCACAAAGAAAAGAAGGATGCTTCAAAGTTTCAAAATTTCAAGCCTTAAAAATTTTGTTTTCAAGTTTCTGCAATTTTAGTCCATGTGCAGTTGTCTTTATGCCATGGATCCACAGCAAACTAGACTATCTAATCCTGGTTTGACTGTTTTTGAATTTCTATTGTAGAAAATAGAGAAAGAAATCTGCTAGACAGTTTAATCCTAGCAGATATTAGATTAGGTAGAGAAGCTATGAGGCAAACTGTTTAATCTGGTCTCATGGAGGAATAAGGGTAGAATTAGACTAGTTTGTTGCCTACTTTCAATAAAAAAAAATGATGAAGAAGGTCTACAAATTCAAATGCACATTGAAGAAAAAATGTTAGGACTGTAGGATGGGTAGGTAGATTGTTTGGGGAATGTTTCCTGCTGATGAATATCCATCATTTTTGTAACAACTGAATCAAAGAAAAAAGGATGGTTCATAGATTATACATTTGGCTTACTTCCCAAAGAATATTTCTGAAGTTCTTGACATCTTCAAGAATATGTCATCCCCATGTGGAGCCACTGTTAGCCACCTATAAATTTTTTGTCAAGCAAACAGGTGGCTAAATTTTTTTTGAGCCTTCAAGAAATACATTTCCTCTGAAAACATATCATTCTTGAAGCCTCCATGTGCCCTTTGCCTTTGAAAATATCTTCACTGTTGTTTCCATCAAAAAGTCTCACTGTCCGTGGAAAAAATTATGCTCAGAAAGCCTCCATTTTCTCCTTTGTATCCCTGCAAAATTCCCCATTTTAACCCCTTTTCTTCCTTCTAAAAAACCCCCAAAACCCCTTCCTAAGTCTTCTAAGCCATCAAATCACCCTTTAAAGATCACGTAAACCCCTTCATTTGATTTTAAAACCCATCTTGTCCCCTACCGGAACCTCTTTTAGCCTTGAAATACGTTGTTTTAAGGCCTAAAAACCCACTTTATCATATAATAGGCCTAAGCCCCTTTCGGCTAAGCCCCTAACCACTTCCCCTCCCTAAAACCCAGCACCAAGACCAGACGCGAAGTCCTTGAGTGCTTATCGCATCGGAGGATTAGTCGGGAGCATTTTTTCTTTGTTAATGAAAAGTTCCGATGCGAGAAGTGTTTTGTTTTATTGAATGTAGGTGCAATATCTGTCGTAGATCTGTAAAGATCTAAAGGTTCACGCAGAACTCATCATGCCCTACCTCATTCCTTTGTTACCCTTCGATGGCTATCTCCACCGTTGATCCGTAAACGATCTGACGGTCAAGCGCCAATCGCATAGTCATGCATCGGAAGATTTTAAAGCACCGCCCTCTGTCTTCCCCGATTAGCTGATCTCTGATTCAATCCTGGCTGTTGAATCCACAAGAACAAACGGCTGGGATGTCCTCACTCTGCCCTTGTGTCCCCGATTGGTCATCCCCGATCCAATCGCAACCATTGATCTTCTGCCGATCCAATGGTCCACATGCAATCACTACATAAACCCATCAGATTTTTAGCCCTTGCCCTCTCCTATTGCGATTGGATCTCAACCGTCTATCCCATTCGATCCGATGGTCGGGATTCCTCCCACCCATTAACCAGCCCCTCCACCTTTTCTTTCCCTCTTCAGATCTCAGTCGTTCATCCTGCTGATCGGACATCCCACGTTCAAACTACCTTTGACTTGCCCCCACCTTACCAACCACGCATCTCCCCGTATTGCGCTCCATCCTGCACCGTCAGATCTTACAGTCCCAGATCCAATGGCCAGCATCCATATCGCGTAACTTTGGCATCCGAACTTTAACAGTTTGAAATCATGCGATATGGGCGGTTTCAATTTTCCATGTGTCAGGCGGCGGACCATATCGCGTGATTTTCGGAAAATTTCAAAACCACGCTTTGGCTGCGCAAAAACATTGGTTTCTCTTCTTAAAACCACTTCCCCACTCCTACTCCCAAAAGCCCATCAAAATATCTCGACCGTTGATCTGTATAGATCAACGACCCTCATTCTATCGTGCATTTCATTCATATTTGTCCATCGGGCTACCATAGAGCTACATCATAGCATCTCAACCGTTGATCTCCTCCTAAGATCTAACGGTCCACAATCAATCGCCCTCCACCCATGCCGGTCCCATCATTCAAGGCCCGATTTCACTGCATTTTCGTCATTTTCCTTTGTATTTCGCCAAAGTTAAAAATTTATTGTTTTACATTAAAATTTTTATTTCATTTCGCCTAACCTTCTTAAGCCACTCCACCTGCAAATCCCCGCATTCGATCATCATTATCCCATCTAATCTAATGTCCCTAAACCATTTCTTCATCAGGCCACCATCAGATCAGTTTTTCACTATTTCACGGCATTTTTCCACCGCATCCACCGCATTCATCTCTACTACGCTACCATTCTCACAGTCCTCCACGGCATCCATCCTCCCTCCCACATGGATTTCTTAACATTGTTTGTGTCTTTATGCAGGGTTATAGATGGTAAAATCCATTCTTTTCTACACAGTCACTATTAGTGACACGATAGCGCCGTTGAATTTTTATCAGAGCTGGAGATTGTAGGGAAAACTCCCGAGAGGGTTTTAAACGCATATTTTATCTAAATCAGGGGCATCAACTCCGTTTAAGCCTCTAGCACCATAAGCCCTGCAATTCCACAGACAAAGACAGTCCCAGAAGCAGAAAAGAGTTTCAGTGGAGAATTAAGAGTTTTAAAGCATGTTATTGAATATTTTAAGCTCTAATTCAATGCTTAAATGGAAAATGTGCCAAATTGAAGACCTTATGATTAAAGCAGAAGGCCTAATGAGGCCTAAAGCACAGAAAAAAATCTTATTAGTGTCTCACATCAGCAGAAGGTTCTTTCCAATGAAAGGATGAGTTCCCATACTATTTTTTATTCTACATAGAATTCCTGAGAAGATATACACCCTAACAGAAAGTCCTAATGCTGCCAGAGCATTTGTTATGCAGTATGGCAGACTTGAAAGTCATTTATCTGCCTTTTCTTATACTAGAGTACTATAGAGTAATATAGCTGGAAAGTACATCCAAGAACATACCTATGAGTTACTAACAGCCTGTCGAAGACCACTCTTTCATCCAAAGAGTACTAAAGATTGTTGAGATTGCAACAAGATGATGAGCTTAGTGGAAAGAATTCACCTTCATTAAGTGGGCCTGCAGAATATTTTTGGCGCAAGTCTATTTTTAGACATGTCGATCATATTCTACGATATGTAGGATGCTATTTGTGGATGGTTGGTCAAGTCGTAAAAAATAGATGGACTTCTATTTTTAGACATATTGGGTGGAATCTATTTTTAGATTGCCAGTCTAAAAATAGATATGTCGAATATTTAGCTCTTAATAATATTTAGACTATAAACATTATCTTAGTCTCTTAGAGCACTTCAGGTTAGTACACAGATGTGGCACAGGAGATGACAGAAGGAATTACACTATTCCTGAGGGTTAAGTGGAGCTATTGCATGGAGACTTCAGTTAGAACTCATGTGATAGAGTTGGTGGAGTTATTGAGGTAGTTGATGGAGTTGTGTTCATTTTAACTGAGTTAAACATAGTTGAGCTAGTTGTATCTAGTCTAACTGATTGATACACTAGTGAGAGTGGTGTGAATTAATTATTAATTAATTCACTAATTATTAACTCATTAATCAACTAAATAATACATCAGTTAACTACAGTGCATGGACAGTTTTAGTGGAGACCAGTGAAGAGGTAGGTGAAAGAGAAGTGTGACTATCAATTGTGACTATAGTGTTGCATGATTTGCAACAAACAGTGGTTGGATATGCCAATTAGGATTTCATGAGCAAGGCTGGACCAATTCGAGTTCATTCAGAGCCATTCTTCAGTAGTGATTGCGCAGTAGAGGCAAGCTAGCAGGTGGTAGAGGTTGGAGCATGTGTTTTGCTAGATCGAACCTAATTAGTGTGTAGCAATTGGAGATTGTACTAAGAGCTTTGTGAGGAGATTTGTATAATGATTGCTACATGATCTCCATGACATATAATATACAGATAGTTGGGGGTTTTTAGCTTTAAGATTTCTCATAAAATATTGTGTTCATATGTGTGATTGTTTATGGTTTTAATGTGCGCATGCGATTGTTTTTTATTTCCGCAATTAATGATCAATGGTAGAAGAGATTATGTATTGTGCATGAAGTTAAAATAGTGTGTGATCAATAGAATCTCAGTGTATAACATATTAGTTATCAAATTTCTACATGGTATCAGAGCGATATTGATCATTGGAGTCTTTGCAAAACATTGAAGCAATTGAGTTTTGTGCTGGTGGAATTCGAATTTGCAGCATAGTTTTCTTGGTGTCGAAGTTGAGATGTCTTTCAACAGATTGCGATTGGAGTATGCCCTTGAGGGTAGATCAAATTATATTTCATGGAGGGATAGGATGGAGGTTGTGCTAGATGACAATGGGTTGAAGGAATTCATAGATGCAGAAATTCCAAAACCTGCTTCTAGCGATGTTGCCGCACTTGACGCATGGCAAAAGAAGACAGAAAAGTGTCGAAGAATTATGTTGGAAGGTGTAAAGGATCACATAGTGTCCATCCTTCATGGTAAGGCTTCTCCATTCTTGATGTGGAAAGTGTTGACAGACTTATTCCAAAGCAAGAGCGACCAGAGGAAGTTGGCGCTCAAGGATAAACTCAGGAACATACAAATGGAGAAAGGTGACAATATGCCCAAGTACCTCACGAAGTTCATCCAATGTAGGGATGAGTTGGGAAGTGTGGGCGTGACTGTAGATGATGAGGACTTCGTGAGATTGGCTCTCCTTGGGCTTCTGAAGAGTTGGCACTCCTATTAGGACTCTGTTAATGGTCAGTATAAATTGCCAAGATGGGAGCAACTTTGGTCGGATCTTGTGCAAGAGGAGATAAGGCGAAGTACCAAGGACGGATCTTCATCAAAGAACTCAGATGAAGAAAATTGCGCTTTGGCTTCCAAAGCAAGAAAGGGGAAGAGCAAGAATAATTCTTCTCAATCTGGTGCGAAAGGAAAGAAGCAGGACATGTCCAAGGTGAAGTGCTTTCATTGTCACCAACACGGACATTACGCCACTAATCGTCCACAGAAGAATAAAAACAAGCAAGCTGCAGGATTTGCAGCTGGAGAGGCCTTAGCCTCGTAGTTTGAGCTGGATTTTTTGCTAATCGTATGCTTGGTCTCAAGTATGATGGGTTTAGTGTGGTTTCTTGATAGTGGTGCGTCTTTTCACATGACAGGAGACAAAGATTTGTTTATTGATCTGAATGAGAAAGATCTTGGAGTGAACATCGAGATGGGTGATGATGGTAGATACAGTGCAACCGGTATAGGTACCATTTCCCTTGAGAGGGAGACTGGTAAACCCTTCATATTGAAGGAAGTGATGCATGTTCTAGGATTGAAGAAGAATCTTATCTCTATGGCGATGTTAGAAGACAAGGGATATGATGTTGTCTTTAGCAAGGGAAAGGCTTTCCTATGTAGTAAGGAAACTAGTGAAACCTGTAGGATAGGGGTTCAAGTTAAGAACCTTTATAAATTTCAGGTATATGGCTGCGTAGCAATGGCAGGCAAGGCAAAAGGAATGGTGATCCGGGATGAGGGCGAGCTGTGGCACGGGAGATTGGGCCACCTTCACCATGGAGCTTTGAAAATTTTGCAGTATATTTCTACTGGGCTTCCTAAGGGTACTCTTGCATAGTCAGATCAGTGCAAGGGATGTACCTTGGGAAAATTTTTGAAAGCCACCTTTCACGAGAAGGATAGTCTCGCCACGACAATCCTTGAGAGAATTCACACAGACGTGTGTGGACCTTTTTCAGTAGCTTCGACAGCAAAGCACAGGTGCTATGTGATATTTTTTGATGATTTTTCTCAGAAGTGATGGATCTTCTTCATGCAGAAGAAGAGCGAGACATACTCAAAGTTATGTGAGTTCAAGGCACTAGTTGAGAAAGAATCAGGGAAGCAGGTGAAGGCTCTTAGAAGTGACAATGGTGGTGAATTCATCTGTGGTGAATTCAAGGAATTTTTCAACGTAGAAGGAATTCGAAGAGAGCTCATAGCGCCTCATAACCCACAACAAAATGGGGTTGCTGAGTGGAAGAACAGAACGATCGTGGGTGTTGCACGGGTGATGTTGCATGATCAGGGCCTTCCCATACACTTGTGAGCTGAGGCATGCAATACTGTGGTTTATGTGCAAAACTGTTGTCCTCACAAGATATTTGGCATAAGTACACCCGGGGAGGCATTTTCTGGTAAGAATCCTGATATTTCTCATTTGAGGATTTTTGGTTCACCTGTTTACATTCATGTGACGAAGGATGCTAGGAAGAAGTTGGAGTCGACTGCAAAGGTTGGGATATTTTTGGGGTACACTGATATGCCCCACAACTATCGTGTGTATTTTCTAGACAATCGCAAGACTGTTGTGTGATGGGATATCAAATTTCATGAGGAGAAAGCCATGAAGTGTTCGCTTGAGAGGGAGCCACACTTGCATGTAGATGAGGAGCTATTAGCTCCTAAGGATGAGCCTCAGGATGTGGATCAGCCACAAGAGGAGGTTCATGGAGTGGAAGAAACCACTCATGCAGCGCCAACCATCAGAGGGCAGAAGTGCACTACAGAAGCTGAGCGACTGGCTCAAGATGCAGAGAAGATTGTAGGAGCACCTACATCACAGCACAGACAGAGACAGTCACCTAACCGGTATACTGGATACATGGCTCTTATGAGCAAGTGTATCGTGACAGATCCATCCTCTTTGAGGAAGCTGTGGAGGACCCTGCATGGGTAGATGCCATGGTGGAAGAGTATGATTCGATTGTCAGAAATAGTGCATGGGAGATTGTCCCAAGGCCGGAAGGGAAATCAGTGGTGGGTTCGAGATGGATCTACAAAGTGAAGCAAGCAGCTGACAGGAGTGTGGAGAAGTACAAGGCAAGATTTTTTGCCCGAGGCTTCTCACAGATTGAGGGGATCAATTATCAGGAAACCTTTACACCTTTCACCAGGTATTCTTCCATACGGACGATTCTTGCTCTCTCAGCGCAGATGGGGTGGCACATTCATCAGACGGATGTGAATATTGCGTTCCTCAACAGAGTGATTGAGGAGGAGGTGTACACAGAGCAGCCCGAAGGTTTCGAGATCTTCAGCAACGAGTCGCATGTGTGCAGGCTCAAAAGAGCGATGTATGGGTTGAAACAAGCACCTCGTGCTTGGTACACACGGATAGATAGTTATTTCACCGGACTTGGATTCTCCAAGAGTGAGACGGATCCGAACCTATATCAGATTGTGGTGGAGGGTAAATTGTTGATCATTGTACTTTATGTAGATGATTTTATTTTGACAGGTGATGAATTGTTGATACACTCATGCGAGGCTAAACTTGCAAAGGAGTTTGAAATGAAGGACTTGGGCCTCCTTCATTATTTCTTGGGATTGGAAATTTGGCAGCGCAGTGATGGACTATTTGTGTCTCAAGGAAAGTATGCCTGGGAGATACTAGAGAAGTTCAACATGCATGGCTGCAAGCCTATCAACACTCCTCTTCCTGGTGGATGGAGGAAAGAGGATGCTACATCGGTAGAGGTAGTGGATGCCACTGCTTATCGACAGTTGGTGGGGTCGCTTATGTATCTGGTCAATACACGACCCGACATATGCTATGTTGTTAACCAGCTTTCACAAGCTATGGTTAAGCCTACCAAGCTCTTTTGGAAGGTAGGCAAGCATGTATTGAGATATCTCAGAGGCACATCAGGATATGGATTATGGTACAGATAGTCGGATGAGGTGAAGCTATGTGGCTTCACGGATGCAGATTGGGCAGGGAGCCCAACAGACAGAAAGAGCACATATGGAGGGATTTTTAGTATCAGGTTGACAACAGTTTCTTGGTACAAAAGGAAGCAGAGATCCGTGGCACTCAATTCAGCAGAGGCTGAGTATATGGCAGCGAGTTTTCCTGCATGCGAGGCTATATGGATGAGGAAGATCCTGGTCGGGTTTTTCGGTTCACACTTAGATCCTACTATGATATATTGTGATAATTAGAGTTTCATAAAACTCTCGGTTAATCCATTATTTCATGATATATCTAAACAAATTGGCTTCTGGTATCATCATATCAGATATTGTGTGCAGCGGAAGATCATGTTACTTTCATTCATTCCCACGGAGGATCGGGATGCTGATATCTTGACGAAGGCGCTCACCAGGAGAAAATTTGAATACCACAAGGGCAGGATAGGGGTGGTAGATAATCCTTATCTTGTTGAGAGGGAGTGTTGAGATTGCAACAAGATGATGAGCTTAGTGGAAAGAAGTCGCCTTCACTAAGTGGGCCCGCAAGCTATTTTTGGCGCAAGTCTATTTTTAGACTATCTCTGTTTTTAGACATGTCGATCATATTCTATGAGTTGCAGGATGCTATTTGTGGATGGTTGGTAAATTCGGAAAAAAATAGATGGAATTCTATTTTTAGACATATTGGGTGGAATATATTTTTAGATTTCCAGTCTAAAAATAGATATGTCGAATATTATTAGCTCTTAATAATATTTGGACTATAAACGTGATCTTATTCTCTTGGAGCACTTCAGTTAAGTGCACAGATGTGGCACAGGAGCTGACAGAATGAATTACGTTATTCCTGAGGGTTAAGTGGAGCTATTGCATGGAGACTTCAGTTAGAATTCATGTGACAGAGTTTGGTGAAGTTATTAAGGTAGTTGATGGAGTTGTGTTCAGTTTAACTAAGTTAAACATAGTTGAGCTAGTTGTATCTTGTCTAACTGATTGATACACTAGTGAGAGTGGTGTGAATTAATTATTAATTAATTCACTAATTATTAACTCATTAATCAACTAAATAATACATCAGTTAACTACAGTGCATGGACATTTTTAGTGGAGACCAGTGAAGAGGTAGGTGAAAGAGCAGTGTGACTATCAATTGTGACTATAGTGTTGCATGATTTTCAACACACAATGGTTGGAGATGCCATTGAGGATTGTGTGAGCAAGGCTGGACCAATTCGAGTTCATTCAGAGCCATTCTTCAGCAGTGATTGCGCAGTAGAGGCAGGCTAGCAGGTGGCAGAGATTGGAGCATGTGTTTTGCTAGATCGGACCTGATTAGTGTGTAGCAATTGGAGATTGTATTGAGAGCTTTGTGAGGAGCTTTGTATAATGATTGCTACATGATATCTATGACATATAATATATATATATATATATATATATTTGGGGGTTTTTAGCTTTAATCTTTCCCATTAAATATTGTGTTCATATGTGTGATTGTTTATGGTTTTAATGTGCGCATGCGATTGTTTTTTATTTCCGCAATTAATGATCAATGGTAGAAGAGATTCTGTATTTTGCATGAAGTTAAAATAGTGTGTGATCAAGAGAATATCGATGTATAACATATCAGTTATCAAATTTCTACAAATATCAATACATAGATATTAAGACAGAATGGGCCTCAAGCCCTTTTTTCCTACTTATGTTTTAATGTTTCATTAAAAGTTCTATCTACCTCCTCTGCCTCTCTTTAGCTATAAAACTCATGAGAAAACATATTGTAAAGGTTGTTGATCAGATAATTGTGTATTGTAAGTTGTTTATCTTGAGATATAGTTATGTGTGTAAAGTTGTAAAATAGGCTGAGGAAGATGTTTTCAGATTGAATGTCAAGCTGTTGGACAATGTTGTATATGAATGGTGTTTCTCTTTAATATGAAAAGCACATTTCTTTGGATCCTGATTTAAAGCAGCGGTAATGTGTTCTACCTCTGTCTCTGCTTTCTTTTTGTAATTCATTACATTTCATTTCTTTGGTAAGAATCAGAAATCTGGCTTAGGACATACCCTTGCATGGTACCCTAATGCTCCTGCTCTTCTTATCTTTGATGTTTTCTATTGATTGTGTTATCTGAGAACTATTAAAGATAATTTAACCAATGTAGTAGTTGTTACTCACTGCTAACTGATGTATGAATTTATGAATCCATTTTTAGATGTTCTTGTCTAGTTTTAACTGAAAGAATTGGGATACTGGGAGTTTAGAATGTTGATTTTGTCTCACTAGGGTATTTTTCAATCAATTGAACCTTTCTAAGTTCCCTTAAGTTGAATGTTGAAGCATTGAAAGCTCAAAGCCTTTCTATAACCTTAGGCTTCACCTTTGTGTTTAAATCTTAAGTGTTTCTTGTTGTCTGAAGAGTTAGCATTTTTAGCGATGGGATCATAGGTGTTTAAGGCATGCCCTGTCCCTAGATCTACTCCCTAACTGGTGACCTCAGAAGTTTCCTTGTCATTCACCTTCATTCCTTACCATTTCATACCATACTATCATCTTTAAAGATCCTATGTTTAAGATGACTAGCCTAATTGAAAGCCTTGGATACTGAATAGCAAGTAAACCCTTTTATGAATCCATTGCCAAATGGTATCGAGCATTCTTTGAATTATCTCCCTTTGCCTAAAATCCTTCTCTACTCACCTTTGTCTTATATTGAACCCTTATTTCATGTTTCCCAAAAACCAAAAAAAAAAAACAAACAACACCCCTGTGCCTATAACTAGCCTAATACCTTGAAACTAAACTTCAAAGACATATACCTTTGCCTTTATAGAGAGATCCCTCTCTGGACCCAGGAGGGCTAGATCATGAGGTCCCAAAGCGGTTTTGATGTTGTCTTATCTTTTGGTAGGGCCAAACCTGCCAAAACATAGGAACCCCAACATGGTTAATAGTAATGCATCACACGCTTATCTTGTTTATATTTTTGTTTATGTGTGCATATTTCTCTTTGTGTGTGTCTCACCATGTGTGTGTTTTAACATGGTATCAGAGCACAGGTCAGTTAGGCCTGGCATTTTAACATTTTGTCAGCTCCATTTTTAGCTATTCTACCTATTTTTGCAGAACTGACACCTTTGCACCTTGAATGCATTTGAATTCATTTACATGACTGCTGGTGCACTTGAATACGTTCAAATTCATTTTCCATGGTAGTGAAAGCATTGCTCAAATTGAACACCAAACATCTTGCGATTCAAGAATGAAATTTATTGTATATAGGAATTATTTCAAGCTCTCTACAATGCACTTTGTAGCGATTTGGGATTCAAGATCATGTAGGTTGACAAAAATAGTGTCCAGGACACTTTTCGGGATGTTGTAAGTATATTCCAGCATTGAAGCATCTTTATGTGTTGAGCAAGTCATGATTCATTAGCGTTGAATTGATTTATCATAGTTGTAGTGCGTTCAAGATTTGACGTTGAATGTACGCCGGTATGATGTAGTGGTGCCATAGATTAGAACAAGTTGGTTGTTACGTTGAAAGGGTCATTATATTCACATGCATCCAGTATATTATTATTCTCACCTATTTTACGGTTTATCTTGTGTGTTAACTTCTTCTTGAAGTCAGCCTCCACATTGCTACCCACTATACCTCTCAGCATATCGACCTTTCGACTTCGACTTGCATAAATAGTCGACCTGCGAACTTCGCTACTCCCTCAACCCATGGTCTCCACCGACACCTATGGCTCTACGCTACTTCAACTGAGCACACCGTGGCTTGGAAATCTTGCGTGGAGCAAGAGGAGACAGCCGAAGAGACGGGGGGAAGGTGAGTCGATGGGAGGTAAGGTGCGCCGACGTGAGAGAGGCAGGAGAAGCAGAAGGTGAAACAAGGGAGGTGAGGGGAAGTAAAGAGTTGCGGGAGAGAGCGGTGAGCATGAACAGTCAACTGCGTGTGAATCTCCTGGTGTGGTGCGATGAACAGTCAAGTGTGTATGTTACACTGGTGGACAGTCTGCACTCAAGTTCAGTCGTGTTTGACACATCACCTCACTATCGTTGGCTCATCTCCGTGTCTACAGATTGCATAGACCTTTGGTCTCCTCCCATTTGTAGACGGTGAAGCTGTTGCTCTGCCCAAATTCGCCTCAACATTTGGAGTTTTTGGAGTTTTCAGCGGGGTTATTGCAGTTTTTTCATTGGTCAATAGTACGTATGCTGGTGAAGTATTAAAAATAAAAGTGTTGACCCTATATGGTTCTCCATGCCATTTTTTATATTGATTTGAAGAATGCAAACTCAAATATATGTTGACTGATCACTTTTCTGAAGATTATACATGTGCATTGGTCATTGTATATGGCATGTTGAAGTATTATTGTTCGATTATGATGGGTATGAGATCCTTCATATAGTGTTGATCAATATATATATTTATGCTCTTTAGAATGTTAGAAATTTTATAGGTTGGAGAGTATGAAGCATGTATGGTTAATATGTAATGGCATATGAAGCTTATATGTCTTTAGGGATAATTTTATTTGTTGAAAGAAAAAAAAAGGGAAAAATTGATGATACATTAGAGTTATTGAATACCCTAATTCATACCACTGTAGATGAGATGATAAGGATCAGTAAAGACACTATTTCCAACATTAGAACATGACTAAAAAATGAAAAAGAGAAGATAGATTTTTTGCAGCTTGAGACAGAACTACAACAAGAAGAATTACAACAGCGGAGTCATCATTCTGAACTTGTTTTTGTTCAGAACACTAAGACAGAATCCCATCAGCAACAAGAAATTACAGATGCAGTACCCATTTTAAGTACAGATTTGAATGAAAAAGAAAAAATCTAGCTTGCACTTCCCAAGCCCATCATCAGACCTTGGGAAGAGCTTGTCCATAACAAGCACAGAACTGATCTTGGATATGACAAGGAATTGTCCTTTCATATTCCAGACTATTCCAAGCCCATCAAATTTTAGATTACCAAATTTCTTCATGGCAGTTCACCTTCAGCGATTCCAGATCCTGCCCCTCTTCCACAACAGCAAAAACAACAAATTGTAAAATTCCAACACTGTGATCGCGTTGGCCATATTAAAGATCATTGTTTCGATCTTCACCCATGCAAGCACTGTGGTTGACACACCCATTATTCACACAAATGCTTCATAAACAAGCCTCCTGCAAGAACAAATATTCATCTTGGATGGATCACTTCTTGGCAATGGGCATCAATAGCCAAGAAGAAGTTTAAGTCGCATGTCAGAACTTGTTCTAGAATATTGAACAAACTTTTAGTTGAGTTTTCTTCATCCTATCACCTTGTACCTGACAGGGGGGGAAATGGTGGTCATCTATAAGCTTCAAAGTCACATCAAGCGAGCCTGAGCCATAATCTCTCATTCCATATTCAAATTTGTAGCCAGAGACATAGCAGTTCAAGCGAGTCTAAGCCACTATTCGTCATTCCAAATTCAGAGTTGTAGTGAGAAACACGGATGCCCATGAGCATGCCTTTGGTTGGTGGACAGCCTTAAACCATCTATGTGAGGTTGATCTTCTTCCTCTTTCAGAACACTTCCTCTAGCAGAATACTTTAGCTTCTTGCCAGTTTTGGTTGAGTTCCAGGAAATGCATTAAGCATTCCACTGTTGGTGGTCATCCTTAAACCATCACAGGTTGTAGACCTCCCTTCTTTTAGGTTGAAGTTCTCCCTCTTCAAATATGAGGGACACTTCCTCTAGCAGAAGCCCTCAGCTTCGTGCTAGTTTTGGAAGAGTTCTGAGAACTGTAATAAGCATTGCGTTCCAGTGTTGGTGGTCATCCTTAAACCACCTCTTTATGCCAAAATTTCATAGATTTGATTCAACCTAAGTGCTGCCACACATACTTTGCAGATTTGTATTACAACTCTCTTCTTGGACTCACACATACCCCTTTGGATTAAGGGGGGGAATGTTGGACACCTAATCCTCTATGGGTAGGTGTGGAAGGAGAATAGTCACAAATGGATTCCAAGTGACCTTAGAATGCGAAATCCAAGGGTCACACCTAATGTACTATAAAAGCACATCTATGGTTAATAGTAATGCATCACACACTTAACTTGTTTATCTTTCTATTTATGTATGAATCTTTCCCTTTGTGTGTATTTCACCATGTGTGTGTTTTAATAGGATCATCTAATCCTTGGTATGGGGATTTTATCATTTATCTCCAGACCTATACTTTTTGGCCTGATATCTCTCACTTTGACCAGCGACATATTCGATACCAAGCCAAAGGTTATCTGATCATCAGCGATACACTTTATCGTCATGGTGTCGATACAATTTTAAGAAGGTGACTCACTCATGAGGAGGTCGAAAAGGTTTTAAATGATTGTCATGCTGGGGCTTTTGGTGGACCATTGTCTGGATATGCTACTACGCAGAAGATAATCTACGCTAGTTACTTTTGGCAATCCATATTTCGTGACTACATCCTCACAGTTTGAAGTTGTCATGCGTGCCAGATATTTGATCGTAAAATCCGCAAACCGCCAGTGCCAATGCATCATGTTGTCTCTATGGGACCATTTTTGAAATTGGGTATTGACTTCATGACTTGTAACCCTCATTCATCCAGGGGGCATGGTTATATTATTGTCGTAGTATACTACTTTACCAAATGGGTCGAAGCGATGCCTACATTCAACAACATAGGACCAAAAGCTGCATTTTTTTCTTTAATCATGTTATCCCACAAGCTATAGTTACAGATCATGGGAAGCATTTTTGCAACCATATGATGACTGAATTGACTGGAAAGTTAGGATTGTCACATGATAATTCTACTCCTCATTATCCACAATCAAATGGACAAGTTGAGGCTATCAAAAAGATTCTTAAATGTATGCTTCAACGAATGATAGGAGTTCGTAAAATAAACTGACATTTGATCCTGTACTCAGCCTTGTGGGCATACTGAACCTCGGTGAGAAACACAACTGGATTTACTCCCTTTCAATTGTTGTATGATCTGGAAGCTATCTTGCCAATCCAATGTGAAATACCGTCATTGAAATTAGCAATCGACTTGTTACTTGACACCTCAGAAGAAGAAGCATGTCTTTTTAACCTCATCCATCTTGACGAAACACATCGTGAAACCCAATTGGCCAATGAAACGCATAAGAGACATATAAAGGCGCAATACAAGAAAAATGTCCAGCCTCGCATTTTCTTAGAGGGCGACTTGGTCCTTCTTTATGATCAGGAAGATGATGTAATAGGTACAGGGAAATTTGAGCCATTATGGCATGGCCCCTATATTGTCAAAAGAGTTCTTGCTAAGGGTGCCTACGAGTTGGTGGATTATGATGGAATTCTGCTGGCGCAACCCCGAAATGGGTTGTATCTAAAACGTTACTATGCTTAATCATGAGCATAGTAATTTTTTGTATTATATTGTATATATATGTTGTTGATTTGCATTCACTGCCTTAGTTTGTTTTTTAGAGTTATCTTGATGTTAGTAATCCACTTTAAATTTTATCGCAGATGTCTGAATATTTGGAACCATTTGTTATATATTCTGGTGGTGCAAGTCGTAGTACGCAGAATCTTACCTCTGTAGCATGGGCCATTTTCGCTCCGAACGGTGAGTTAGTGAGTTTTCAAGGGATTTGTATCGGTAGATCGACAAACAATATCACTGAGTATAGCACATTGATGGAACTTCTCTCTAATGCCATTTAATTTGGTATTAACCGCATCATTATAAGGTTATACTCACAACTAGTGGTATTACAACTTACTAGTGTTTATACTGTTAGAAATCCAACACTACATCGTTTGTTCCTAAGAGTTCCACTTTTGGAGAGAATCTTTGATTTTATTCAATATCAACACATTTCCAAAAACTTGAACACATTGACTGATTCTTTAGCTAATCATGTTTTAGACAGAAATTTGCAATACATGTAAAGATACATTCACATAATTGAATAGGATTATGCAATAAACATAGGAAAACACTAAAACCAAATAGATATATAGTTATAGGTTTTTGCAAAAATTTGTGCCCAAGACACATTGGTCATCTGACCTCAGAATGTATGCAACACATCAAAATTAAACTAGTGATGCTAATGGTAACATTCTATAGATCTAGCTATCCTACGCAGTAACCACATCCAGTGGTTAGGAATGCCTATAGTGTGGCACTACAGTTGCATGGGTAACTCTTTGATCCGAAAATTTTAAATCCTGAAGGTCAACCCCTCTATGTGTTTCCGAAGCTCAGATAGAGTCTCAACCATGTATAAATCCTAAAGGAATGCTCTCTCGACAACCCTCTCTATTGGCTCATCCACTCCATGCTGTAGTTCCTCCACCAGTTGAACTCGACCAACATCTACATTACATTAAAACTATAGTTTAGTCTTGGGAAAACATAAAAATACAAAAACATTGTATAAACCTTAGAAAAATAAAAAAAACATAGTAAAAAAATGCTTACCTATTGCACCCCACCGAGCACCGTCTGTTAAAGCTAAGTCTAGATCTCCTCGGAAATTGACACCTGCATATGCATACTCATTGATGGTGATAACCTATCGCCTGAACTAAGTGAAGAATGTAGTCTAGAACACAATGGATGATTGGCATGCATGCCTAGCCATTAGTTCTACCCATTTTTGCATCCTCGAATCTCTAGTAATATACACACCCAATGTCACATTTTGAGGCTGCATTAGTGGAATTCTCTCTAAGGCAAATGAAATAAGGATCAAACCATAAATGGATTTTTTCTTCCTTCCACCCTTTTCTTTGTTCAGTTGTTCTTTTATCTAAGAAAGTACAACTTCAGACCAATTGAAGACTGTTGGCTCAATGCACTCTATCACATACTGCATATATGATCTATTCTCTACATGTAGTGTAACGGTGCCGACAAGTTTGACGATCATGAAAAGAATGGTTCTCAAAGGAAAATCTCAAATGTCACAGATGTTTATTTTCCCATCCTTGCTTGGCTCTACCCCTGGATAGAAATATTGCAAAAAATAATCTCTCACTGTCTCTCCTCCAAGAGAAAACCCTGAGAGAGAAATAGACAAGCCTCTCCTCGACAAGCATGTAAGAAAGTATACATCCTCCACTGTAATAGGAACCACTTTGTTCCTAATGTGAAATGCCTTAATATTCAGATCCCATGCTCGAACTAAGATCTCCTAGAGTTCTAGTTGTTGCCTCATCCCTGACAAGCGGAAGTACTTTAATAACCCATAATCTCTTAAGGCTCTTACTGTACCAGGATCATTTAGGGAAACCATATTTTGTTCTTCATGCTCTCTTTCTCCCCAAGTAATCGTCATTCTAGTTCAATGAAATCCTGAAACACAACCATAAGACTCATTATACTCCTTTCAATGCAAAAAATTAGACAAATTTTTAGGACAATGCAAGAATAAAAAATGTGAATTGTGCCCAATGCAATCTTGAACAAAGGACAGTGTGTTGCATATGCACCTAGGCTTCAATTTAGGTGTGTTTCCCTCTTTGGAAAAATAATTTACCCTAAGGGGCCCAAATCCCTAAAATTTGCAATGAAAGGAAATAAATTGACTAATGAAAGGAAGAGAGGGTTTATGGCACCAACCTGGATCAAACGGAAATGAAAACCATCCATAGAATCGACCACAATCAATGGCTAAAGTTTGGGGGAAAAAACCGGTTCAGAGCTCCAAAATGCAAATGGTAACTTTCAAATGGTAAAAATGAATAGTAAAACTCTTTTTAGTAGTCATTTGATTATTTTCAAATTTATTGTTGTGACTATGGTTTTATTTTATTTTTATCATGAAACGGGTATTTTTAATCCATTTGATGATGTTCTGAACAGGTTTTACAACTGATTAACATATTAGTCGTGCAGATTCATTTCAAGAATGATTTGACCACAAAGCATAATTTTATCCTTATTTTTTGAGCTTTGTTAAAACCGAAAGATTACTTAAAGCGCAATTTTATCTCTTTTTCGAGATTTGATAACAGAGAAAAAGGAACCCCTGGAGTCTTCTTTTAGCTCTTTTCAAATTCTGATAATGTGAAAATATTGCCGAGTACTTGTCTTTTCGAGCTTGTAAAAGTAAATGAATTGATATCTACTCAGTATAAGTTTAACCATTTTCCGGATTGAGATAGATTATTTACGAAAAAGGAACGCCTTAATCGAACATGGCTAAGAGGTTCTCTCAGATATTATTTTACACTTTTTTCGGATATGAGTGACAAATTTCTGAAAAAGTACTTATGGAGTTTACTTTCGTCATCTTTTTGAAACTCTCTAAATATAAAAAAGGACCGGGCTGTGTCGTTAGGCTCGTTAAAACATAAAATAGCGACAAGCTTGTCGATCATGGCAAGAATTGAGTTTCATTCATCGCTAGGCTCATTAAATTAATAAATATCAATACATTATTCGCCTAAAGAGTTGAATTATAGATCAAGCATATGTTACCCTCCTCAAGATTTTTAAAAAATAAAGAGGTACTAGTCAACAAATGACCGAGGAAAATTTGGGAAAGTGAACATAACTTTTTACGGTAGCAAGTTGCTCTTGACCATGGCACTTCACTCCATCACTGTGACTGTTTGGGTTGGGTAATCTTCTTAACGATTCATTCATACCTATGGTTCATCATACCTTCACTTCGGTTTTGGGTCAATGCTTCCAACTCATCTCATTGTCGCCGATATGTTCAATAGAAGTCATCCAGTGAATACTCATCCTTCTACAATACTCATAAACCCTCATTCTCATGACAACCATCCCTGAACATTGCTATATCAAGTCATACTTTGTCTCCAAAATCAGTAACTCTCGTTTCGCAATAAAGTGACTTCCCGTCGACGTCAAATCATCATCCAAGAAGTTTACTTAGAAACATCATCTTCCAGTACCATGAGGCTTGTTACAACATCAACAAGATCCTCGCTTCCGGACTTTTGACCAAAAGGTTTTGTTTGGCGTTTGACATAAAATCATCTATTCACGCCTTACGAAATGTACTGCAGTACCTTGAGGGCCATTGACATTAATGGTGGTTCTCTCGCGTTTGTTAACAACTCACATCATTGGCTGGTAATCAAACGATGTCTTACCATGTTAGACTACAAATCATATATTCACATGACTAGATTTGTACCCGAATGATCGAGTGACCGAGATAAGAAGACCTCAAATCTAGTTTCAGCCATCCAGGCTGCAATTTTAGGATTGTTGTACACATAATCTATACGATGACCTTACATACAGATCGTCATCCGAACATAGGCCTACATCTGTAGGCATGTCTGTATTTGGCAACATTCCAATGTAGACTATTTTTTGCACTATGTACATGTTATTAGATTTTTTATGTGATGAGCATGGGAATGCCTTCCCTCAAAATTTCATGATCAAGATGATATATCATGATGTAATGTATTTTAATGTTGATGCAGGTCGCCACTTCGCTTCATATCCAGCCCATCACAATGTAAAACATCTCATTCAAAAAATATTGTTATTATTATTCTGACTTCATGCTTTAGGGTGCAATCTGTTATAGGTCAATTTGGGCACCATTCCCAATGACTTGGTTAAACTGGACATCATCCCAAAAACCAATGAATAGGATCTATCATCCCCTATCATTTCAGTTGCTACATGCCCTAAGAAAAAAAACAAGAACAAATCATCCATGATTCCATTGCAAGGTTTCCAAGATTTGAAGTACAAGTTATATCACCTATGAGCTCACCAACGCAGTCTCTCAAGGGACTAACTACTATGCATATGCAATTACCTCCATTCAAGGGTGCTCTACAAAGAACTTCCTGACACTCAAGGGTGCATTGGTCAATTGGGAGAGAAATTCTCATTGTTCCGGAATATCCACATGGCTAGTGCCTCCTAGAAGAGTGCATATGCATCAAACTTTGAATACATGTTTCCATTCAACACCTCTGAGATTGGGAACATGTATTCCCTATTATTAGAAAGTCATTGATTGTGACACTACCTTCAACTCATCTTTAAATTGAGCACATATCCTAGTGCTTGAGAGGGAAGAAATTTGGTAGAGAAATGTTGTTGGATTCTCAATTGAGTGTTTGATTTGAGTGATATGTTGCTGGAGAGATGTTCATTGTGATGAGGTTGGGATGATGCTGGATTTGGTAACATCAAATCAATTGTTGGTTGTAACCTCCCATTCTATCCATTAATAAAGATTGTTTCTTACTTTCCCACATATGTATCTATATAAGCTTCTATATTTCATATTATGGATTCTTAACTGATGTATATGTTTCATGTTTCATTGATTTAACTGATTAAGATAAATAACCATCTATATATTGCAATCTCTTTGATGTTTAGTGTTTATGCTTGCAAGAACTAGTCTAGTGATCAAAGTTGGATTGGAAGCTAAAACAAGAGCGACATAAGGAGAATAGGAAGCGCCTGGACTCCAAGTAGGTTTCTCCATCTTTTTGTGTGTCTATTTACTCTTAGGAAAAGTATTTTCAAAGTCTTTGATATGTTGTTTGAAATGCATAACACCACATTTAGGGAATGTGTTTTATTCATAATCCATAATTCTGCATAACAAAAGAGATGGCCTAGAATGACCCTGAAATGATCCCACAAGAGGGACTGCGTAACTGTTGTACTACTGGAAGGAACAATGTGTTGTCCCTGTTGCAAATGTCGGGACTGCAATTGCTAGCAAAATGTAGAAGTGTAGATCTGGGAGTTCTGGAGCTCCGATGATGCTGAACCTTAGATTTGGGCTATATGAAGGATACCCAAGATACCCCAGAAAGGATTTCCAAATCTGAAAATCTTGGAAAATCACCCTCTTAGGCCCTGCAACTATGAAAAAGTATTTCTAGATCTGACAATATTAGAAAATCATCCTCTTAGGCCTTGCAACTATGACTGTTGGGTATGCAGATCTGAAGCACAACCTGATCAAAGATGGCTGAAATATGATGTATAATCAAATCTATTCTTAAATGGTTGATCCCTTCACTAGATCCTCAAGCTAGAAGCTCAAGATCTAGCTCCTCCTTCCTCCTCCACTAATTGTTGTTGCTGCTACACAAATGCTGGAAAAAAAATGCACTGTTAAGGAGGGAGGCTCTCTAGCCTGCTACTAAATAATGAAAATCAGCTCAATAATGATGGAAACAATGAATAAAAATTGAGGAGATGGTCCCTCATAGGATTTCCAGCTGAATTAATGGAAACTTCCTTCCTCTAATAGGTCTACAGGACTGGACTGCACAATCCTTGAGGGGATTGCTACTGCATGGAGGTAAAATTTGATGGCCTAAATGTCGGATGTAGATATGTTTCTCCTGAAAAGATGAACTTGAAGCACAATGTGAAAGGATGAATCCTTCTCTGGTTTCCTAGCTGAAGTGCTAGAAACAACCACCACCTCTCAAACCCTCAAGCAGGAATGTGTTATTCCTGAGACTGAATGCACATATGAGAGTGGTTGAATGTGGCACCAATGCCTGATGATGAATAGAGCTCAATAGAAACCTTCCCAGAGTAGGCACTCGACGACCCCCGTGGGTAAGGGTGGGATTCCCGCTCGGAAACACCCATTTGATAAACAACATTACAGACTTAGCTACATAGCATAAGTGTGCATAAAAATGTCAAATGACAAATCTAGATCTAAACAGATCAGAAATAATAATACAAAGCCTATATTCTATTTTGTCTTCATCTTCATTATATAGATTATGAGCCTTCCATAGCCCTGGCCCACCTCATAACTGCATTGTACATCTGGCCACTAGCTTCCATGAAGACTACGTTGTCTCTCCATGATCTCCATCATGCTTGCATTTAATTTCCATTCTCTCCATCATGTGTGCATTAGATGCACCACTTCCTCCACTATCTCATCATAAGTGCTTTATGATCTTACTTTTGATGCACCATGATCTTAGTTGACCTCCTTCAAGATCCTCATGATTTTACATTAAAGATCCATGATCTCCACCCTTCCTTTATTTAAGAAGTTGCTCCACTACTCCATAATGCAGATCTAGCTCTAAAATATCCACATACACACATCAAAAGTGGATTTTATTCATCTATGGGGTTTGTGAGTCCCTCCACCCTCTTATTTACTTAATTAATTAAGAAAATTAAGAACTCTAATATTCCAATTATCTGTTGGAAAATTGGGAATATTATAGAATGGATACAATTAAAATAAAATGGGACCATGAAGAGTTGTAACATACATAACGATATAACAATATAAATGTAATCACTCAACATTTGGGGCTTAATAAGGGGTTTTTAGGTTAACAAAGGGTTAATATATGGCTTTACAAAGTATGTCCATAAGATGGTTTGCTGCTAAATATTTATAGTCGGATTGGTGTTAGGTCCTGGAGTACAATAGGTTGCCAGTGAATTTGAGGTGATAGTGGTGTAATTAAATTCCAACTAGTACATGTTTGAAATGATAGTTCTACAATTGAATAGACGAGCATGGATACTTTTTGAGATGGAAGTGACATGGAAGGAATGTTAATTTGAGGTGATAGTGGTGTAAGTAAATTCCAACTAGTACATGTTTGAAATGATAGTTCTACAAGTGAATGGACGAGCATGGATACTTTTTGAGATGGAAGTGACATGGAAGGAATGACAATTTTGTGGTGATGCTTACATGATTTGGGTGTGAGATGAAGCCAAGATGGACCATATGTAGAATTTTCTATTGATAACGTTCTTCAAGCCATAATGAAACATTTGCTACAAAGAAGAAGACATTGAGATAAAAATTAAGAAAGTAGTATGTTAAGGAGGAGTGTTGGAATATATAACTCATAGTTGCATTATGTGTTATCACATTTACAATTGTTTTTATTGAAGTTGGTTTTGACAGATTCTCTCATGTTGGAATTAATGCTTACATCCTATATTTGAGATGTTGGTTTGTGATGGTTGAGAAATTCTCTCAACCTCCCTTTCTAACTTAGGAATAAGTTAGATCTAAGAAACTCTATATGCTAGAGTAACATGAATGTAATATGTGTGTGTATATTGAGGCATATACCTTTGTGTGAAATATATGAGTCCTTTCAGTCATTTTTAACATCTCCAACTCCAACTAGCTCCAACTACCTAGCTTGTAGAATAGCATGTGGTGG
Source organism: Pinus albicaulis (assembly GCA_034641835.2). NCBI lineage: Eukaryota > Viridiplantae > Streptophyta > Pinopsida > Pinales > Pinaceae > Pinus > Pinus albicaulis. The sequence goes on along the minus strand of CM076579.1, from coordinate 1,639,810,123 downwards.
AGATATTCTCTTAAGTCAGTATTTATGTGTCCAAGATAGTTTGCTTATCTCTAAATCAATTTCATGTATCTATACTAATTTTATGTAATGTACATATATTAATTTTATTACATCATGCAATTTCTCACTATTTTACTAATAACAATTTTGTAAACAATAATAACTACTCTCCCCTTCTAATCAACTTAAATTTGCAAACATAATTAAACTTAACTCAACCTTTATCCTTCTCATTATTGAAGAAAAACCAACAACACATGACTAACGTAGTCAAATAATAATAACAATTTAACTAAATTCCAACCAATATCTATGTAACCATTATTACAAAAACCAGTTAACTAATTTTTTCGTACTTCAATTGAAGGGATTGCATGCTTTAATAAATAAATAAGAACCTATATGAATATTTTATTTTTTAGGTTTTAGAATTTGTATTCGAGAGTAATTACAAAGAAAATTGAGAATTTTTTTTTTTAAGCAACTTGCATGTTGTGTTGAAAATCAATATGACGCTGTATACTTGAAGAAAGAAAAATAATTTAATTAAAAATAAATGATGCGTGAAATTTTATTAGCTTGCAGGGCCTCCGGATTTTACATATACAGAAAAATTCAGAGACCCTTTTACAAATTTTGGTGGCAATTGTCCATCAATCAATGAAAAGCAACAGCTGTCTAGTGAATATTCACTATTTTAATTCACCCTGGTTACCTTCACAAAAATGGGACTTGCAACCGAATACTTGGAGTTTTTCCATGTAAGGGACCCAAATACGTACTGTCCCCCAGAACTGTTGAGGGCTTTCAGCGACACATTAAACGTTTTCTTCTCTCCGCTGGTAGAAAAGTGAAGCTCTGCAGGCTCAACTAACACCGAAACTCCAACAGGAGACTGCACTTTTGCTTTATAAGTCACAGGTCCCTCTGCTACATTTGTCACAGTTCTTCTCACAGTTGCCGACCCTTTCAGTGCCGAGACAGTGATGGAAGGATAGTTGAGGTTATATATTTTAGAGGGTCGTGCTGGACAATTGAATGCCTTCCCTGTTATGGCCTTGAGCTGGGATGAATTATAATACAAGCTGCAAAAAAAAGTGTTGTAGTCTCTGAGTGATAGATCATAGACTAGGCCAGGATCTGCAGCCTTATTTGGATACACATGACCTGCACCATAGTTGAAAGGACCTGCTCTTTGCAGGGAGTCATCTTTAATTTCCGTTTTGGTGTTGTCCAATTCTTGCGCTGTGATTTAGAAATATTAAAACGGGAAAGAAGATTAGAAAATGCTAGATTTATATTTTTCATTCAAAATTTTGACAAAATATTAAATTTAGTGAAAATTTACCTTGAAATTTTGCTTCCAAAGCAGATTCGAACATATAACCTCTAGAAACGAAAAATCCTTGACAACTTTATATGTATATGAATAAATAGATAGAGATACCTGTAGTCATGATTGCAGACCGGATGGCTGCTGGGCTCCAATCAGGATGAGCACTCTTCAATAAAGCTGCAACACCAGCAATGTGCGGACACGCCATAGACGTACCAGAATATAAATTGAAAGGTACAGATCTATTATCATAGATAACACTAGTTGCTTTTGCTGCTTCTGAAACTGCTGCAAGGATGCTCACCCCTGGAGCTGTAATATCAGGCTGCATTGGAGATACAATTAACAACTTTCTTTACAAGATATTACAATGGAGATCTCATAACAATGGAGTTGTGGGGATTGAAATATAAACCTTGAGTATGTCTGGAGTGAGAGAATTTGGACCCCGAGAGGAAAAGCTTGCCATAATCGGAGCTGGCTTTATATCTAATAGAGTTCTTGAATAAATGGAAGCCACAGGGGACCTGAATGAGAATAATTTAATTGGGCATTAGGATTTTTCATGCAATCTGTTTCATGGTCTAAAAGCTTTCTTAACCAGCTTTTAGTAGAATTTAAAAAGTTGCATTTGAATCCTACGCTGTTGATTTGATGTATTGAAAAACTGCCGCTCCATCAGTTGCATTCAAATGTGCAGCAGGAAGGAAATGAAGGTCTGCAACAACGGTTCTGTCGTCAGGGGGTGCATTGGGTGCATTGGCGAGAATCATGCCTACTCCTCCTGCTAATCGAACCGTTAAACCTTTCTGAATTCTGTCATTGAGACCACGAAGGCAGGCAACAATTTTTCCTTTAACTTTCCTGGGATCTAACGATCCCGGTAAACAGAGCTCTCTGAAAATATTAGCGATTGAAACTGTTAGAACACAATATCACAAGGAATTGTGACTTTGATGGATTAAAATACTATTCCTGTCCAAGTTTTTTCTTTAGTGGTATGCAGCATACCCATCAGTTGTATTTGCATGTGGCGCTTTCACCCTCGCTGATGATACCAGTGGATACAGTTTTCCCTTTGGTAATTGGAACTGGGCTAGGCTTAGTCCCTGAACTCAAACAAAAACACAGAGAGTAACATAATGATTTCTCTGGCATACTGCAAGGGATCCGATTTATTGATTTCAATGCCCATGATTTGAAAAAAAAACAGATATCAAATTTTCAATTTTATCGACTGAAACAAAGGGAAAATTTCAACATGCTTTATTGCCCTCTCAAAAAAAAATTCAAAACATAGATTGGTTAAACAATGCCAATAAACCGTACTTACTATATATGTTCTGTTGTTTCCGAGATAAACAGTGGAAGGGTAATTTCTGTCGATGGTGCTTGCTCCCACAGTTAAGATCCAAGGTGCCACATTTGCAACCGTCGCCGGAACTGGACCGGAATTTCCTGCGGAACAGGCGACAACCTTCCCTCTTTGAACTGCATGGAACGATCCAATTGAAATTGCATCTTGAAAATAATCCCGAAGAGGAGGCGGCCTTCCAAGAGAAACTGAGAACACATCAACTCCGTCATGTATCCCTGCATCGAATGCTGCAAGGATATCTGCATCATAGCAATTGTTGTCCGTTATATCTGTAGGCCAACAAACTTTATAACTGGCAACTCTAGCGTGCGGGGCTCCTCCTTTTGCAACCCCTTTTGCATGTCCATATATGCTTGCATTTTTCACAAAATTTCCGCCTGCTGTAGACAGAGTGTGAGTTCCATGTCCAACCTTGTCTCGCGCAGAGAGAAATTCCCCTGTTGCAGAGAGATTCAAAGGACTATTTTCAGCATCTCGCCCCTTGATGAAATATCTGCCTCCAATCAATTTCCTGTTGCAAACAGCAATTTGGACTGTAAAACTTTGATTTCTTTGAAAAAGGCGTACTTTCCAATCAACTTGTTATTGCAAAATACTCGAGAATGAACCATGATTCTAGGAATTGGGTGGTAATTGTTCCAGTTTTTTCAGTAGGGATATCTTACTATGAGGTTGGCTTCTACTATACATCATCAAACAAAGAAACAAATACAGAGATTGAGCATTCTCCAACAAGCAAGTTCAAAGTGCTTTTCTTCTAAGCAATGTAATGCAAGAAGTAATGACCCCAAACAAATACAGAGATTGAGCATTCTCCAACATGCAAGTTCAAAGTGTTTTTCTTCTAAGCAATGTAATGCAAGAGGTAATGACCGCCAACAAATACAGAGATTGAGCATTCTCCAACAAGCAAGTTCAAAGGGTTTTTCTTCTAAGCAATTGAATGCAGGAAGTAATGACCGCAATAGTCTGCAACAACATTAACAAATAAGAATGCAGGGGACTTTTTGCAAGCAATATGATGTATTATTGAGTAACAACCCATCAAACTAGAAAGTATAGCATTTTTTATAATCATGATAATCATCTTTTAGAATCATGTTTAAATATTTAATTGACAAGTTATTTGTTAAGTTTTTCTGTTACACTAAAATCTATAAGCATTTGTAAATTTTCAAACTCTTATTGTTATATTAAGTTGGCAATTAATCCATGTTTACAGGGTGGTGGATCGGTTCTCATTGAAGTAAGGGTGGCAATTACTCTAGCAACCCTCTCAAAAGCAACCAGGAGATATTATGTTGAAGTTTTAGATTAAGCCAAAACCCTCATGCATTAGTAAACTCCCATACTCTTATCATTACTTCAAGGGAAAAATTAATCTTATCTTATACTCTTATACTCTTATCATTACTTTAAGGGAAAAATTAATCTTATCTTATACTCTTACCATTACTTTAAGGGGAAAATTAATCTTATGTTACACCAAAACCCTCAGCAATTAGTAAACTTTTAAACCCTAACTGGTAACTTATGAGGGAAATTAATCTCAGGTTCCCAAAACTGATCCCAAAGTGATAATTAGTCCACAATTTCCATCAAAATAAGTGTGACAATTACCCTAACATTACTTATCTCAAAAACATGTCTAAACATTGCTTCACAACGCACCTGTTGCAGTGTTCTGGACCGAATTGTGTTCCCTTTTCGCAGAAACCCTTCCATCGAGAAGGAATAGGCCCTATATCTGTGTCATCAAAACTAGCAGATTCCGGCCATACCCCTTAATGCAGAAGGAAAATAGCATCAGAATCAATAACAAATAAAATGAAGTCACCTAAAGAATATATTAACCGGCACACACACAGCTATTTCCAAGGCTGCTGAGGTGGGTTGCTACCTGTATCCAGGTGAGCAATAATAACATCTTTTCCGAATTGCCCCTTTCTCCATAGTGATCCCGGAGGAATATCTATATTCTCAGATTTTCCAGCTCCAATTTCCAAGCCAAGGAAGCCCCATGAACGAGTTGTGTGCAAACTTCTTGCTTCGTTAGGAAATACAGATAATACCTCGGGGAGTTCTGAATGACAGCACCCAAAATTAACGACACCAAATTCAGTTAGAAAAAATATCGAAAAATTCTATGCATTTACCGGCTTCGCAATCATTCAATGTGAAAGAGTGAAAATAAGCATCAATGGTAAGTTATTCACTTGAGAGAGAAAGAACATGCTCTTCTTCAAGAATAGCAGCAAAACCATTCACGCTTCTGGTGTATGAGTAGAAGATCGCCTCCTTTGCTGCTTCCTTGCTGCAAATTTTCAGTGGAAAAGTATATAGAAAATGTCCCATCAGTATGATAATAATAAATAACTATGTAATTTCAAGGTTTTAGGTTGTAGCCAAGTCACATATGATTGTTTGTGGACAGGGAACTCAAAGAATTATAAGGTGAAACTAAAAACTAAAGAAATGGATTTTTAGAGTATGGGTGTAAATAATAATTTTGGGTATATATAAAAACTTTGTATGGTTGTTTCACTGTTTTGTGTAGTTTTCAAAATTTTTGGAGAAAAGTTGAAATATTTTAGAAAGTATTTTTTATTAGATGAACTAAAAGTTAAAAGACAAACTATTTAAACTACCATGAATAAAAAATATTCTTACAAAAATATAAGTGATGTAAGATATAGTGTATGACAATGGTTAATATCTTGAAAAGAAGATATGGATGAAGAAAGACATAATTGAAGAAGAATATTTACTAGATGAAGCATGAGTCATTGAAAGAATCTAGTAGTGAGAAAATGATATTTTATCCATATGAGATCAACCTAGTGATTTGCACATCTTCTTCACTTGTGTTTGGTGTGAAGCCATTGTTGCTAAAGTACTAGAAGGCAATGTTCCACCAAATTTCAGAGACTGGCAGACAGGCAAGGGAGTTGTGTTGGAGAATCCTTAAATTTTAGGGAAATTCAAGGGGGGAGGGGTGATAACGTCAAGATGTGTGTGAGAGAAAGATTTGAATTCTAATTCAATAATGAAATACATTGATTCATATATCATAAATGATTCAACCAAATAAAAATAGTAAAACACTGTATACTTTTATTTAAATTCATTATTGTAGAATCTTATTGATACTAAGAAAAATAGTACATATTAAAGTCTAAAGAGTAGAATAGTTAATTTAAATTACTCATGCTAACAAATAGTAAAAGTCATGAGTCAAATGGATGAGTCAAAGACTCAATGTAAGGTCATCAATATCTAAAATTAAGATTCCAAAGTTAAAACAAAAAATGAACAATGGACAATAAACCAATGTTATTAGAACTAGACAATTGATTGGAATAGTCTACTCATAATTGGGGAAAAAAAAAAACTAGAAAATGGTCCACTAAAATTGCATAAATATTAATTTTTAAAAAAGAGTACATAAATACCTATGTGCATCCATATTAATCCAAACCATTATAAAAAACAACACCTAGTACAATCAAATAATTACATCAATAATCCAAAAAACTTGTGTTACAAAAACAAACTACATATCAACAAAATCATTGTGTATATTGAGATTATCATCATCAATACTACCCACTAAGCATTAAAATAAGATAAAAAAATCTTAATATGTGTGGAAATTTTGTTTGAGTGTTAGCCACAATTTTACTAAGGTCATGATAACAAAATTCAATAGTTAATGCCACCAATATCAATGTACATAGAGGGCTTGGCGTTCCTAATTAAATGCTAGTTAGATGTACCCTAATGCATGATATAATTCAATGGAAACACAGTAGTGCCTTAAATCTTGAAATATTTAAAAGTTTAAGTCTATTGGATTTTGAGTAGATCTAAAATTTTACTTTTTTTCATATCAAATCCAAAGAGTTTAGATCCACTCTCAAATATCTTGAATCAATTAATGGTAATGTTAAAAATTTAAGTAAAAGCATGAAAATGAAATATAAAAAATTAACATTATTCTTAATTACATTGCATTAATAGAGGCCTCAAGTTGAATATTAGGCTTCCTCACTTATAAATTATTGTTTTCAAAGCACCCCTTTTGGGGAATATGTTCTCCACATTGGGGAGACATTCCCCCTAAGTCTCCCCAAGTTTCCCCAAAAAAAAGATGTGGGAAAACATCTCCCTAAACATCTCCCAGGTCTCATGTGCATGATAAACATGAGGAGCCTGCACCCCACCACCCTAGGGGATTCATCCCATTGGAGTGTTGGTGGTTGGTAGAACACTTTAAGGGTGATGATAAGAGGTGATGAAGAGGTCGTACTAAAAGAAACAATAGTAGTGGAGTAAAAGTCAATCTTATTTAAATTTAAAAATAATAGATTAAAACAAAATTTGATTATTGAACCTAACCTACATGCTTAACTCTCAACTCTTTATCCACTTTCCAAATAAAAACACTTATTAAGATAATTATTTATATAAAATAATAATTACTTTTATAATTAAATATCTATTTTTTTATTAATTAAAACTAATTTTTTATTATCTATTTCTATAAATAAATCATAAAAATAATAATTATTTTTAATATTTTAATATTTATGAGATAATTATAACCCAATTTTACCATAAAAATTAAAAATTAAATATTTGTGATAAAATAATCCAAACCTCTAAACCAGCCAAAACAATAACTTCAACATGAAAATTGAATAATTTAATTAACTAATTGAATTTACTTTTAAAAATCATAATTTCCTATAATACACTACCATTATAAAATAATCACTATTTTAGCATTACATTTTAAATATTTAAACGATAAAATCAATATCTAATATTTTTTTATAAAACCATAAATAAATAAATCTATATATATATATATATATATATATAAACTAACAGTAAAGGAACCTTGACTAACAACAAAACATTCAAATGACATATATTATTTTCGGGAAATGGTGAAAATCGTCCGAAGAAAGTATAATGGTAAGATGTTATAAATTTAAATGAAATATTATTATTATAATAAAATATAAATATTATTTTAAAATATAGTTTATTAGTTTATTTTGGTAAATTAAAATATTAGAATTATAATAAATATTTTGAAATTGTTATTTATAGTTGGTGTATATACGATGAATTGTTTTTATTTTCAATTTTTTTTTAGTGTTATGAAGTTTAAAATTTTTTGTGCATGATATTTTAAGAATTATAAAATCTTCTATTTCACTATGATATAGCAAAAGTTTTCTTAATCAAAGTATGGATATTTTTATGTTTTTAAAATAAGATTGTTCACTTCTTTATAGCATTTTAATTTTATCTTATTATCTAATTTATTATGGCACAACATTTTTTATGCAATAATATTTTTTATATTATTATGCCACATTTTTCTTTATTTCCCAATAATTTAGCCAAGTGCAACTATCTTTATGCCAACCCTACTCAAGTCCTAGGTGGTTTTGGATAGATTTTGAAATAGTTAAGGAAGTCTTTTGTCTTCCATGTTGTTGGATATTAGGTACCTAATCATAACCATAATATCAATGGGTGTATGAGTCACTCTATGAGAAAGATGGGACATGATACATTGCCTTTAATTTTGAGATCATATGTTATATCACAATTTTGGATTTGCTCTATTCTTTTCATGATTCTCTAGAAAAACTAGAACCCTAAACTTCATAACCATATAAAATAGTAAGAAGTACAAGAGTCTCAAAGAGGAGTTTCTTTCTATACTATAGTTATAGTTAACCTTCAAATGAGGATTAAGTGTTGTTGTCATAGGTGAAATTAGTGTAAGTCATCTTTTGCAATTTAATTATTCTAGCCTACTAGTGTTAAAGCTTATATTGTACTATATAATAAATCTTTGAGAAGTTTTAGTAATTCCATTGAAATCATATGGACCCCTAGTCATATGAACAATATCATTAACATAAAAAAAGAAAGACGATGACTATATGACTATACCATCTAAAATTAGGAAAATTTTTACTTTACTATGTTTCTTAAACAATCTCCTAAATTATATATATATATGTATACTTGAAAACCTTAATTAATTCCTATATTATAATTAATTTCATTCAAAATATTAACCAAATAACATAAAACATTAATTTTATTATTACAATATTTACAATTAAATTAATAACTCTTGAATCTAATCTGCTCCTTTGAATTAGTTATTATTTCTTATCCTTCAAACCAACCAATTTAGCCTTCCAAAATAATTTTATATAATTTAAATAATAATAAAAATTATCATTATAATTATAAAAGTTATTCTTTTCACTTTCAACATTTCCTTGTCCTAACTTACATAGAGTCCAAATGATTTTTAATTATTTTTTTCACTTTCAACATTTCCTTATCCTAACTTACATGGAAGTCCAAATGATCTTTAGTTATTTTTTTCACTTTCAACATTTCCTTGTCCTAATTTACATGGGAGTCCAAATGATCTTTTAGCCTTGTGCTCTTTCACTTTTCCATACTTTCAACTCTTTGAATTGCAAAGTCTAACTCATGAATGGAGAAATCAAAGTTGTACATGGAAGGGACCCGATTAAATGAATTAATGCTTTAGCAAATCTTAGAATTAAAATCCTTATCAAATTTCAGATTTAAACTTTCTAAAGAAAAGTTTAAAAAAAAATTATTATCAAATTTCAGAGTTAAACTTTTCGAAGAAATACTTCACAAAAAAATAAAATTATGACTTTCGATAAATATCATAACAATTTGATTTTTCTAAATTAATTTAATTAACTATAATTATTATTATTAGGTTTAAGTTTTAAAAATCATATTCTCTTCATCATTAAATTATTTAAATTATAGTATTAAATAAAATAACAAAAAATTGATAAACAACATTCCTCATCATCAAATAAAACTTCTTCATAAAACAGGAACCAGAATAATGATCTAAACATACAATCAACAATTGTGCATTTGAAGTATTTCATATACATGCAACAATGTCAGCCCTTGATCTAAAAAAATCACTCAAAATTACAATTAAGTATGTACTGTTATTGTCCGTCCTTCATCTAAAAAATACTCAGAATTTCAATCAAGTATGTACTATTATTATACAAGATGATATACAAGATGAGCATATCCATTTTTACTCATATTAGCAATATATTATAAAAAATTATTCATTTATCTATTAATTGGTTCAATCAATTACCTTTCTAACACTGATCCAAGAAGCTCATGATGTGAATCAACTACCTGCTGGTGGTCCACATTGTCATCATGATGTCCTCCTAAATACACCACATACGACTGCAACAGGAAAAACAATTAATAGGAAGTGCAACTATGGCCCCCCAAAAAAAAAATTATGAAATTTTATATTTAAAAAATTATTGAATTATTCTAATAAGCAAACATACCATCAAACCTATCTTAATTATAATTATAGATTTGTTAATGTGAAGACACTGAAGCATATAAAATTAAAAGTAGAGTTTCTTCTTGCCTTTGTAGCTCCCACAGTTAAATCTATGAATGCTGATAATAAGAGGGCAATAAATAGAAATGATTTTGTTTTCCCGACCATGGCTGCTGCTCTGTGATACATGGTGCAGAATTAGTTCAAAGCCTTTTAAACAAAAGGCCTTGCTGATATATATCTGCCCATAAAAAATGTTTTGATATATATGAACGGAGAGTGGGAATTGCAAGGTATTAATATGGAAAATGATCGGTTTTGAGGGCAATCTTTGCTGCATGGAATTCTGATTACTTGACACAGGGTCCCATGGCACGTACTTTGCCAGAATTATATGCTATTGTTTCCCTCTTATAATAGGAGTGTAGAATTATATGAGACATGGATATTTCGAATGTTTCCCTCTCATAACAGGAGTGTGCAACATAACGGTAAGTTTCATCGAATCGAGGGGAAGGGAATGAATATAGGAATGGATTCTTCTCTGCTTCAAAGAGGGGAGACTCTCAGAATTATATGGTACCTGGATATTTTGGATCGCTTCCCTCTTAAAAAAGGAGTCTGTAAACGTAACGAGGGTAAGATTCGTTTACCTCATAAAATAGGTGTGTGTAAACATAACGGTAAGATTCAGTGATTCGAAGAGGGAATGAATATAGGAATGGATTAGATATTCTCTGCTTCAAAGAGGACAGTGTCGATGCACTTGTATATTACTTCTTCATCCATATGGATTAGGTATTCTCTCCTTCAAAGAGGAAAGTGTCGATGCACTTGTATATTACTTCTTCATCCATATGGAGTATGAATTGTCTAAACACTAGACTAACGGTAATAGTTATCTAAATTAATTGGCTAATGCTTTGAGGGAAAAAACAATGGATAAAAGGTAAAAAGCAAAAATAGACTCCACACCATTCAGTGTCTGTTAAGCCAAAAAAATATCCCTTTTGTGATCAGAAAATTATATTAAATACCCAAGATTTTTGGGTCACCAAAAATCAGTAGCTTTTACTTTTAATCCATGGAACATTTCTTTTTTCTTTTTCTAATATAGTTATAAAAATAAATACTATAGTACTATGTATTAAAATCCATAAAAACTATTTATTAAATAAATTAAAAGAAAAAAAAAACAAAACAAACAAGCAACTAATTTTATGAGAACTAATATGTTGCTTTGACTATGCCCTCATCCTCTATTATAATTATTTATATATAATTTCATTGTATAGGTTAATAACAACAAAAATTTAAAAATATAAATATTTTTCTAATTAGCATGTATTTTTTTATATTTATTTTTTATATTTTATTGAAATATTATATATATATATATATATATATATATATATATATATATATATATATATATAATATGAATAAAAAAATATAAAAAAATATTTATATATTGAAATGATAAATATCAACAAAATTTTAAACTCAAAATTATATATATATATATATATATATATATATATATATATAATGGTTAAGAGTATGTATTTTCTCTTAAAAGGTCATGGGTTCAAAACCAGAGGGGTGGGGTATGTACGCTTTTGTATTGAAAATAGTTCGGCCGAAAGTGGGTCCCTTGTCCCATAAATAAGAGGGTCTCAATTTAGTATCTGGCTTGGTCCTTGCCTTAATATATATATATATATATATATATATAGCCAACTTCGTTTAGTTGAGGCCCATTTTCTATTGAGAGGTGAGGCACTCAACTCTCTTTTTTGCTATTGAGAAGTCATGCTCTGTGCTACTCTAAGGTTGGGTTAGACTCTCTTGTTGAACCATATACAAAAAATATAATAAATAATAAGTGACAACCAAATTTAAAGAATAGAATATTTTTAAAATTTACATAGGTTTCTTTTATATATTTAATTTTTATATTTTATTTAAATAATAAACTTCTATTATAACTATTGATAAATAAGGGTGCTGGTTTTGAACCAGTGTTGGAATTCGTGTTTTCTGAGGCTGAGAGAGCCCCTTTTGAGATCAACTTCATGGCTCCTGTAGTAGACTAGATTCGAAGTCTTGAAGGAGAGTGCGGATCTAAGGCATACGGGGTTCTACCGTAGACGGGGTTCTACCGCAGTGCTGGAATTCGTGTTTTCTGAGGCTGAGAGAGCCCCTTCTAAGATCAACTTCGTGGTTCCTGTAGCAGAGTAGGTATACATATTTTTATTTGTTATCTTTGTGGTAGAACGAAGGTTTTCTAAAGAAAAAATCCACAGATCCGAAGTCTTGAAGGAGAGTGCGGATCTTGTGACAGAGTAATCGGGACCCTTGTGAAAGCACAAGAGTTATACTTGCAATCGATTCGAGATTATTAAAGGGCGGACTTGCGACATCTAGGAACGGTCAGAGGGACTTGAAACAACCGCGATTTTAAGCTAAACGTTCCAAAATTTCTTCAAAGATCCCGCACTCTGTCCCTATACCCCATCAATTCATTCGAGTAAGGTATCTATCTATTCACCGAAAGAGTATCAACCACAGACGGTTTCTCATTACTTGGCATCTACCGCAGACGAGTTCGCATCTTTTCGCATCTACCCCAGAACGAGCCTCTTCTCGCAGACGGGGTTCTACCACAGTCGGCCGGAGGGGTTCCGCATCTCTTCTGCCACGAGTGCAGTATTGAGGGGGTTTTCTCTTAGAAGAAGATTTTGCGGTTAAACCTCCGCTCTCTTCTCTTCATAGAATTGGGTTTTCGCATCTCTTCCACAGGGTTCGATAGCATCTCTTCCACAGTATGGCTCTCAGCTTCGCAAAGATAATTGTCGGCCTAGTTTCGTCTGCCTCTGAGAGTCAAGCTCCTACCCATATTGTCAGTGAAGCCCCAGCTCCCATTGTGCAGGTTGTCAAGGCCTCACTGGATGAGGCCTTGAAGTTTTCTGAAAGTGCCTTAATCTATCGGTTTAATGGCTTTTGGCCATGGCTGACAGCTCTCCACAGTTGGATCTCAGAGGTATGGAAGCCTCTCATCTCTAATGAAATTAATATCTACCCTTGTGCTAAGGGTTTCTTTATAGTATATTTTGAAAACTCTGAAAGCAGACAATGCATTTTAGATTCCGGCCCTTGGTTTTGGGAAAAATCGGGCCTATTCATGAAACCATGGAACCCATCATTCGATCCCTCAACAACAGTCATAACCTCAGCACCAGTTTGGGTCAGATTGTCAAACCTACCTTTGCATCTCTGGAATCTCTCCTCGCTAAAAGCCATTGGAAATGCAATTGGGAAATTTTACTACAGGTGCCCAGAAACAGAGGAATATGTCAGAACCACCTATGCACGCATCTGTGTAGAAATGGACTTCAACACCAGATTCCCAGCTGAAATAATCCTAACAAGAAAAGACTATGTATGGAACCAGAAACTCGACTATGAAAGTGTGCTCTTCAAATGTCGATCTTTCTTTGAGATAGGCCATCTAGCCAAAAATTGCCCAAAAGTCTCCCAGAAAATTTCTGCTAGAAAGAATCAACATAGATCTACATGGTGGGAAGGAGCAAAAAAGGAAAATTACACTGTCAAGGAAGAATACTCTCCAGAAAACTCTGAATCCAAGAAATCAGGCAAGAAAGAAACAACCCTCAAGACAAGCAGGGGGAAAGCCCCGCCCAACAACAAAAAATTGAACTCGAGCTCCTCAAGCATCAACAATTATGAGGATTCGAATATCGTGCAAAATAAATCTTCATTTAGCAGAAAAGCAGATCTCCCAGATCCCGAAGATAAGACACCAGTGTCCCAAGGATCAGAAGAGATGAAGGAGTTGTAAGACAAAGGAAGTTGGAAGACCGTAGAGAAGAAAAAGAAAGCTACAACACCGATCTCGCCAAGAAAGATGAGAAGCCAGACAATTAAGAATTAAGAAAATTATAGGTCCGATAGACCAAAGTTCGGTCTCAGTGGACATTAACAATCATCATCATCATCATCATCATCATCATCAATATAACTTATAGACAAAATAACATGTTTCACTTATAGATTCGACACCTGAAAAACTACATATTGATCAATTTAAACTCATGTTTTTAAAAATATCTCTCAGATTTTAGTTAAAATTAATAAGAAAAAAATGTTGTGAAAAATACAATTTCTTATATAAATTAGACTATGTCTTTATAAATATATAGATTTATATAATTTCACTTTGTATGGTATAAAGAAAATGTTTATATATGTGTGTGTATGAAAAGAAAATTCAATGATTATAACGTTTTTTAATTTAAGTAGGCTTCTTTAACATATTTTATTACATTTTTATTATAACAATTAATAATTATATAAATTTAAATAATTTAAGTTTACGTGGTATAAATAAAAAAATCGACATATCAAAATTGTGAAAATAAGGTAAATAAATTGAAATAAAAAAATTATTAAAAAAAAGTTGTGACCTTATATGTAAATTAACAACAAGACATCATTCTCCCAAAGCTAACTTAAGCAGTATTGGTGTCTCCTTAGTTATGGAATTCTGAGACAACAAATTAAAAACATAACATCATCCTCCGAAAGCTAACTTAACTAGTATTGGTCTCTCCCTTGTTATGACATCCACATACAACATTCCATTACTACAACAACTTGGATTTTATCTATTTATTTATTTTAAAGAGAGTAAGCTTTAGTCTCTAATTTTTTTTTTTTTTTTACAAACCTCTTTGAATTTCCTGTGATTTCATAACAAACTTGAAATGAAAAAAAAAAATTCAATAGAATTTTAGATGAATTTTGTGAAATTATTCATGTTTGTGCTTGGTTGTTCATGTCTGGTTTGAGATTTGCGAGCCTCAATAAATAAATTTTCCCAATAATGAAATTTGGTGAACACTAAATTTAATCAATTTTGTTCACTGAATCAAGTGATTTAGGTGGTGACGACAACGAAAATTATGACGAAGGTGGTGATGGTGATGATAATGAGTACAAAGATGATGATGGAAATGCGGACGAGGATGGTGGTGACGATGACAATGAGGATGACGATGATAGTGGAAATGATGGAGACAATGACAAGGATGCTTGTGAGATGGTGGCGGCGTTAGCAATTATGGATGATGGTGATGAGGATGATAAAAATAATGTTGGTGATGATGATGAAAATGAGGATGAGCACGATGACGATGAGGATGATGATGATGATGATGATAATGATGATGATGATGAAAATGATGATAATGACAATGGTCATGATAGGAATATGATGATGATGGAAACAATGATGATTATGATGACAATGACTATGGAAATGATGATGGCAATGATAATGATGAGGAATAAGAGGATGAGGATGAGTCTTGTGAGAAAATTTCCCATGAAAGTAAGTAGATTTCTACATAAATATACCCAAAATCTATGACATAAGGGTGATAGATCAACTACTACAAACTCACCTATATCAATCCTTCATACACTTCACAATTATGGAATGGAAATATATAGGAGTGAAGACATACCTTTTTTGATGAGGATTGTTGTTTTCTTGATTGATGATGGTTGTAGTAGGATATCTCACTTCAATCCTTGAAGTTCTTGTTCCTTCCTTCAATACCTATAGCTTGCACAAAATCCACACACCAAATATTCCTTTCCAAGAAATCAAAAGGTGAGAAATAAATGAGATTTATCTAAATCTCTAAAAATATGCAAAGATCTAATAGAAGTAAATCAAATACATTGTATATGAGGGAGAAATTATGAGATCCATGCTATGAAGGAAACATCAATAATATAATGTTATAATTTTTGGATGCATGAATATCCTTGTTAGCTCCATGAATCCTTGAGACACCTTCTTTAGACTTTGATTCTATTTCTCTAGCATTCCTACTCAAATTATGTTCCTCCCTATCTTCCAATTTGTCATATTTTTGTAGAAGGCTAACAAGGATGGTTTATTCTTCAAACTATTAAATGGAATTAAAGAATCCTTATCCTCTCATTGGATATCCTTTTGTGTTAGAATCATAAAGAATTTTACGAACTAAAAAAAGGGTCATATGCCAAATATATCAACAATTTCCTTTCACCCATTTAAGACTTTAATTATCATTTTCTTCATTGCTTCATTCTTATCATTATCCAATTCATTTTTTTATTTTCCATTTTCTCAAGTAAGTATTTTTTTTTATACAAAATTACCTTACCTCATCTTCTGGTTTTACTTAGTCATCTTTCCAAGTTGTGTAGAAGGTTTCCCCACTTCATATTCGTTTGCACATGCTTTACTGCACACACTTATTCATTTTCCATTTTCTCAACTAATTATTTTTATGCAAAATTACCTTACCTCATCTTCTCTTTTTACTTAGTCAATTTTCCAAGTTCTGTGGAAGGTATCAAGATAGCAGTAAATCCATGAACGAAATTGTTATTTTTCAATAAGATAAATCTTCGATATATATACAAGGAGAGCGAGAGTATTTGGTTTCATCTGCCAATGTCTCTTCATCTTCCAATTTATTTTATTTTTCTATTTAAAATGTGTACATTTTTTTCCTAATCCCAAAGATGTAATATTCCCAAATGGGAAAATCAGCAATAGAGGCACCAAAAATGCATTTTTCAGAAATATATGCTATAACAGTTAATTACAGCCCATGGATCCCTGAGTTTAAACATTATTCCAACCAAATATAGAAGGATATCATAAACAAATCATTATAGCCTTCCTAAATAGGCCTCACAAGCCCAGAACAGCCTAAAAACACTACAAGCCCATGACTACTGCTACACACAAATACTAAAGCAAGTGATAGTGTAGTTTACTGAGGGTTTATACTAAAAAATAGAGAGACAAAATAGATCTTCTGATATATTAATCAATAAACCTTAAAAATTGAGATCTAGTCTCTTTTACACAAATCCAAGATGAACCGGCAAGGGTTTATTGATAGACATGAGTCACAAGAAGTATATGTTGCAGATCAATGGCTAAAAGACACAGTATGGCTGAATCACTGCATAAATATGGCTGATAATACAAATAAATGGCTGTAGCTCCTCCTAATAGCATTCTGGGAAAAAGGTTGATCCTCCCCCTAGGAAATTAGCTCATAAAACAGGGGTTTTAATCCTCCCACCGCAACACCATGAAAAATAACGCATTTTCTCTAAGGGACTGCACTGTGGCTGTAGGTGACTACTTGGCCCAATGAAAGATAGTGGAAATGATGCCCAAAATGCTCCTCTTAAATTTCTTCAACAAGTCCTTCAAGGAAGAGTGGGGAATTCCCGCATGAGAAAACCCTTGTACTAAACAGTACAACAAACTTAGCTAAACATTTGAAGCATGAAATAAGTCTAAACAGACTCAATCATAAAATCATATTCTCCATCCTACCCCATATGGCTACCATTCCCTCCATTACATACTTGATGAGCTTCCTCACCATGGGTCCCACCAATTTATGAGGTTACTTTCATGCAAGGGCTCCTCCTCTAAAATTACGTTGCCTCCACTAGTTCCACTCTTCTATTTACAGTGCTGTTTGATTTGGTCAACCTTGATTTAGTATTCATGCATTTTCTCCTTTCACACACAAGATGGCTTTATTCTAACTATCTAAACTGATCCACATTCACACTGGGTTGTGTCTATTGATGATTCACTACTCCCATATTAGTGTTGTTGACTTGGTCAAACTTGACCTTGTACACAATCATTAGCCCCTGTTCACACATGAGGGTGCTTGAACCAACTATGAATATGATCCCTTTTCACATCAAGAGGAATTTTATGCCTACTTAAGGTATTTATGGGCCTCCTTACCCATTTATCCATCTAACTTGATGTCAAGAGAAAAATTAATATTCCAATTAGTTGTATGCTAATTTAGGAATATTACAATATTCCCCTCCCAAATGTTGCTTGTCCTCAAGCAACTGCAAGGGTACTGCAAAATCTCCAATGGATGTGTCTCCTCCCAAACATACAAGTTAGCCTTTGGTAGATGAACCAAATAGTTGTCATTATGAAAATGTGGGAGATATATGGAAAGAGTTATATGTTGTCCATTGGTCTGCTTAAGGCATGGGAGATGGTAAAAATAGGGTTCCTTAGTCCCCATGAGAGACTCCATTCTCCATGCTATCATCCAAACAAAATGAGGCATCCTTGGTAGCTCATTTAAATAATCATCAATCCACAGATTCTACAATGTATAGGGGTTGTATGGCTGAAAATGAGAGATGATTTTTTTCAACTCACATTGTATCTCTCTCCATTTATGATAAATATAGAACCGTTGATCCTGGGTTGCAATGATATGGTTACTAAGGAGTCAAAATGTATTTGGACTCTTATGATCCCATTCTTTAGTTCCAAGAATCATTCTTGCCCCATCCATCCTACATATAGTGAACAGGGTATCATCACCATATGGGACCCAAAATAAAAATGGACCATGTGTCATGTAGCATGTTGGATGGTGATAATAGTCCTTTAAGTGAGACCAACGTTGTCCTGTTTCTTATTGTTTCAAAACAAAATGTGATAAGTGGCCATCCAACCACTTACTTGCTGCCATAAGCTTCTTGAAAGATTGAAAATAGTAGAGGATATTAGGTGTTGGTTGAATATGACCCAAGCAAAACATGTCTTGCCCAAAATCCTCCATAAAGTGGTCATCCCCATCACTGAAATTAGTCTTAAAAGGACCATGAAATCCATAAAGAGATTTTCTCCCTTGTGGAGAAATGTGCTGCAAATGAATGGTAAAGGAGTGCACAAATATTGTTAGTTGATAAATAAACATCAAAACACAATATTTACCATATGTTGTAGCCATGTTGGTGAAAAGGTCCATAGATAAGCCTTCCCATCTCTCCATCAAAAGGGGAAGTGATTGCAACAACCTTGCAAGGTGGTTTCTCTCCTCCCCATACATCAAACAAGCTACATATCTTATGATATGTTGGTTCACATCTTCTTTGAGATCCTCCCAATAAAATTATTTCATGATAGTGTGATAAGATTCAATGGAATCTACATGTCCTGAAAAGAGTGCCTCATAAGCTACATGTAGAATCTTCTTCTTGAGCTTGGAGTATTTAGTCAAGTAGAATCGATCATCGAAGTATATTACTCCATTGACCACTATATACCTCTTATCCATCACTTGTGAAGAGGTTCTTGGAATATTCTACCAATAGTTGGGACCCCCAATATGGATCTAGGCTTCCCAACAATGACAACGCAGTAGAAATATGAATTGAAGCTCTTGTCATATCATGGCTCTCCCCTCTGACATGCTTAATGTCAAAGTTACATGTTGGAGTACTGTCACTCCACTTTTGCTGCCTCCCTTGCAGCTGATCTTGCTCAAGGAAATATTAGATTACATGGAAGTCATTCTCCCCTTGAAAGGTGTTTCTCCCCCAAAACTTCCATAGTTTTTCCAATGCATGCAAGAGTGTTAATAACCTCTTGTCATATTCAGAAATCCTTCTCATGTGTGGAAGTATAATTTGATGCTCCAAGACTATGGAGTGGCCATTTGACACCATGCTCATGTCATTATATATTTCTGAATCATTTTCCAGTGCAAACAACTGAGTGGGATATGACAATGTCCAACTTAGAAAATTAATCATCTCTCCTTGGAACCCATCAAAGGTTCTCAGCGCTGTGGTAGCTCCTTTCTTAGCCAAATATGTCAATGTTGCATTAAGTTGAGAGAACACTTTATTCATCTTCCAATCAGGAGGTCTCCCTGGTGAAATGCCTCCATGTAATGAAACATCAAGGCCCAGGGAAAGATGTATATGTGTGTGGACTGATTTGTTTTGTCCTCACTGCAAAAATTTTACTGCCTCTTTTGTGCATCAACGTTTTGAAATAGAGAGGGTTGTGTTCTCCTTGTCATATAATGCTTGCCCTCATCTTTACCTCCTTCTATCTTCGAGATCTCGCAATCTATCAATGATGGCATATGTTGCACATGGATTGTGCCCTGATTTCCATGTGTGATATTCTTTGGAACTTCTTACAAGAGTGCAAGAGTTTCTCTCTTTGGAACAAATGATCCATCTAACTCTTCATGAGGAACGAAATATTCTCTTTATATGACAACGATGTTACCTCCAGTCTTCTCTTTGTAATATTCCTAATTAGCCCAAGCTAATAGGAATATACTATTTTTTTTTCCATTTTCTTGTTGCAAGAATAAATTGTAAAGGAGGATGAATTTAAACTCCTAAAACAACAAAATAAATCAATGCCCATGTGAAGAATGCTAAGTCTGGGTTGCCTTAGTGAAACCCCTTATATGTGAAAATGGATTAAGTCATTTGACTGGGTCAACTGAACCAAATCAACAACGTTGTCTAGATACATTGAACCACCTAGATGCACAGCGCAGTCTTATTTGGAGGCTCATCATGTGAATGCAGCTAAATCATTGAGAGGGTTTAGGGTTTGGCAAGGATTCCATCTTATTTAAGGAGGAGGACAACATGAGAAGGTTTTTTATGATATTATTCCTGAAGGATTTGTCTACTTAGACACTTCTCATTCTCTAGTTTTTTAGCTGAGAATAGTGTTGTTTAGCACTAGGGTGCTCCTGATTGGGAATCCCACCTCTTCCTTGAGAGGCCTCTTGGAGGAGACTTGCATTTCTTGACAACTATCAGGAATTTGGCCAAGATCTTCTTCCAAATACAACATATATCCTATTGAGGGTTTGGTTGTATTTATAAGCTGTAGCAAGTGGAGGTTAGATCTATTCAGATCTAAGCCATTCTAGTGCCTCTTTTCACTGCGAAAGTCTTCTATCCCATTGGCAAGAGAGTATTGGATGAGGAGAGATCATTTTCAGATCTTGGCTTGAGGCCACATAATGCTCTAGAGCCTACAGAATAGTCCATCTTCCAGAACTGCGTTATTTTCAAGGAGAAAGTTGCAGAGTCTTTTGGCACTTCAAGGAGGAGAGATCTCTAGTGTTGGGAATCTGCCCTTCATTGTGGTGATCCATGGATTGAAGATCTAATCCATGTTCCATTCAGATATAATATGAATATTGATGTATTTTCTTCAGAAATTCTGAATCATTCTGCAGATCAACTGCATTAGATCTCAAATTTACTCCATGTACTACATTTTCTGCTGAAAACCCCAAGGGGATTTTGAAGAGGAGACTCTATAGTGTACAGATCTGATATAGATATATATTTTTGTACACAGATCTGCTCTAGATCTGAAGTGTAACTTACAACTCTTTTCAGCTAATAAAATAATGCTGTCAAGCTTGTACAGTCATATCATATGGTTGTAGCCTTTTATTTTGGGCATTTCTTCATGTAAAGTTTCCTAGTTTCTGTTCTATGATGTATGGGCTTCAATATAATCTTGAAATGCTGATTTAAATGACATGATTGAGCCTACATATTGGCCTCTTTCATATATTTTTCTGAACTACATTATTTCCTGAGCAGTCATGTCACATAGTGTTGCAGTCCCTTCTTTGGGAAATTTTCCAGCTGTACTAGGTGTGGGAGATCTGTTTAACCCACCAAGAAATATTTGTTTCTGATATCCTCTTGGATTTGGGTATTATATTGTCAAATATAAGGGATCTAAGGGCTGATTTCTAGAGTTGCAGCATACATTCCTGAAAAATTCATTTTTCAGGCATGCCTTGCTAGCAGTCCCATTTTGGGGATATTACAGTGGTATCAGAGTAACTATCTTGGCACAACCTGTGCTTTGCTTATTGAAGAGCCAATATGTTTTTTCATGGAAAGAAAATATTGATGAAGAAGTGTAGTTACACTGAAGACACAGAAGTAAAGGGACCAAACCCTTTATTTGGAAGATTGGAGGGGAGAGAGTTCTCAAACACTCTGCTCCAAATTATGCATGAGATGGAGAATGAAATCAGGGGAATGAGGAATGAAATACCAAAATATCTCTTGGAGAGGTTTTCACATGAAGGAAGCCCCACTACTTCATCTGATGTGTCTGAGCATTCAGCCACACAATCTGATATACAACGTTGTAGCATGCCTACATTCCTTGCAAGAGGAGAAGAAGAAGGAGAGACACCAAAGGAGGATAATCTTGGTGAATATCTCTGAGAATATGAATCTCAGTATAAAAGATTAAAATAACATCTAAGCTTCCCATATTTTTTTCAACTCAAAGAAGAAAGAAGATACAACAGAACTATGAGGAGAAGAGGGTGCATGCAGCACATATTGGGTAGAACTTTTCTACCTACTTTTGATGGGTCACCTGAGAACTCAGCCAAGTCTTGGGTAGAGAATTTGGACACATAATTTCAGCTGCATCAAGTTTCTGAAGAATAAGCCATAAGAGTAGCAGCACTGCACCTCCAAGGTAAAGTATATGCCTAGTGGTTGTTTGAGTCTTCTTCGTTGAAAAATGTAGACATCTCTACTTATGCAAAGTTCACTAGGAGGTTAGTGAAAAGATTTGATTCTATGCCATCTAAAATTTCTATGGGTAAGAAAACTAAGCCCAAGAGATCATAAAATTTGCATGAGATGGGAAGATCCATGAAGATAACTCCATTTCATAACATTGTTGAAGGGGTTGAAGATATGTTACATGATTTTCCAAGGGAAAAGGACCTACTTCAATAAGAACCTTCTTCTTAAGAAGAAGACATGAGTGTTTCTTTTTCAAGAATAGATCAAGTGAAAGGATCTCTTATTGATGAGGCATACTCCATTGAAGAGGAGAAGAAAGAAGAAGAACTAAAAGGTTCCTCCAACGCTGTGACAGCAGGAGGAGATCTATTTTTATTGAGAGATGGAGTTGAAGCTATTGCTTCCACTAAGAGGGTTGTATCTTTGCAATAAATCCCCAAGGATCCTATACATAAAGAGGATTAGTAGCATGTGTCTACGATGATAGAAAAAGAGACAAAAAAATGGAGGAAATGTGTTCCAACACTGCATCCAAATTTTGGAACACACACTATGATGGATCATTCATTTGTGATCAAGACTCTTGACACAGGAGATGATGGGTGTTCATGAGTTAAATGCATCTAAAGGGAGCACCTTAGACTATGAGATCTTGCAGAAGGTGGGTGATGAATAAGAAGATATGGGAGTTGCTCCAACTTCTCCTTATCATGATACTTCCACACAGCAATCAGAGATGGATTTGCGTAGTGGAAGCAGACATATTATGTTCCCATATATT
Source organism: Pinus albicaulis (assembly GCA_034641835.2). Lineage (NCBI taxonomy): Eukaryota > Viridiplantae > Streptophyta > Pinopsida > Pinales > Pinaceae > Pinus > Pinus albicaulis. The sequence continues at coordinate 1,639,786,734 of CM076579.1, read as the reverse complement.
GTTAACATGGGAAAGAGCCATGAGACATCATTATATCATGGTATACCACCTGGGAGACCACCTGATTCAAATTTAATGAAACATGTTTCAGCATTGATGCTCCTTTCATAGATCCAAGGAGGGAGGGAGCATTAGAAGACCATGCTTTAGCGCTGAGAGTATGGGGAAAGTAAAAGGAGAGGGAAATCATTTTTCCCTTAACATCACTATCCATTCTATCATCCCATACTATGCTGAGAAAATATGCTGCAAGGATGAAGGATGACAACATCATGAAGCAAGGAAGGCAATCCTTGAATCAAAAGGCAAACTTGTTTGGAGGATCCTCTTCCATACATGATGAGAGATGGTGGTCACACATGCATACTTTCGCAAAACCAAGGAGGTTTTGGATAGATGATAGCCTTCCATGGGAAACTAACTTCCAAGAACTTCCATCTTCTTTTGAGCATGTGCATGAGCAAGGAGGGCAGCAAGGAAGGACTGGCAACCTTCCACCTTGTACCTTTGGCATGGGAGATGTCAAGGAGGAGGAAAATGGGAAGCTTGGATTTCCAACATACACATTTGACATGGTAGATTTCAAGGAGAAGAAAAACAACATGGCAGACACTTCAGATGACACACTATCAACGCTGTCATTGTTGGGCACATTAGATCCCTATTGGAAATCCCAATTGCTGGTGGAATATTCCAAGGATCTTCATACTTGCATGATTCTTGATGACTGGCTGCATGAAGAGAGCTATTCAATCCTTTATGGATTCATCTATAATAATGGTAGGATATTATTTTCTAGAGCCTCCAAGCTCAAGGATAAGTTACTACAGAGGGCTTATGAAGAGTTCAATTTCAACCACACCTATTCTATGAAGCTCAACAATGTCATTTTGAGGAGCTATTATTGGGAGGGCTTTGAAAGAGAACTATGTCAGCGTTGTTAGAGATGCATGGAACTTGTGGAGTTGGAGTAGAAACATGTCTCTAAGGAAGAGTTAAATCAGCCAACTCTTTCCTCCCTAGAAGGAGGGAGTAGATCTATGCACCACTCCATTGATAGGAGGAGGATTGTTGGTGAAGAGCATGCTCTTAGTACATGTGTTTTATATTTTGATTTCATGCATTCTTACACCATTTGTTTGCAGGCCATGACTCCAAGGAGGAGTAATATATTTTTTAAGCCTCATGGAAAATATTGGGTCCCAAAAATTTCTGAAATGGGCCACTCCCTTGGAAGAACAAAGAAGATTTTTCATCCTGATGGGTGCTTCCCAAAGGCACCAAATATATCTCACACTTTAAGCTATGGTGAGATGGTATGGGCAGCAAGTAAGTGGCGGGAAAACCACTTACCACATCTTGATTTGATGCAGGCAGGGGATGCTCTGCGCTATTTCCACATATGGGACTATGATCCACCTCCATGTGCACAAATTTCTGATTGTTTGCACATTGTTTTGATCCCCTATATTGATGATGTACTTGTTCTTTTTATGGGGATGTATGGAGGAAGGAGGGAAGGCATATATGTTCCCTATGGGATGACTGCACTCCTTGTACTTTTTGTCTTATATTTCAGGGAGCGCATTAGGAAAACCATGGTTGTTTCATGTGATTTATTGTTTCCTTATGGGATGAGTTGTTTGCCTCTCATGAGAACATTGTTGGAACAAGTCATGGATGGATGGTTTGGTGATCACTTAGCTTATGAGAAAGCTTATCCTTTTTTTGTGACACCAATGGAGGAAGAGATGAGTTGGAGCACTCACCTTATTAGTTTCTTGAGGACAGGCAACATTTTGGAGGGGAGGACTGTAATATTCCTAATTAGCCCAAGATAATAGGAATATACTATTGTGTTTCTATTTTCTTGTTGCAAGAATAAATTGTAAAGGAGGATGCATTTAAACTCCTAAAACAGCAAAATAAATCAATGCCCATGTGAACAAGGCTAAATCAGGGCTGCCTTAGTGAAACCCCTTATATGTGAAAAGGGATTAAGTCATTTGACTGGGTCAACTGGACCAAATCAACAATGCTGTCTAGATACATTGAACCACCTAGATGCATAGCGCAGTATTATTTGGAGGCTCACCATGTGAATGCAGCTAAATCATTGACAGGTTTTAGGGTTTGGCAAGGATTCCTTCTTATTTAAGGAGGAGGAGGAAAACATGAGAAGTTTCTTGATGATATTATTTCTGAAGGATTTTTCTGCTTAGACACTTCTCATTCTCTAGTTGTTTAGCTGAGAATAATGTTTAATGTAATGCAGATATCGGTCACGTTCAACCAATAGAGGAACCAGAGCACGAAGCGGATGCGCTAGTAGAGAGGGTTGTCGGGAGAGAAATCCTTCAGGACCTTGATATGGCTGAGACTCTTGCTGAGCTCCAGCAACACATAGAGGGGTTGACCTTCAGGAATCCGGATTTCTGGATCGAAGAGCTCCCCATGTGACTGCAGCGACACAAAATTGGGGTTCCTAACCGTTGGATGTGGTTGCTCCATAGGATTGCTAGATTTATAGCGTGCTATCATGAGCACCACTAGTTTACTTATGAATTTTGCATACATTTTGAGGTCAAATGACCAACGTGTATTGGGCACAAATTTTGTAAAAAACCTATAACTATCTATCTATATGTTTTCAGAGTTTTTCCTATGTTTAATGCGCAATCCTATTCAATGATGTGAATGTTTTCTTTACCTATGTCGCAAATTTCTATCTAAAACTTGATTAGCTAATGAATCAGTTAAATTGTTCAAATTTCTAGAAATGTGTTGATATTGAATGAAATCAAAATGTCTCTCCAAAAGTCGAACTCTTAGGAACAATCTAAGAATTTTTGGATTTCTAATAGAAAAAATACTAGTAAGTTGTAGTACCACAAGTTGTGAGTCTAACCTAATGATTATGCGGTTAATACCAAATGAAATGGCATCAGATAGAAGTTCGATCAACGCACTATACTCAGCGATATTGTTCGTCGATTTAACAATACAAATCCATTGAAAACTCACTAACTGACCGTTCGGAGTGAAAATGGCCCATGCTGTATAGGATAGATTCTGCGTACTACGACTAGCACCATCAGCATATCCAACAAATGGTTTCGAAGATTCAGACATCTGTCATAAAATGTAAAGCGGATTACTAATGTCAAGAAAACTCTAAAAAAAAAATTAATATAGTGAATGAAAATCAACAACATATAAACAATATAATACAAAAAATTACTATGCTCATGATTAAGCATAGTAGCGTTTAAGATAAAACCCATTTCTAGGCTGTGCCAATGGAATCCCATCATAATCAATTAACTCGTAGGCACCTTTAACAAGAACTCTTTTGACAATGTAGGGACCATGCCATAACGGTTCGAATTTCCCTGTACCTAATTTATCAGATTCCTGGTCGTAAAGAAGGACCAAATCGCCCTCTAAATAGATGCGAGGCTAGACATTTTTGTCGTATTGCGCATTTATACATATCTTATGTGCTTCGTTGGCAAATTGGGCTTCACGATGCGTTTCATCTAGATGGATGAGGTTAAGGAGACACGCTTCTTCTTCAGAGGTGTCAGGTAACAAGTCTATCGTAAGTTTTAATGATGATATTTCGCATTGGATTGGTAAGATAGCTTCCAGACCATACACCATTTGAAAAGGAGTAAATCTGGTATCGTTTATCACCGAGGTTAGATACGCCCACAAGGCGGAGTACAGGATCAAGTGCCAGTTCCTTTTATGGACTCCTATCATTCGCTGAAGCATTCGTTTAATAATTTTGTTAATAGCCTCAACTTGTCCATTCGATTATGGATAATAAGGAGTATAATTATCATGCGACAATCCTAACTTGGCTGTCAATTCATACATCATATGGTTGCGAAAATGTTTCCCATGATCTGTAACTATAGCCTGTGGGACCCCAAACCGTGCAATAACATGGTTGAGGAAAACAAATGCAGTTGTTTGTCCTGTGTTGTTGAATGTAGGCATCGCTTCGGCCCATTTGGTAAAATAGTCGACTGTGACAACAATATAACCATGCCCCCGGACGAAGGAGGGTTACAGGTCATGAAATCGACACCCCATTTCGTAAATGGTCCAGCAAAGACAACATGATGCATTGGCACTGGCGGTTTGTGGATTTTACGGTCATAAATTTGACATGCATGACAACTTCTGACTGCGAGGATACAATCTCGAAAAATAGTAGGCCAAAAGTAATCGGCGCAGAGTATCTTCCGAGTGGTAGCATAACCAAATAAATGTTCACCACAAGCCCCAGCATGACAATCATTTAACATTTTTTTGGCCTCCTCATGAGTGAGGCACCTCCTTAAAATGGTATCGACACCACGACGATAAAGTGTATCGCCGACGATCAGATAATATTTTGCTTAGTATCAAATACGTCGCTGATCAGAGTGAGAGGTATTAGGTCGAAAATTTTGGGTTTGGAGATAAATGATGAAATCCCCATACCAAGGATCAGATGATCCGATAAAAAATAGAGACTCGTCTGGAATAGATGGTTCCGACGTAGTTGCAGTACTATCACAGGGAAGGTCACAAAAAAGCTTAGCCAAAAATAAAGACTTCTTTGACTTGGATTTGATGAATTCCAAATCAAATTCCTACAAAATGACGATCAATTTTGAATATTTCCCCCCCAGCAATTGACGTGATAAGATGTAATTCATGGGGTTGCAATCCGAAACTATTGTTATTTTTCAGAGTAGGATATAATGGTGAAATCTTTGGACAGCTTGAACGGCTACCAAGGCAAGCTTTTCCACGTACGAGTACTTAACTTCCATATCATTGAGATTACGACTCAAATAATAGATCGGATGTTCAATTCCATATTTTACTTGGACCAAAACCATAGCGATGGTTGTTTCAGCCACGACGATATATAGGAAATAATCATTTGAATAATTTGGAGGATACATTAATGATGCTCGGACAAGATGGTCCTTGACAACATCAAAAGAAGCTTGCGCAACTTGGTCCCAATGGAAGGGAACCCCCTTTTTCAATAATCGAGTAAATCCTTTAGCCATTTCAGCGTAGTTTGGAATGAACCTTCTCAGGAAGTTAGCCTTTCCTTGAAGTTTCTGTATATGAAGTAAGTTTGAGGGCACAGGAAAATCAATAATGGGTTGTACCTTTAGTGGGTCTATTTGAATTCCTTATTTTGAGACTACGAATATGAGCAATCGACCAGAACCAACACAAAACACACATTTGTGTAGATTGAGGCATATCTTTTAGTGTCAGCAGCGTAAGAAAATGGCTCTCAAATGCATCGGGTGATCAATCCGTTTTCGTGAATGCGCTAATAAATCATCTAGATATGGTTGAAAAATGTGCTTGATGTCATTGAAATCATAATCCATTTCTCTCTGAAAATTTTCCCCAGCATTTTTTAAACCAAATGGAAGTTTTCGATATGCGAATGTGCCCCAGGGATAGATGAATGCTGTCTTATGTTGGTCATCTAGGCAGATATTGATTTGATTGTAACCGGAAAATCCATCCATGAAATAAAATATTTCGCATCCAGCACAATCGTCAATAATCTGGTCGATAAAGGGTGTAGGATAGTTGTCTTTTGGACAATCCTGATTAACATCCCGATAATCAACACACACTCTAATGGTTCCTTATTTTTTCATAACAGGAATGATATTGGAAACCCACTCAGTTAGCGGAATAGGGTAAATGAAACCAACACGCAAAAGTTTTTCAACTTCTATTTTGATGGCAGCGACTTTCTTTGGATGAACAGGACGAAGCCGTTGATGCACTGGTTTGAAATCAAGATACATATTAATAGTGTGTTCAACTATACTAATATCTATGCCTGGAATTTCCTCGTAATACCAAGCGAATGCGTCACGAAATTCATGAAAAAGAGAGTGATATGAATCAAGTTCTGATGGAGAACAAGATACACCGACATGAATTTTTTCTACAGTGCCAGGTTTAGTCAAAATATTGATAGAAATCGTTTCTTCAATACTTGATAAATTTCGCTCAGATTCAATTACATTAATCGAAAAATAATTCGAAAAGAACTTTTTAATGGATGGGTGATATAGTTCACTAAGATTTTTTTCTTCATAATTTGGAAGATGGGAACGATGATGATAATCTTCCCATGGTTCTCCTTCTGCCATCATAGCTTCCAAAATATTTTCATCTGTCAAAAATTTCGAGGAAATGGATTAGAGGAGTACCAAAATCTAATGAACAATCAACCCAAACACTCGGCAACGCTGATTTCGGATTTGCCGCCCAAGCCAAATAGATTGATTGCTGTTGTAGCTCAATAGGGCTGAGCGGTAAAACATCATCCAAGGTAGAAATATCAGAAACACCCGTACTCTCCCTTAAGCTAGATAGAGTGGAAGAGATCATGTAGCAGGTCTCTATACTTGCAAATTCTGCCGATGTCGTAGGTGGCGGTAATGCAAAGGTTCCCATAAGAGTGGAATTATTTAAGAGTCCTACACAATGTTCTGTATTTCTAGTTGGGGTAAGTGAACATACAGAATGCTTCCAGTTACTTGCGAAGCGGAGGCAAAAAAGGATAACTGATTAATGACTGTAATAGTACCTTTATGAGGAAAGATAACCATTCTAAAATATGTAGAAACAATTGCATTCATCGCATATACCCATGGTATTACAAGTAAAATACTATAGTCAAGGGGTCCGTCAACAACCTCAACATCAATACTTACTGTTTTGCCCCCTAATTCAACTTGCAAGTTATTAATAATACCACAAGGTTTATATGTTCTTCCATCAAAAGCCTTCAACGTCGTTGATGATTGTGATAATTGCGGCAAGCCAAGTGAATTCCAACAGTTTAGAGACATGATGCACATAGATGCTCCCTCATCAATAATAGTGCGATGAAAAAAGTGATTGAGAACATTTACTTGGATGGAGAATGCCAATTCTGCTGGTAGCTATGGCACATAGCCCATATGATTAAAGACGACAAGATTAGAATCAATCGGATCAATTCCACCAATGGCCGACAATAAAGCCTGTTTCTGGGAGGGAAAATTTTTTAATACCTCAAGAGTAGACATAGCTGAAGGGGATTGAGCCAAATCTTCAACTATATTATAATTTTGTGCAGCTCTTGCTCGAGGATTATATGTCAATTTATGAATTACTCCCTTCGGTGGCTTAATCGTCAATTCAGGAATAACTGGAGGTGGTACTGATTAAGTAGATGGATTCGTTATCGAGGTAGTAGGTTGATCAGCTGACTACCATAGTCTTTATTCCACGTCAACACCAAAATATATTGTGAAGTTTTTTTACTGGATAACATTAACACTTGGGAACTAGGAGTTGGATCTGTAGCAACCAAATTTGTGTCTGGATTTGAAAATGGGTCTGTCAACACAGCCGATGCAGTAGAAGTCTTGATGATTTTTGAGACTTCAGCACGGTGAGGACAATCCCTAACAAAGTGTTCCTCGTTACAGATTATGCATGGATAACGAGGTTTCCCTAGTCCTGACGGTTGATCAGATGATCATTCCTGCGGGTTAGAAGTTTGCTTTTTCTTTGATTTCCCCTTTTTCTTACTTCCTGGTTGCTTATCACTTTTGCCTTTATCAAATGAGATGGCGTTGATTTCAGAAGTAGGAGCAGGATCAGATGTTGTAGTGTTGTGTGTATTTATAGTGCATATCAAGCCGTCTCTGGCATGAGAGTCCTTTATTTGAGGAGGAACATTGAAATTATATCGTGACGCATTTGGTATTTTCTCATAGAGCATGCCAGACTGAGTATAAATCAAGTCTAAATACTGGGCATGAGTGATGACTTGCTCTTATGTGATGACGCCACCTTTAGCCACATCCTCTGTTATAGATGGTAACAAGGATTTGATGAACCATTCAGCAAGGAGCTGATCGGGAACAAATGTCTTAACCATTCGGCAATGATGATGCCACTCATGAATATGATCTGAAATGTGAGTAGAATTTCTCTGTTTGAAGTTGGTCAAGAGTTCCGTTCCAGTTTTGTATCTGATCGGTAATTAGAAATGGGTCAAAAATGCAGTAGCCAAAGCAGTGAAATTGTCGAATGAAGCTCTAGGTAATTCAATGTACCATTTAGCTGCCGGACCTGTGAGTGTTCTCTGAAAAAGACGTAATCGAACAGAATCATCATTTAGGGAATTAGATGAACACCATAAATGATAAGTCATAACATGAGTTGATGGGTCTTCTCGAGGGTTTCCAATGAATTTAGGAATGTCAGAGGGTAATTTATGTGGCATCACCGGCCACCAAGGAGCATAATTGATAGGATCATTAGTTAACCAGTTTAAATCTGGTAATTCCAAGTTTGCAACAAAAGGAAATTGTCTATTAATGTCAGGTTGAGCATAGGCAGGATAAGATGGAATTGCTTGGGCAACAGTTCTTTGAGCACCGACATATGGGATTTGTTGCTGGTAACCCAGATAGGGGTTGTTTTGCATGGAAAATGCTTGAGAGTGTTGTTGACCAAAACTTGGATATGATACTTGTTGAAATGAAGTTTTCAGAATTTGCGCCTATGGCTACCAAGGGGTCTGTCCACCAAGATTATAACCCAAATTCGTATAAGTTGGATTCAGTTGATATGTATAACCAGATTGTGTTTGTGACACCCCATAAAATGGTGGACCAACTTGTGAATAAATGATCCCTGATACAGGTTGTTGTAAATTAACCAAAGGATTTTGAGTTTGTGGACCCAAAATTTGATGATATTGAGTTGAAGAGCTCACCTGATAAGGTTGATGAACAATATTTTGATGCTGTAACAAGGGTATAGATGTATTAACAAGTGGTATTGAAGTCGGTGTAATAGGTTGAATTGGTTGATACGATTGGACAACCGTTTGTGGCTGGATAGGCAGAGTGGGCTGCCATTGAAAAACATTTAAATCAACATTAGTTTTACCAAAATGTGATTGAGTACTGTCATATTGGGTAACCAAAGGTTTCCCCCCAGCATAAGGAGGATAATAAGACGGAAAATATTGTTCACCAAATGCTGGGAGTCTAATTGATAACGGATTTGACCCATAATGACCAGCTTGATATTGCCCTGATGATGGATTTAATGAATCAAGTCGTTCAATACTAACTATAGGACTACCATTTAAAACACTAGATGGTGACATTGGCAAAGACCATGAACGTGAAGGTGCACCAGAGAAAGTGCCAGATGATGACTTGTAACCTGTTGGGACCGAAGGGCCACCGTGAAAATATGACTCTGGTGATGTTGTGAACATCGACGGAGTAGCGAGGGTAGGAGCTAACATAATTGGAACAACAGACCCAACCGAATATTTTTGTTCAGGCATGGTAATTTGACCAAGTGTATACCCTCAAAAATCGACGGGAGACTGAATGGAAATAGGATCAACAAAAGCAGATGGAAATGATTGAGGAAATGACTGGTACAGGTAAAGGTCTCCCCTAAAGTGGGTTTGACTTAAAGGTGTATCAGGTTGAGAAATTTCTTCAATTGCGATTAAACCAGGAGGAATAACTTCACCGTCAGGCCTGTTAGCCACCTATAATATTTTTTTATACCAAAAGGTGGCTAAAACTTTTGGGAGCCTCCAAGGAACAAATTTTATCACTAAAAATTGTAGGCTCTTGAAGTCTCTATAAAGCCTCCTGCTCTATCCCTTTATCAAAATCCTGCACTGCTATTTTCATCCCAAAAACCTCTGAAACCCTACAAAAATCCACAAGTTAAATGCTGCTGCAAAGGACCCCTTCTCCCTTCTTCTTCTCCTCACAACTAACTCAGTTCCTTTTTTTCCATTTCCCATGGAAATCCTTCATTTCCGCATTTCTTCTATTTTCCCTCATCAAAATTTATTTTCTAAGGTCTAAGACTCTTTCTTAGCCTTACTGGAACCTTCATTTCCCTTTAACAGCCACAGAAAACACATTTTTTCTATGCGTTGGACTTAAGCCCCTTAGGCTAAGCCCTCTACCCCTTCTTCCTCCATGCGCCCGAGCGCCTGAACCAAATGCTATAACTCGCGGGCACTTATCCATTTTTCTCCGCCCGAAGCACCAACAACCTTTGTAATTCATGAAAATCGGGTTTAAATCAATTTCCAAAGTCTCCGCCCATATAAATCAATGGAATAATCTTGACCGTCGATTTGCTCCACCGATCAGACGGCGCGACACACGACTTATCGTGTGGACCCCCCCCAACCATGCATCACCTCTCAAAACCGCTCGGTTTTTCCGCACCGCCCTCGGGTGAAGGATGGTTTTCCCCGGTTGCCCAACGATTCCATACGCTTGCTACCACGCGTCCTCTGTACTATTCGAAAAACTGCTGCTTAACCCCTTCCCCTGTGCGTTATCTTCCGGACCAGGTCTCCCAGCGGAATTCATCTTAGCCGTCCGATCGGAGCCCCCACATCCAACGACTGTCGTTCATTAAAATCTGTCGTTCATTAAAATCGCCCGCCCTTTAACCAAGTTGCATGTGATTTATCCGGCCCCCGGCGCAACCGAGAATCCATCTCCGCCGTCGATCTTTGCAGATCGACGGTCCACATTCAATTCCCTGATTCCATTGCACAGTCAACACATCTCCGCCGCTGACTTTTCCAGTCGCCCCCGACCGTTGATCACCGCGCGATCAACAGCTCCGATCGCCCCACCCCTCCGCGCACCTTCCGATGCAGATTTCCATATAAACACAGGATTTTATAATTTCGTTTGTAGTTTGCAGGTTTAAGGTTTTTTCCACCATGTTTGAAGAAGACTCGAAGGACGAGGGTGACGATTCTCGTTCTTTCGATTTGTCGAAGGAGATTGACTGCAGGGTGTAGAACTACGTTGTCAACAAGGTTTCATGAGCCTTTGTTACCATGTGCCCCTGTAAAACTTGGAAAATATGAAGAAATCGCAATGAACGAGTATCAGATTGCAGAGAGCAGAAATGGATCAGAGCAAAGATTTAGTGGACAAGTCGGCGGGGATTACAGCTAAGATAGTTATCAAAAGCCTAATCCCCAGCCTAAAACACAGTTTGAAAGGAAAACCTAAAAAGTGTTTATCAGACAGGATGCCTACACTGCCATATCTGAGGCAAATTGATTCATCAACCACCACAGTGCCACCTATTGCCTCAAAACACTCAATCAGGAGCCGAATTTATGGAGTAGGATCAGATATTTTGCCTCGAAACAGCCAAAGAAGTTACTTCTGCCATGGAATTTATTGACAGATGTCCGCAGAGTAACCCTAATTGTACACAGATCCTCAAAAGGTCAAAAAAGCTCCCGCCGAGCTAAAATCATGAGTGTAAATCAGTTAATGCAGCAAAACACTTGTATAGTCTCTCTATTAAGCCTCTCAAAGGCCTGAAAGACGTTAATGCCTGTATTAATTGATTTTGAGATCTTTTATCAGATCTCACCTCCTCATTATTCTATAAATACTTCAGTAGAATATGAGTGAGGGGTTGGTTGTTTGCTATGTATTTGCTGAGCATCGTATTGTAATTGAGCTGGAAACTTCTGTTTGTAAATAGTGTTCACTGGCCCTTGAAGCTCTGCTTGTGATAAATAAGTTAGGCTGAATAGTGAAGATGATTGCTGAACTGAAACATTGGACTTGAAGATTGTAACTGGTTTGACATCAATATCAAAGCTGTTTCTTGGGATCCTAGTCTATATTACTGGTGAAGTGCTTCTTTCTTTGTTAATTTTTTTCTTTCTATGTATGCCATATTGTCCATATTCCTCTGTAAAGAACAGTTTAAACAGGGTTAGGATCTGCTGTATATCAGTAACCTTCTCTAGCTGAGAAATATTTATCTTAATGTTTTCCTTAAACTTGTTTATTTAATAATGATTCAATATAGTTTAAACAGTTAGGAATGTTGGCGTTCCCTCATCCTTATGTTTGCCTAAACATTTTTCTTGAATGCGATTTCCATTATTTTCTATTAAAGTTAGACTAGGGAAGATATGGTTTGCCCTGATTCTTAGATTCTTTTCTCCAAAGGAAGATTCTGAAAGTTTCCCTTGGTGTTGACTAAAAGCAGACTAGGTTTAAAAGTACCTTATGTGATCTTAGGTTGCATTGTGTTTCTCTTATGGGTTTTCATACTTTCTGAAAGTAATTATGTGGATTACTGGATTGTTTGTCAATTAAGCTGCTTTAATACATACTTGCCCAAGAAGTTTATGGTTAGCCCTGTCCTTGGTTGGTTTTAAAAAGTTACTTAAGAGGCTTTTCCTTGTTTGGATTGACTATAAATCCCTTGAGAAATTATTATCAGTTTCCATCCTTCTAACACTTTATTGTTTCCATTCCATCACTTTAATCTCAATAATCTTGTGATATAGATGACTTTCCCCTTGGATCACCCTTGATGTTGTTGTTCAATTAAAGCCCAGATATGACTCCATAGCCCAATGGACTAAAAAACATCGTTATATCTATCTGTTACCCTAGGCTGTCCTATTTTCTTGCAACTTCTCACCTTTGAAACTCTTTGCATATAGATCTTTCCGCCTCAAACAGCAGATCATGCCCAACCATCCAAAAACAAAACAAAACCCTTGGACTTCATAACTAGCCTAATATCATTACCTTAAGCTTTCAAAGATAAATCCATCTTTGTACATATTGGAGAGATCCCTCTCCGGATTCAGGAGGGCTAGATCCTAGAATCCCAAAGTTGGTTGAAATGATGTTAACTCTGTGATCAGACTTTTGCCAATTTTTCTTATTACAGAGGCCTAACATTTCTGGCGACTCCACTGGGGAATGAGTTGAGTTTTCACCTTATTTCCCTTTTTATTTTCACACAAACTTCGAGAGTAAAAAACAACCTTTCCAAGCACTACCAAGAAATGGTAATCATGATGAGACTTGTTTGAATCAGTGACAAACTAGATGAACCCTAGGATTCTTATAAGCTTTTATCTAACCTTGAAAAATCAGCTGGCTTAGCCATAAGAGTGGACTGCCTTTGTCTCCCAACTGTAGCTAAGTTTTGAAACAAAGTTAGGTCATTCTTAGAAACCAGAAATAAAAAATAACTCAGAAAATACCAAAATATTTCAGATTGGTGGTAAAACACTTGCTTCTACATATCACTTACCTTTGATGTGTTTTACCTTATACTCTTAGACAGAGTCTGGAAAGGGCCAGGTAGCCTCCAGATCTCATCCTCTTTTAGAGGTGAAATATCTGGTGAATGCCCTCCCAGTCAATCTCTGGTTAGAGTTTATTGTGTTTCAAGATATCCTTGAAAAGGGATGTCTCACAAGCACTGTGGTGGATAGTATACTTCTTTGAACACACTCTATGCTTTCCATCTGGCGACTCCACAATCTTGAACAGACCTTAAGACTCCATTGGGAAGAACCCTTACCATTATAACATTTTTTCAAACTCAGGTCAGGGGACTGTAGGATTGAAATTCAAATAGACTAGTTAACCTCTTAGAGATTGTCATATTCGGTTGAAATTTTCTTGTTATTCGAGTCCAAAAACACAGCATAGTGGCTCCTAGAAAGATTCACACTAGAGCCCATCCTGACCCCAACCCACCTGAGATAGTTGATGACCCAGAAAGTATCCTTTGGAAGTCTCCTAAGATTAAATTATCAACTGTTTTCAGATCACCCTTGAGAGCTAAATCGGTTCTTGAAAATATTTCAGCTCTACAACAATCACAAGCTGACTTAGTTAATCCATTCAGGACTAGGTCATTTGGTGATTTAGACCAACTAGATTCTGAGTCTTCACTACCATCTCCTGAAACAAGTGAACATCTTGGTAACAGAGAAACAACACCTCCTGATTTCCACTTTCTGTTGAAATTAGGTGTCCCTCATCCAAGATCAGCTCAGCAATCTACTACTATTCCGTCCACATCTGCTCACCCTACATCCACTGTTCAAACCACCCCACTTCAGCCCACTCCACCTCTTGTAAATCCACCCCCACCACCTATTCATGGCAGCATGGTATGCTCCCTTAGACCTTCCTGTACCATTAGTCAATCTTCCACAGGACTATCAGTCCAAAATCCCATTGTATGATGCTAGCAATGCTATAACTGCATCATAACATGTAGATAAGATGAATGAATACTTTGAAAAAAATGAAATTGATGATGATTCTGTCAAACTTAGACTATTCACTCAAAGTCTGGGGGGAGAAGAAAGAAAATGGTTTAAAGGCTTAGCCCCCCATAGTATTAATGATCTCCAAGGTTTCCATAAAAAATTCTTAAACAAGTGGGAAGTAAAGAAGAACCCTCTACAAGTTCTTGCTGACTATAACAATCTCCATAGGAACCCAGGGGAAAGTGTACAAGCTTACTGTACCAGATTTAATAGTGTGTATAATGCCCTCTCCCCAGAACTAAAACCTCCACAGGGCTTAGCTTTAAACAAGTTTCCTGAAGGGTTTGATGCTGATATGACCTATTCGTTAAGAGAAAGAGATTTTTCAACCCTTGAAGATATGCAAAGAGGTGCTCTCTCTGTGGAAGTAAACTTAATGGAGAAAAGAGCAAGGATGAAGAAAGAGAAGAGAGTATTCTTTGGGGAGGAATCCACACCTTCCACTTCAAACTCAAAGATGGAAAGAATGATGGAAGACACGATGAAGAAAATGAGCATTCTTGAGAGAGCGTAAGCAAATCAAAACCAAACTGCTTCTCAAAATAGAAACTAGAACCAGAATCAGAATGTAAGAAGGAACCAACCTCCAAACAGACCCAGGGAAGATGATCAACAGATCACTCCTCCCTTTCATAAAAAATATGTGAGTGAGGTTGAGGAAACAGATGAGGTAACAGAGGAAGAAGACATCAACATGCTGGGAGTAGATAATGATGACTTTGAGATTCATTATGATAAGAAACAAGTTCTATACACACTTTATGATGACAAAAGGCATGATGACGCAAACAGTTATCAAGACATGGAAAATGTCATCATAGAGACCCAAAGAGAATATGACCTTAGGAGTAAAACCAGTCAACAAACCCCAGCACCAAAACCTCTGACAAATCTTCTCAAAACAGCACTACAACCAAGCCTAAAACCATTAAACATAAGGATAAAACAGTGGCTGTAAATTCTGATAAAGGTAAAGAGAAAAGCACCCAAAATCTTGAAAAACAGAGTGCAGACATTAGCAGTACTAACTCCTCGACTAGTACTCCTGTTAAAAAAACTGTATCAAATATAAATAAAGCAAAGCAGCAAACTAATGTTGCTGATAAATTGACACCTAATAGGGCTGAAACCAACACCTTAAATAATCAAATTCCTTTCAGCTTGGAACAGGAAATCTCAAATATTAAAATTTCTGTTCCCTTGGACCGAATTAGCTGCCCAACATGTTTATAGGAACCAAATTTTGAAGGCCTTAAACGTACAAGAGAACGAGGACACTCTCAATCTTAATGATGACCAACCAGAGCTCATTTTTGGTCCAAAGATTGAAGGTAAATATCAAGAGGGACCTGTCCCTCCCTTTTATGTAAGTTTAAACATCCATGACAAGATTTTGCACAATGATATGCATGATTCCAGGGCTTCTCATAATTTAATGCCGAAAGCAGTAATGGAGAGCCTGGGTCTTGAAATTACCAGACCTTACAAAGACCTATACTCCTTTGATTCAAGTAGAGTAAAATGTCTAGGCTTGATCAAAGACCTCTGTGTTAACCTAGCTCAGATTCCAACCAAGTGTTTAGTTATGGATATTGTTGTGGCTGATGTTCCCCCAAAATATGGAATGCTCTTATCAAGATCTTGGGGGGCTAAGGTACAAGGTACCATGCAGATGGACATGACCTATGCGACTATCCCTGTTTTCAATTAGACTAGAAGACTTTACAGGGAGTCCCATATGCAATACACAGTCACAAGTCAAGACAGACCTCAAAACTCTCCCTTGTATTCTATAAATACAGACCTTGACTCTTTTATCATGTTTAATAATGAAACATTTAACGAACCAGTCACTTTAATGGAATTGAAGGCCGTTAGAGGGGAAGAGAAAAACAACATAGAAGTGTCTGAGTAGTTTGTTGTATCTGAAAGTGCTAGCAAACCAAATGGAAGTCTTGAGTTGCAAATCATGAAACCATTCATTTTGAACATGGACAGTCAAAAGGAAATTCCTCTATGCAACAAAACACTTGAGGAATCAAAGCAAACGCAATTGACCGCTGATAACCAAGAAGCATCCAAAAACACAAAAGTTGAAAAGGACATTCACCAAACAGATCAAACTAAGAACAATCCTCTTTGGAATATGTATTTTGATGGGTCATGCACTAGAAATAATGCTGGTGCAGGTGTCTGGATTACTAACACTGAAAACAACCACACTGGATGCATTTCATGCAAATTAAACTTTCAGTGTTCAAATAACATAGCAGAATATGATTCCCTTCTCTTAGGCTTACATCTCTTGAAGAAGTTAGGAGCCAGAAGAATTAACGTGTATGGGGATTCTGAGTTAATCATTAGGCAAGTCAATGGGGAGTATAATGCAAATCATCCCAGACTTAGAGCCTATCGGAATGATGTCATGGACCTTTTGAAAACATTTGAGGAGGCCAACCTGAGTTTTGTCCCAAGGAAAAGAAACATTGCAGCCCACAATTTAGCTTTTGCGGCCAGGACATGTCTAACGCCATATGAAACTGGAGATAACACAACTCCGATAAAATTTAGACCAGCAGTGCTTGATAACAAAAAATATTGGCAAGTGTTTGACAATGACAAACAAATAGAAGACTTCATTCGATCCAGAAATGAATTCGAACTACATAGTTCGGACTCAGATTATGATACAGACTGCAGCGAAGAAAAATTTCTTGGTAAAGAAGAACCGTCTCCTGAGCCTGCCAATATTAACCTTCAAACTAGCAAACTCAGAAACAAAATAGAATTGAGTGCAGGATCAGGAACAGAAGAAATAGAAACTCTGCATTCTAAAGATGAAGGTTTTCCAAGTGGTCTTGCACCTTTGGAAGAGTTGTTCGATTTTAACGATGTGGCAAATAAACCAAAACTGGAACCTGTAGAGACTGAGGTAGAGGAGTGCAATATTGGCAGTGAAGAGAAACCGAGAATGATCAAACTATCCAAAACTTTGCCAACTCACATTAAACTCAAATACATAGAGCTGTTCAAAGAATTTTCTGATGTTTTTGCATGGAGTTACGAAGATCTTAAGTCCTATGACACTGAAATAATACAACACAAAATCCCTCTTAAAGAAAACCAAAAACCATTCAAACAGAAACTGCGCAGAATAAACCCTGTACAGTTGCCTTTGGTTAAAAAGGAAATCATGAAGATGTATGAAGCTGGTATTATTGTCCCTATTAGATATTATGAATGGGTATCTAATGTAGTGTCTGTTAGGAAGAAAACTGGAGAAATCAGGCTTTTTATAGACTTTAGAGATTTAAACAAATCTTCATTAAAAGACAACTACCCTTTACCAAAAATGGATCATATTTTACAAAGGGTGGTAGGGTCTAGAAGAATTTCTTTGCTGGATGGCTATTCAGGGTATAATCAGATCTTAGTCCACCCTGCTGATCAATTAAAGACGGCTTTTACCACACCATGGGGCATTTTCATGTATGTGAAAATGCCTTTTGGTCTAATGAATGCTGGAGCAACCTTTCAGAGAGCCGTGGACATAGCATTCTCGGAAGAATTGGGCTTCTTCATCATTATCTATCTTGATGATGTCACTGTGTTTTCAAAAATAGATGAAGAGCACTTAGAACATTTGAGGAAATTTTTTGAGAAATGCAGAAAGTTTGGAATATCTTTAAACCCTAAGAAGACTCTATTTGGTCTCCAAGAAGGTAAACTTCTTGGGCACATTATTTCAGAAGAAGGTATAAAGATAGATCCAAAGAGGATTGAGGCCATATTGCAAATCTCTCATCCTCGAAACATCAAAGAGTTGCAATCTTTCATTGGGAAGATCAACTTTTTGAGAAGGTTCATCCCCAACTTAGCTGATCTCCTTAGGGATATCACAAACATGTTGAAGAAGGAGCAAGGGATAAAATGGACCTTGGAAGCAAAGACACCCTTTGAGCTGGTGAAACAAGCGTTAACCAAAACACCGGTTCTCATAAGTCCTGATTTTTCAAAATATTTTTATATCTTCTCGTTTGCATCAGAACATACCATAGCTGCTGTCCTTTTACAGAAAAATCCACAAGGACAAGAGCAGCCTATTGCATACTTTAGCAAATCATTGAGGGATGCCCCTTTGAAGTATAACATTATGGAGAAGAAAGCTTTTGCTTTGGTAAAGGCTTTAAAAGACTTCAGAGTATACATCCTTCACTCACACATTATTGCCTTTGTCCCAAATTCAGTTGTTAAAGACATTCTAACACAGGACCCGGATGGTAAGAGAGTTAAGTGGATTGTTGTTATCCTTGAATATGATTTAGAGATAAAACCCACTAAACTCATCAAAGGCCAAGGTCTAGCTAGATTAATGGCTGAATCAAATTGTGAAGTTCTTGATATTAATATGATTAGTGCTTTGGATAGCCAAGAAGAATTCTCGACTCCCATTGTTGAAGACCATTTTATGAATTCTCCTTGGTATGCTAATATTGTCTATGTTTTGGTTAATTTAAATGCACCTCCCGGTTTGACAAAAACAAAGGAAAGATTCCTAAAGTTAAAAGCTGTAAACTATTGCATTATTGATAAATGTCTTTATTGGAAAAACGCAAGTGGTATATTGCTTAAATGTTTGCCTGAGTTTGATGCAGAATATGTTAAGCAGGAATTCCATGAAGGAGAGTGTGGAGGTCATTTATATTGGAAGGAAACAACCAACAAAATTTTGAGGGTTGGTTTCTATTGGCCTACTTTTTTCCCTGATGTACACAAGATGACCACTACTTGCCATAAATGCCAACTATTCGAGGGCAAAAAAAAACTGCTACCCCTTCCTCTACATCCAATCACTGTTGAAGCTTCTTTTCAACAGTGGGGACTTGACTTCATAGGAGAAATCCATCCACCGTCTTCTGCCCAGCATAGGTGGATTCTTACTGCCACAGACTACTTCACTAAGTGGATAGAAGCCATCCCTTGTAGGCAGGCCAATGATTCAGTTATCATAAAATTCTCTCTAGATTTGGCTGTCCTACCAAGATCATCACAGATAATGCAGCAGCATTTGGATCAAAGAAAATGGTTGAATTCTTTCATAGATATCAAATAACATTGGGGCATTCCACAGCCTATTACCCTCAGGGTAATGGACTTGCTGAATCTTCAAACAAGAGCCTAGTGAACATAATCAAGAAACTGTTGGAGGACAATAAAAAGTCTTGGAACACAAAGCTGATCCATGCACTTTGGGCTGACAGATTAACTTTGAAGAAATCTATTGGTATGTCACCCTTCCAGCTTGTGTATGGTACGGATGCAATTTTTCCTAACAGTCTTGGGGTACCAGTTATGAATTTGATCCAAGAGCTGCAGACTGAAGAAAATGACATGACCAGAAGAATAAATCAGACCATTCATCTTCAGCAAATCAGAGAAGAAGTGTATAACAAAGAATTGCAGAAACAAGACAGTATCAAGAATATATTTGATAGAAGAACAAAGGCTAGCAATTTCAAGATTGGGGACAAAGTTTTGAAGTGGGACTCAAGAAAAGAAGAAAAGGGAAAGCATGGAAAATTTGACAGCCTTTGGCTTGGCCCTTAATCTATTCATTCAGTCACTGGTCATAATGATTTTTTCTTATAGGAGCTGGATGGAATAGAATTGTTTGGGGGTCCTGTAAATGGCAGGATGCTTAAGCATTACTTCTCTTGATCCTTTTGTTTTAAATCTTTTTATCTTTTTCCATTATGAATATTCCATCCCCCATTGCATTTAAAGTTACGAAAAATAAAAAAAATACAAAAAACAAAGAAAAAATGAAAAGAGGGCAGAACAAAAATAAGAAAGGCAAGGCCCCATGTCAAAAAGAGAAACAAATCTGAAAGTGTGCAAGCTCAAATTCCACTCCTTGAAAACACACTCCTAGTTAGTCAAACTGTTTAATCTTGATTAATTAGATTTAATTTTTTTTCTGCTGATAGGATAGTGAATTTGATTTGCCAAACTGTTTAATCTTGGCTTATCAGTAGATAGATTAGGATAGAAATTGAAGGTTCAAACAAACTCAAAATCTGAACCAGAGAAAAATAAGCAACAACTCAAACAAAGTCAAAGACAGAGCTGTAAAGAGAGAAGGCAGTACTTCAAAATTTTTCAGATCTTAATCCTTCCGCTTTGTTTAAAATTTCTGCAAATAATAATCTATGTAAAACTTGTTTTTATGCCATAGATCACAGCAAGTCAAACAGCTTAATCTTGACTTGACTGTTTTTGAATTTTTGTTGTAGAATTTAGAGAATGAAAGTCTGTTGGACAGTTTAATCCCAACAGGAAGTAGATTAGGTAGAGAAGAATCTGAGCTCAACTGTTTAATCTGAGTTCAGGGAGAAGTAAGGAGTAGAATTAAATTAGTTTTTATGCTTTCAAAAGAATAAAGTGTTGTAAAAGAGTTTGCCAATCCAAGTTCACTCTGATGAAGAAAAAATGTTAGATCAGTAGGATTGGGTAGGTAGAGAATTGTATTGATGAGGTTCATTATTTTTCATGACTAATATCACTTTCCAGAGCAAATCTAGATCATCCAGCGAAAAGAAGAGAAATCCAAAGGATGAGGCGCATGGTCAGCATCCCAAAGAGAATAATAGATCAGGCACAAGTTAGAATCCCAAAGAGAATAATAGATCAAGCACAAGTCAGCATCCCAGAGAAATCAAGTCTGAATTCTTGATGCCTCCAAGAAGGCACCATCCCCAAGTGGAGCCACTGTTAGCCACCTATAATATTTTGTTATACCAAAAGGTGGCTAAAAATTTTGGGAGCCTCCAAGGAACAAATTTTATCACTAAAAATTGTTGGCTCTTGAAGTCTCTATAAGGCCTCCTGCTCTATCCCTCTATCAAAATCCTGCACTGCTGTTTTCATCCTAAAAACCTCTGAAACCCTACAAAAATCCACAAGTTAAATGCTGCTGCAAAGGACCCCTTATCCCTTCTTCTTCTCCTCACAACTAACTCAGTTCCTCTTTTTCCATTTCCCATGGAAATCCTTCATTTCCGGATTTCTTCTATTTTCCCTCATCAAAATTTATTTTCTAAGGTCTAAGACTCTTTCTTAGCCTTACCGGAACCTCCATTTCCCTTTAACAGCCACAGAAAACACATTTTTTCTATGCGCTAGACTTAAGCCCCTCAGGCTAAGCCCTCTACCCCTTCTTCCTCCATGCGCCCGAGCGCCTGAACCAAATGCTATAACCCGCGGGCGCTTATCCATTTTTCTCCGCCCGAAGCACCAAAAACCTTTGTAATTCATGAAAATCAGGTTTAAATAAATTTCCAAAGTCTCCGCCCATATAAATCGATGGAATAATCTTGACCGTCGATCTGCTCCACCGATCAGACGGCGCGGCACGCGACTTATCATGTGGACCCCCCCCAACCATGCGTCACCTCTCAAAACCGCTCGGTTTTTCCGCACCGCCCTCAGGCGAAGGATGGTTTTCCCCGGTTGCCCAGTGATTCCATACGCTGGCTGCCATGCGTCCTCTGTACTATTTGAAAAACCGCTGCTTAACCCCTTCCCCCGCGCGTTATCTTCCGGACCAGGTCTCCCAGCGGAATTCATCTTAGCCGTCCGATCGGAGCCCCCGCATCCAATGGCTGCCGTTCATTAAAATCACCCACCCTTTAACCAAGTTGCATGCGATTTATCCGGCCCCCGGCGCAACCGAGAATCCATCTCCGCCGTCGATCTTTGCAGATCGACGGTCCACATTCAATTCCCTGATTCCATTTCACAGTCAACACATCTCCGCCGCTGAATTTTCCACTCGCCCCCGACCGTTGATCATCGCGCGATCAACAGCTCCGATTGCCCCACTCCTCCGCGCACCTTTCGATGCAGATTTCCATATAAACACAGGATTTTATAATTTCGTTTGTAGTTTGCAGGTTTAAGGTTTTTTCCGCCATGTTTGAAGAAGACTCGAAGGAAGAGGGTGACGATTCTCGTTCTTTCAATTTGTCGAAGGAGATTGACTGCAGGGTGTAGAACTACGTTGTCAACAAGGTTTCATGAGCCTTTGTTACCATGCGCCCCTGTAAAACTTGGAAAATATGAAGAAATCGCAATGAACGAGTATCAGATTGCAGAGAGCAGAAATGGATCAGAGCAGAGATTTAGTGGACAAGTTGGTGGGGATTACGGCTAAGACAGTTATCAAAAGCCTAATCCCCAGCCTAAAACACAGTTTGAAAGGAAAACCTAAAAAGTGTTTATCAGATAGGATGCCTCCACCGCCATATATGAGGAAAATTAATTCCTCAACCACCACAGCACTACCTATTGCCTCAAAACACTCAATCAGGAGCCAAATTTATGGAGCAGGATCAGATATTTTGCCTCGAAACAGCCAAAGAAGTTACTTCTGCCATGGAATTTATTGACAGATGTCCGCAGAGTAACCCTAATTGTACACAGATCCTCAA
This sequence comes from Pinus albicaulis, assembly GCA_034641835.2. Classification (NCBI taxonomy): domain Eukaryota; kingdom Viridiplantae; phylum Streptophyta; class Pinopsida; order Pinales; family Pinaceae; genus Pinus; species Pinus albicaulis. The sequence continues at coordinate 1,639,764,018 of CM076579.1, read as the reverse complement.
AAGGTCAACAAAGCTCCCACCGAGCTAAAATCATGAGTGTAAATTAGTTAATGTAGCAAAACACCTGTATAGTCTCTCTATTAAGCCTCTCAATGGCATGAAAGACATTAATCCCTGTATTAATTGATTTTGAGATCTTTTATCAGATCTCACCTCCTTATTCTTCTATAAATACTTCAGTAGAATATGAGTGAGGGGTTGGTTGGTTGCTATGTATTTGCTGAGCATCGTATTGTAATTGAGCTGGAAACTTCTATTTGTAAATAGTGTTCACTGGCCCTTGAAGCTCTACTTGTGATAAATAAGTTAGGCTGAATAGTGAAGATGATTGCTGAACTGAAACATTGGACTTGAAGATTGTAACTGGTTTGACATCAATATCAAAGCTATTTCTTGGGATCCTGGTCTATATTACTGGTGAAGTGCTTCTTTCTTTGTTAATTGTTTTCTTTCTATGTATGCCATATTGTCCATATTCCTCTGTAAAGAACAGTTTAAACAGGGTTAGGATCTGCTGTATATCAGTAACCTTCTCTGGCTGAGAAATCTTTATCTTAATGTTTTCCTTAAACTTGTTTATTTAAGAATGATTCAATACAGTTTAAACAGTTAGGAATGTTGGCGTTCCCTCGTCCTTCTGTTTGCCTAAACATTGTTCTTGAATGTGATTTCCATTATTTGCTATTAAAGTTAGACTAGGGAAGATATGGTTTGCCCTGATTCCTAGATTCTTTTCTCCAAAGGCAGATTCTGAAAGTTTCCCTTGGTGTTGACTAAAAGAAGACTAGGTTTAAAAGTACCTTATGTGATCTTAGGTTGCATTGTGTTTCTCTTATGTGTTTTCATACTTTCTGAAAGTAATTATGTGGATTACTGGATTGTTTGTCAATTAAGCTGCTTTAATACAGACTTTCCCAAGAAGTTTATGGTTAGCCCTGTCCTTGGTTGGTTTTAAACAGTTACTTAAGAGGATTTTCCGTATTTGGACTGACTCTAAATCCCTTGAGAAATTATTATTAGTTTCAATCCTTCTAACACTTTATTGTTTCCATTCCATCACTTTAATCTCAATAATCTTGTGATATAGATGACTTGCCCCTTGGATCACCCTTGATGTTGTTGTTCAATTAAAGCCCAGATATGACTCCATAGCCCAATGGACTAAAAAACAACGTTATATCTATCTGTTACCCTAGGCTTTCCTATTTGCTTGGAACTTCTCACCTTTGAAACTCTTTGCATATAGATCTTTCCGCCTCAAACAACAGATCATGCCCAACCATCCAAAAACAAAACAAAACCCTTGGACTTCATAACTAGCCTAATATCATTACCTTAAGCTTTCAAAGATAAATCCATCTTTGTACATATTGGATAGATCCCTCTCCGGATTCAGGAGGGCTAGATCCTAGAATCCCAAAGTTGGTTGAAATGATGTTAACTCTGTGATCGGAATTTTTCCAATCTTGCTTATTACAAAGACCTAACAAGGCCCAAAATATATTTTAGATGGTTGACTGTGTGAAATAGGAGTTTTAGTGGTTACCAAAGTTTATGGGATGACCAAGGTAGGAACAACTTCCGACTATTTAGATTCAGGATTCAGATATTCTGGCAAAGAAGAGACAGAATCTGGATCAATATGTGTTTGAACAACGTCGGGTCCAGGAGGTATGGTCTTAGCGACTGAATGGATCGTGACCATGGGTAACTATGAAGGCTCCATTTCGACAACAGTAAATGAACCGGGATGTGTGGAAACAATTTGATCTAACTTTAGATTAAAAGATGATGTTTCGCCAGAGGTACGGATTGTTCTTGATTTGGCAGATCGTGATCGCCTTCGCCTACCAGAAATAACGTCCAGTGATAAATGTGGTTTCAAAGCTAATCTACGTGAACGGCGGGGGGTAGGATTGTGTTCTTCCATAATTATTGATTTATTTTATCTAAAAACAAATAAACAAAAAGAGGGTAATGCTAGGCAAAAATGTTTACTAGGAAAATGTGAACTGCAGAATACCTCTCGGCGAACCAAGAAGTACAGGCAGGTAATCTCCCCGAATACTGTGTTTGGTGTATCAAAATTTCAAGGCGGCCGACTCGGTTCACTATGGATGGATAGCACCTAAAAGTTGTCCTCCCAAATATACCCAAAGGTACGTGGAGGCCCAAGTCCATATTAGCGCTATCTGATGCGAAACCGCATAGTGAGAGCACCCATTTATACTTATTGTACTGTAACACCGGCCGATATACCCGAGAGTACGTGGACGAGCTATGATATACTTACGTACGTGGAGTGAGGTATCACACTCGGAATGTATTGCAGAAAAGTTAATGATAGCTGCTATGTTTTATGATGCCGGAACACGTCTCTAGCCTAGACCTCTAAATGTTATCATTAATGTTCCAAAGCGTTGTTAAGTAAATTGAGATTTATTTTATGTTGAACTTGCTTAACAGTTTGCCTTTCAGGTTCACCACGATGATGTATATGAAATTCCTAAAATGAAAGCTAATAATGATAAACAAAATTTCACTTTCAAATTTTTCAATGAAGGACCTAGCTGTTAAGGGAAGAGAGCAAGTAATTTGAGAGAAACAAAATCAATGAATCTCAAACTAAATGCAGATTTCCTAATGTTCCTTTTGCAAAAACACACAATCCTACATGCAAATGCAAGTTTTTGTTTTTAGTTTCCTTAATGTTATGAATGAAGAAAGAAAACTAGGTGCACTAAATCAATAATCGAAATGCTTTTTACTTTAGAGAAACGAAGAATACAAACAAGAATTTCTCTTTTGAAGGAAAAATGAAGATTTCAACAACAATTTCTCCTATCAAGGAAATGAAGACTTTATGACAATTTCCTATTTCGAAAGAAAACGATTCTTAATGTGACCATAAAAATTACTTTGAAATCAACTTGTCAATGATAATGAAAAACTTTTTAAAACAACATTGAACAAATTTTCAGTCAAAGGAGAAGAAATATATAGAGCTACTGGTCAAATAGAGCATTAAACTTTTCAAAACAAGTCAACAAACAGAACTGAAGCACAATACAAAGTCAGATTCAAGGGGATTTGTTCTTTTCAGGAGCCAACGTAGTCTCCAAAGGGAGACAGTGCTCTGCAACACAGGCTGACAAGGGAGACAATGCTCTGCAAAGCACTGTGCCCTGACCAAGGGTGCGTTGAGCGTAGTAAACAAAGAAAAAGCTACCTTTTGGCTCACCAACTTTGAAAATTGAACTCTGAAAATGTCTAATCTTTATGTGGAATAACTACTGGGTGGATTTAGAAAGCAGATCAGAAACTAAAACACCAAGAGTCAAGAGAAATTCTCCCCAGTGGAGTCGCTAGTTTGTTGGGCCATAATTGTAATCTACGGATAAACTACGCTTCCCTAGACCGGTGTCTAGTCTAGAAGAACAAGTGAAAGACTGCACTATAATTTTTCCTAACTCAGAACAGATATACAGAGAGGATTGGATGCTTACTTGTTTCAGTCGCTTCAAAATGGCTCCTTTTGTTGCTTCCACTACAACGTCAACTTCAAGCAGTTTCAAATAGCTGAATGCTTCCTGCAAGAAAGAGCATTGAAACAACAGAAGATACAATAATCTAGATATCTATTCAAGTTAATTAGCCAAATCATTTAAGCATAAACTACATTCATCAACAAAGATTTTACAACATGGAAAATCAAATTAAATAAGGATGCATGTATGGAAAAACAAGAAGTACTGTTTATTGATGACAGAAGGAGATGTTACAACCTAGTGACTGATTCATCGTGACCTTCCAGCAGAGTTCCTTAGTCTCATCACAGCATAAGTCTCTCCACCAGCAGCTCCAAAAATCAAACTCTCTATTGAAAATTCTCCAGCATTTCTCTACTCAAAATATTCCTCCTTGAACACTTAGCTTTGTGTTCAATTTATAGATGGAATGTAGGTTGTTTTGTAATAATTTCATTCCAAATGTAGGCAAGTAATTTGAGAGAAACAAAATCAATGAATCTCAAACTAAATGCAGATTTCCTAATGTTCCTTTGGCAAAAAACACACAATCCTACATGCAAATGCAATTTTTTCTTTTTAGTTTCCTTAATGTTATGAATGAAGAAAGAAAACTAGGTGCACTAAATCAATAATCGAAATTCTTTTTACTTTAGAGAAACGAAGAATACAAACAACAATTTCTCTTTTGAAGGAAAAATGAAGATTTCAACAACAATTTCTCCTATCAAGGAAATGAAGACTTTATGAAAATTTCCTATTTCGAAAGCAAACGATTCTTAATGTGACCATAAAAATTACTTTGAAATCAACTTGTCAATGATAATGAAAAACTTTTTAAAACAACATTGAACAAATTTTCAGTCAAAGGAGAAGAAATATATAGAGCTACTAGTCAAATAGAGCATTAAACTTTTCATAACAAGTCAACAAACAGAACTGAAGCACAATACAAAGTCAGATTCAAGGGGATTTGTTCCTTTCAGGAGCCAACGTAGTCTCCAAAGGGAGACAGTGCTCTGCAACACAGGCTGACAAGGACGACAATGCTCTGCAAAGCACTGTGCCCTGACCAAGAGTGCATTGAGCGTAGTAAACAAAGAAAAAGCTACCTTTTGGCTCACTAACTTTGAAAATTGAACTCTGAAAATGTCTAATCTTTATGTGGAATAACTACTGGGTGGATTTAGAAAGCAGATCAGAGACTAAAACACCAAGAGTCAAGAGAAATTCTCCCCAGTGGAGTCGCTAGTTTGTTGGGCCATAATTGTAATCTACGAATAAACTACGCTTCCCTAGACCGGTGTCTAGTCTAGAAGAACAGGTGAAAGACTGCACTATAATTTTTCCTAACTCAGAACAGATATACAGAGAGGATTGGATGCTTACTTGTTTCAGTCGCTTCAAAATGGCTCCTTTTGTCGCTTCCACTACAGCCTCAACTTCAAGCAGTTTCAAATAGCTAAATGCTTCCTGCAAGAAAGAGCATTGAAACAACAGAAGATACAATAATCTAGATATCTATTCAAGCTAATTAGCCAAATCATTTAAGCATAAACTACATTCATCAACAAAGATTTTACAACATGGAAAATCAAATTAAATAAGGATGCATGTAGGGAAAAACAAGAAGTATTGTTTATTGAAGACAGAAGGAGATGTTACAACCTAGTGACTGATTCATCGTGACCTTCCAGCAGAGTTCGTTAGTCTCATCACAGCATAAGTCTCTCCACCAGCAGCTCCAAAAATCAAACTCTCTATTGAAAATTCTCCAGCATTTCTTTACTCAAAATATTCCTCCTTGAACACTTAGCTTTGTGTTCAATTTATAGATGGAATGTAGGTTGTTTTGCAATAATTTCATTCCAAAAGTAGGAAAGACATGTTTTCCAGTCATGTATATGTCAATGGACACTTGGATCTGAAGCATGACACATGTGAACCCTTCTAGAAGACACTGACCAAGTGGAGTTTCTGGAACAATGAGAATTTCTCTCCCAATATGACCAACACAGCTTTGAATGTCGGGAAGTGCTTTGTAGAGAAGCCCAGAATGGGGCTACCTGCATATGCAATGCACTTAGGCCATTTAGAGCCTGCGTTGGTGAGCTCCCACATGTTTAATAATAAGCTTCAAACCATGGAAAAGCCCTTCTTTGATGAAAATATTGTTTGATTCATGAATGTTTCCTGTCTTAGAGCATATAGCAACTGAGATGATAGGGAATGATAGACCCTTTGATCATTGGTCCTAAAGATGCTGCCCAGTTAACCAGGTCATTGGGAATGGTGCCCAAATTTACCTATAATAGATCTAGTAATACTCAATGGGCAACCAGATCAAAGGAAACTTGAACTTCAATCCTAGAGGTACTTAGCATTCTCTTGAATTCTCGTCTCAACTTGGCAGCCCATCCTGGTTCTGCCCGAACCCACAATGTTGTCTTCTCTTCATTAGTATCTAATACAGAAGTGTCCTCAGACACATAATTTTATTGATAATGGAAAAGAAATTACATAAAAAATTTCAAGAGTTTACAAACGTAAACTTCCACTAATTTGCAATTAGGAAAAAAACCTATTTATTAGCTACATGTCCTAACTTAATTTAGCTATGGACCACTTGATAAAACAACAAGTGTCCATTTACAATAAATTTTCTTCTATCCAATATACTAACTTTCTTCCTATTTTAGAGCCTAAGATATGACTCTATTCTAGAGTCCTACCTTTTCTAACAATATTCAATTTCTAAGAGTCTCTAATGTTTATTAAATATTCTAATTTAATAAATATTTTATCCTAACTTTACATTATAATATTTAGATAATCTAACATTCCCCCTATGATCCAAAGGTACATTATAACATATACCAATTTCATCCCTAAACTTAGTAAATTTTATTCTGCCAAGAGGTTTGGTGAAGATATCGGAGGTCTGATCTTCTAAAGGACAATAAATCGGCTTGATGACATCCTTTGCAATGAGTGATCTGATATGATGATACTGTTGGGTATGTGTTATATTCTTTCCACGACTAACATGGTATGGGTAGTCCGCGCCCATGGTTTTGTGCATGGTTTTGCACATGGTTTGGGGTAAGATGGTTTTCGGCCCCTAGTATTTTTGTAGATCCGGTCAAGGAAACTACGGTTATGTTCTAATCTAGGGTTAATGGATTAGGGTTCATGTATGCTTCGGCATGTATATATATGTGTTGTAACACCAAAATGAATATAATGAAAAATCAAGTTGGTCGTCCCGATTTGGGATCCAGGGGAAACTCTCTGTGTTTATTTGTTTTATGTTTTATGCTCTCGCTATTAGTTTATTTTCTGTTATAATATTCGTGTGTAGATAATTTTTGTTCAGGGTTAAAACATACATTTGGTATCAGAGTTGTTTCGGCTTGAAGGGGACGCATTTTCTACTGAGTTTTTTTTTCTTGGGCCTAAGGTAGACCCTATTCAGTGGGAGATCTGCAAGATTGATTCTTGTGGTGAAAGAAGATCGCGAGCGGCAGAAAGATAGGGATCGAGAAATTTAATGGTCAGAGTTTTGAGTTGTTGAAGCTCAAGATGGATGATCTGCTGGTGGATAAATATCAGTGGATCGTGGTAGATCCAGGTACTAAACCAACAACAATGTCAGATGAAGACTGGAAGAAGCTGGATCGGAAGGCAAAGAGCACAATATGATTGTGTGTCTCAGATTCAATATTGTTGAATGTATCTGGGGAAGCTACGACAAAGAATTTGTGGGAAAAACTTGGGAATTTTTACCAATCTAAGTCTCTGGTGAATAAGTTGTTCCTGCGGAAAACGCTGTATAACCTAAGGATGAAGGATGGAGACTCAGTGATAGAGAATCTGAACACCTTCAATACTGTGGTAAGTCAGTTGTCATCTATTGATATTAAAATCTCAGATGAAGATAATTGCATCAGTTTGTTGTGTTCTCTACCAGATTCGTGGGAAATTCTGGTTATTGCAATAGGTAGCAATATAACTACCTTGAATTTTGATGACATTGTCTCAGCCTTGCTGTCGGAGGAAATGAGACGGAGAAATATGGAGGGTCAGAATGGAGATGCCTTATCTGTACGAGGTAGGTCCTAGAACAGAAATAAGAATAATGTTTCGAGTGGGGGATCTAAATCTAGAGGGAGATCTAAATCTCCTGGAAATTTTGTAAAGGTGTGCTGGAAATGCGGAAAGGAAGGGCACTACAAAAAGGACTACAGATCTAAAGCTCCTAAGAAAGGAAAGGGATCTGATGATGCTCCTTCTGCAGAGGCAAAAACCACCTTGGATGAAGGTAGGGATGTGTATTTTGCTTCTTCTTCAAGTACACATGTAGATCATGAGTCATGGTTGATTGACTCAGGTGCATCCTTTCACTTCACTCCCCATAGGGAGTGGTTCTGCGAGTATGAGAAATATGATGGCAACGATGTATTCCTTGGGGATGATAGGAAGGCCAGAATTGCCGGACATGGAAAGGTCAAGCTGAAGCTACAAGGTGGAAGGATTAGAACACTTCCTGGTGTTCTGCATATTCCTGCATTGGCCAGAAATTTAATTTCTATAAGCAAGATGGATGATGTAGGAGTAAAAACAATGTTCGAGAAAGATGCCTACAAGATGGTTCAGGGAGCACTGGTATTAATGCGGGGAGTTCGGACTGGAACTCTATACAATCTACAAGGTAGCAATGTTATTGATGAGTGTAATAGTTCTATGGTTCCTAAAAGTGGAGCGGAGAGCCTAGCTGTCTCTGGAGAAAAGACCATGTGTTGAAGAGGTAAATCCCCTCTGCGGACAGAGGCGATCCCTACTAGCCCAGATTGGGTCTAGCAACAATCAAACATGCTACAGTGCAGGTTCCTAATCGTAAATAAATCGAATTGCGATGAAGGCTTACCTGGAATCCAACGTTGTCATTTGTAGAAGAGGTGGTGCTCCCATTCCTTCCCCCTGGCAGATCACAATCCTCATGATCTCCGTGATCGGACACCTGCACATGCAAGAAACAACAAAAACGCACACATAAAATCCAGTATATACAACTATATGTTAGTCGAAGAGGACATAACTCATGAACATAATCAAGAACAAGAGTGGAACCATAACCAACAGTCGCTTATCATTAATGAGTCAAAAGAAGAATACAACCATAGCTTCGACGCCGAATTCTCCTTTGGTGGGTCATCAGCAAAACATGTCTCGATAAAGCCTGTCAAGGATGGGACAAGCCTCTCTCTTTGGATACTTGACAATAGTCTCCTTGCTTGAATTTGGCCTTAAGGGAATCAAGAAGGCTCTTGCAGCATAAGGATGTGAAAGCTCTTGGGAACTAGCTTGCAAAGGAGATGGGCAAGCTTTTATAGATGGAGGAAGGGGAGTTGGGATCCCTATAATTATGGGATTGGCCCTATCATCAAGGAAGTTTCCATGAGAGGTGGAAAACCACTTCCTCTCTATATAAATCCGTAGCCAAACCTCCCAACTCAGGATAGATATCAGTCCAGGAATTTGTTAGGATGAAACTTCCGCCATTTATTTTTAAAAAACACCTCTTAATATGGTTGGCGTGGGTGCAGCTCTATGACAGAGCGCTAATTGGCACGTCCTCTTTGGAGGATTTTTCCCCTTGGCGTGAGGGCTGAACTGTGGAACCGCGCCAATGGAAAAAGAGCTATTTTTAGGGTTTTTTGCAGGGAGATGTCTTTAGGGAAATGAAAGCTCATCTTCATAGGGATGCAATGAAAGTATTCTCAAGTCTTGTCTCTGCTCACAGGTCACAGAATGAGCCCTCCAATGTGCGAGATAGGGAATGGCAGGGACGGTGACAAATTTCTATGTAACAGATGCCCCCTAAAGCATGAGGCCCGAGAGAGAGAGAGGGGTGAAATGCTTTACGAGATCATGCCGGCTAAAAACACTGCCATCGGAAAACCTGCGGAGCGAAGTACAACTGATGTCTCAGATACATGATATATATGCGTGGTATGGGCGCAGCCATCCATAACAGAGTATACAATAATCCAGATCCAAGGCATGGACGCAGCCATCCAGAGAGGATCGATACATAGACTCAGGTATGGTCACAGCCATCCAATCAGTGAGTTATGTAAATAATCATAATAATCCACAAAATCGCAACCTGGATTACAACAGACACAATCCAGGGTCTTGCACTCCATCTCTAACCGAAAAAAGTACAAGTTCAAGCATGCGAATATGTGATCTGAAGTCGAACATGCAAGAACATCGTCTGATTACCAGCCAATGATGAAAGCTGTTAACAAACGTGAAAGGTACCACCAATAATGACAATGGCCCTCAAGGTACTACAGGTACAACCTACATCATGTGAATCAATGAGCTGACGTCGAACATCCGTAGGATCACTCAATCAGAGGCCAATGATGAAAACCCCACGTCGAATGCGACGAACCTACCATTGAGGCATGCACGCTCCAAGGTACCATAAGGGAGTCTCTAGATCAGCTTCCCGGATAATGAGCTGAAGTCGACAGGAAGTGACCTTGGTCGAAGGTGGGCCATAATGTGTCCCACATCATTGACATGAGATAGAGGAACATGATGTTTTTTTTGTGTGTGAATTGTATGAGAATCAGAGGAAGGTTGATACTTGCAGAGGTCAACTTCTCTTGAACATATAACATCACAATAGTGGATTTGGCAGTACTTGAAATCAACAGATCAGAGGTCATGGTGACGAGGAAATGAGTAGATGAGAGGTCAAAAGGGATTATCCAAACCCACGGAGGCAAGTGAAGAATGATATGAGATGTCCCCAACCCAACACAAATGCAGACAAGTGCCATGTTCAAGAGCGACATACTGCCGACACAACAATGATGCTGGTTCCATTTTTCCCCACCATTTCTGGCGAGTACCCCAATTATTTTTAATAACAAGCTTGAAGGGGATAGAATATGCTTGTAATATAAGTCCGCCCTTCGGGTGAATCCATCCTAGTACATTTAACGAGCCCTAAGAAGGAGAAACTCGAATAACGTCATTTAGACTGAATCCGATGTCATCAGGGTTTAACGAGTCTGACAAAGGAAGAACTTGGCGTCTTTTCATATTTAGAGAGTTTGAAAAGACAGCAGAAAAGTAAACTCTAGCGGTCCCTTTTCGTAGATAGTTCCTCGGACCTGAAAAGGTAGAAAACAATATCCGAGAAAATCTCCTAGTCGCAATAGGCTAGGGTATTCCTTTTTCGTAAATAATCCACCCCAGCCCGAAAAAGGGGTAAATGTATACTGGGTAGATGTCGATTCGTGTCCACTTTAACGAGATCGAAATGACAAGGGCCTCGGCAATCTTTTCATGTTTAGAGAGTCAGAAAAGAGCTGAAAGATGACTCCAGAGTGACTTTTTCGTGTATTTACCGAGTCCGAAAAAGTATAAAATACAACTCGTTTCACCGTTTAAGTCGCGTAAAAAACCTGTTGCTGCACAAAAAGCAAGTGTAAAACCCATTTTTGATCAAATATATTAAAATATTCAGAAAAATAACTTTCAAAACCTATTTTGAGTTCAAAAAGTTATAAATATGTCAAATGGTAAAAATAAAATTACTTTTCACTATTTACCTCACTGAAGTGCAGCAGTGGTCCATTTTGTGTGCGAACTTCTGACGGCGATTGCGACCGATCCGGACTACCATTCAGATTCCCGTCTGTTCCAGGTAAGAGGCGCTTCTTTGTACTCCATTTCAATCTGTTTTTCATGAGTTTTTATTGCATATTAGACTTCTTATGAGGAATTTTTGAATTTTTAGGGCTCCGCCCATTGGCGCGGGTATCTGGCATGGACCCGCGCCAATGGAATTTTATTTCCAAAGGTCCCGCGCCAACTGGCGCGAATGTTAGGAAAACAGTCGCGCCAGCGGCGCAATCCAATTTTCCGTTTGAAATTTTCATACAATGAGTAAATTGCATGAATTTTTAAAGATAACAGAGGTCTAATTGAAGTTTTTTGACCATGTAAATGCAGGCAACCGATCAAAATGGTCATTGAGTGGAAAGAGAGGGAGCACGGGGAAGAGGATGAACAGGCCATGGAGAATGAAACTTGCATGAATGGCCTCAAGAACTGTGGGCTCAAGAAGTTCTTCCTGACACCTTGTTTACGAGCTCAGCCTGAGCTCCTACAGTACCTGATCAACATATGGGACGAACATGAACAAGTGTTCAAGTTACGGGACCAAGTATTAGAACTGGAGGTCTCTGACGTATACTTCATAACCGGACTATTGCGAAGAGGTCCGATGCCCATATTGACAGGGAGCATACTGTCTAGTGAGAAGATGGAGCAAGTGATGGCACGAGTGTGCCGAGGGGCACGAATGGGATCAGGAAGTGGAAAGGTGGACATCCATACTATTCCTGATCTAGCACTCCGGGTAGTGCTTCATACCATCACGCGGGTCGTGGGATCGCAGGCACCGCACGAGGTGACAAAGGCCCAACTCTTACTGGCCTCAGAGTGCATGAGTCCCCTATTATTTGACTGGGCCATAGTAGTGACAATAAATATCAAGAGACAGCTCACGAAGTGTAAGCAGGCCAAACTGAAACAGTTTGGCTACGGTTCTATCCTGGTATCGTTCATTCTGGAACGATTACCAATCTTCCAGGGCCAAGGGGCCATAGTAGCTGAGCCGATTCCACGAGAGCCAAGAATGGCTCGCTGGGTAGCACTGATGCCCAGAGCTGGAGGAGGCCAACAGATGTCCTGGAGGCCGGATTTTTTTGGGTGGTTGTGGTGTCAGTTGATTGTAGTGGAAGACTGGCCATATGCAGGAACCGATTTCACTGGAGACCCAGATCTCCCACTTCCGGAGGGAGATGATTGGGATGAGGAATTGGGTATGACCTCTTCTCTTTTTTATTTTTATATTTTATGATTTTTTTTGTTAATACATGTCCGTTTTGACACATTTTATATGTATGCAGACGTGGGCCCAGAGAGACCAGCCGGTATGTCTCCAATTATGCGGAGGACTCTTCCCGCACCTGATCCTCAGGCAGAGGGTGCAGAGGGGGGGGAGTTGATCCAGAATCTCGAGGGTATTGCCCGAGGGATCCCAGACTACGTCCGGCTGGCAGATGTACCGATGGCGTACCAAAGACATATGGTGGGAGTGCCTAGTCACCTCCATCGACTTCTGAGACACTTAGTACGTGCAGTCACTTGTTATCATGAGCACCATGCGGATTAGACTCCTAGGGCTTTTATCATGCATATTTTTTGAGAGACATGTCGTCTCCGGATGTATTAAGATGAACATGTATATTTTTGATTTAATGTGATGCACACCATGCAAACATTCGATATCTATATATATACATATCTATTTCTGGATGGATTTTCCTTTTACATGTGATGATGATTTACAAATTGCGCAAATGTCTATCTAGAACCATATTAGCTACCGCATCAGTTAACGTATTCATATGCCTGGGTATATGATGATATGTAATATAGTCAAAATTTCTTTCCAGTAAACAAATACGCAGATATAGACATAAAATGGATGGGTTTATTACTGAATAGTGTCCATTGATTTGTGATACTACAAGTTGCGAGTCTAGATACACAAGTAATTCACAGATACCAAGATTTACAGCCTCAGTTAATAATTCTAACACAGCACTATATTCCGCGATGTTATTTGTAGTACGTCCCATACACACACCTTGCAGGTTGACCAACTCACGAGTAGGATCGTAGATTACCCAGGCCGCCGAAGACAAATTCCTGGTACTACGAGAGGCACCATCCGCGAAACCAACAAACGGATTGATGGACATCTGCACAATCAGGAAAACCCGATCAGCAGAAAAATGTTTACATTAAAAACCACACCACACATGCACACAAGTGAAAAACACACACCTATGTACACACACCACACCAAAAATCACTTCAGGCGTAGTATTTTTTGAGGTACAACCCATTTATGGGCTGCGCCAGTGGAACTCCTTCATAATATATAAGCTCATAAGCCCCATTTTTCAAAACGCGCTTCACTATGTAGGGCCCATGCCACATAGGTTGGAACTTACCAGCCCCAAGCTTGTCATGTGCTTGGTCGTATAGGAGGACGAGGTCTCCTTCGATAAAGGAACGCAGAGAAACTGATTGATCAAAGTGGGCTTTGACCCGCTTCTTTTGTGCTTCAATGACTAAAGCAGCTAAATGGCGGGTTTCATCTAACCGTTCCAGATACAAAAGACGTTCTTCCTTAGTAGAAGTATCGGGTAGAAGTTCCACAACTAATTTCAAAGAAGGAATCTCGCATTCAACCAGAAGAGTTGCTTCCAGACCATACACCAATTGAAATGGTGTGAATCCAGTTGCACTCTTTGCAGACGTCCGGTATGCCCATAGAGCTGAGAACAGTTGGAGGTGCTAATTGGATTTGTGAATACCAACTATTCGTTGAAGCATAGTGACCAAAACCTTGTTCACTGCTTCAACCTGGCCATTTGCCTGAGGGTAATATGGCGTTGAGCTATCGTGAGGTAAGCCCAACCTTGAAGTCAGCTCGGCCATCATATAATCTCGGAAATGAGTACCATGGTCAGTAATGATGGCTTGAGGGACCCAGAAACGTGCAATGATGTGGTTGAAGATTAACTAAGCATCCATCTTACCGTCAGCAGCAAGTGTAGGCATTGCTTCAGCCCACTTTGTGAATTAGTCGACAGCGACGATTATATACGCATGCCCCCCGGCCGAATGAGGGTTACATGTCATAAAGTCCACGCCCCATTTCGGAAAAGGGCCGACAGTAATAACAGGATGCAAAGGGAGAGGCGGCGTGCGCATCTTGCACTGAAACACCTGGCACGTGTGACATTTACGGACTGCAACGATACAGTATTTGAATATTGACGGCCAGAAGTAACTTGCTCGCTTTATTTTCTGGGCAGTGGCATATTCGAACATATGTCCACCACAAGCGCCACTGTGGTAGTCATTTAGGACCCCTTCAGCCTCTTCCAAGGTTAGGCACCGACGGAGCACCGAATCTACTCCAACGCGGTATAAGGTATCTCCTACGATGCGGTAGGGTTGAGACTGATGCTGAATCCATCGTTGGGCATCTTTAGTCAACTTAGACCGAAATGTGGAGGTCTGAAGATACACGATTATGTCGCCGTACCAAGGGTCGCGAGTACTAATGAGGAAAATAGTTTCTTCTGGGATATGATCCTCGGAGAGTGAAGGAGTGGAGTCTGTTGGGAGCGAGCATATCAGATCCGCAAAAATAAGTGATTTGGTTGACTTAGCAGTAGTAAACTCTAAGTCAAAATCCTACAGGATAACGATCCATTTGGAGTATTTTCGCCCCAGTAATTGTCGAGAAAGAATATATGTCATAGGGTTGCAATCCGAAACCACTGTTATCGTACGCAACAGGATGTAGTGGCGAAAACGCTACACAGCGTGTACTGTGGCTAACGCCAACTTCTCGATGTGAGCATAACGCGTTTCCGTATTGAGAAGGTTTCATGATAGATAATAAACAACATGTTCATTACCATCATCATCATCCTACACCAGAACCATAGCTATGGTGCTAAACGCGGCGGCGAGATACAAAGTGAAATCGCGGTGATAATCAGGAGGACGAAGAAAAGGAGCATTAAAAAGTAACGTCTTCAGCTTCTCAAAGGATTGTTGAGAAATTTCGTCCCAATGGAAGGGAACGTTCTACTTTAATAGGCGTGTGAATCCTTTAGCCACCTCCGCGTAGTTCGGGATAAAACGTCGAAGGAATTTTGCTTTTCCCTACAGACTCTGCAACTGATATAACGAGGAGGGTGATGGGAGATTGATGATAGCCTCGACCTTTGAAGGGTCAAGGCGAATTCCATCTTTGGAGACTATGAATCCCAAAAGACGGCCATAATCTACGCAAAAGACGCATTTATGAGGATTAAGCCTAATATTGTAGTGTCTACAGCAAAGGAAAATTTGGCGGAGGTGTTCAGGGTGGTCCTCTCGCCTAGCTGAATGAGTTGGCAAGTCGTCCAGATAAGGCTGAACGATATGGCGAATGTCATGGAAAGCATAAGACATCACATGCTGGAAAGTGGCTCCAGCGTTCTTCACGTCGAACGGGAGCTTTTTATAGGCGAAAGTACCCCACGGACAGATGAATGTAGTCTTCTGTTGATCCTCAGGTGCAATATTGATCTGATTATACCCCAAGAAACCATCCATTAAGGAATAAATCTCACTTCCGGCACATTCGTCGATGATCTGATCTATGAACGGAGTGGGATAGTTATCCTTCAGACAGGCGCGATTGATGTCGCGGTAATCAACACAAACCCTAATAGTACCCTGCTTTTTATTGACAGGGACAATGTTGGAAACCCATTCTATGAGGGGGATGCGATAAATAAAGCCCGCGTTCAGAATTTTTTCAACTTCTACCTTAATTGCAATGGCTTTACGAGGATGCATGGGGCATAAGCGTTGGCGCACGGGCTTCGCACCAGGGTAGGTTGGAATCTCATGCACTACGATACTGGGATCGATCCCAGGCATTTCCTCATAAGACCAGGCGAACACATCTCTGAATTCTTTGAAAAGATCAGTATAGACTTGAATCTCATCAGGAGAACAAGTCACTCCCACGTGTATATTCTCAACGATCCCCGGTTTAACGGAGATGTTGATTGGGATGGTTTGAGTGATATTACTCAGGTTTCCCTCCGAAAAAACCTCATGCGTCAAAATGGGCGTTTGGAGAGGAGGAGTAGGAACCTGAGATGCATAACGCTCTAGACAATACTGGCTACCCTAGCTCTGGCTGCAGCAGAACGTGGTATCCAACCAGCCTGAAGAACAGAAGCTGAGTTCCACTAGTGAAAAAACTGTGGAAGAAAAATTCTCTTTACAAAGAGGTCAGCATCAGGCCTACAAGCAACAGCAGGGCTGGAAGTGACATCGAATATGCAGAAAGGAGCTCTGGAAGTGAAGTCATAACTTGGCTGCTCATTCAAAGCCAACTAATCTCTTTTGGAAGTAAGTGTGAAGACAACTCAGCTTGCCACAGTGTGGAGATGCTCGTCTGGAATAAATAGTGACAGCAGGGCGGTGTGCGGTGGTGGTGCGGGAAAAATACCCATGAGGACGGGGTCCTTGAAGAGACCGGGTCCTACACTTTCAGGGGGATTTGGGATCTAATCCACGTATGGAACGTTGTTCTCGGAGGTGGAGGTGAAGAAGGACAACTGATCCACCGTAACGATTTTGCCCTCGTGAGGGAACTTAAGAAGTCGAAAAATGGTGGATGGCACACATAGCATGGCATGAGTCCAGCTGCGGCCGAGAAGTATATTGTATTTGAGCCTGGCGTCTACTACTTCTACTTCGACGTTGACAGTCTTCCCCTGTAAAGTGATCGCTAAACTCTCGAGAACACCCAGGGGTTTAGATTCCCGACCATCGAATGCCTCTAGGGCATTGGGAGATGAGGACAGGGCTGGAGAGCCAATGGCCTTCCAGCAAGCGGATGACATAACACAGGTAGAGGCACCTTCATCCACAACGGCCCTATGGATGTTAAGACCATTGATCCCGACTTAAATAACAAGAGCGATCTAATGTGGAAGTCGAGGGGTGAAATTCTCTAAGTCGAAGGTGAGAAGACTTGAATCGGCGGGATCGATGCCACCGATGGCAGACAATAAAGCCTTCCGTTGCGAAGGACAACTTTGAAGAACTTCTAGTGCAGACATAGCAGAAGGCACCTGTGCCAAATCCTCAACAATACTGTAGTGCTGAGCGACACTGGCATTCGGATTGTAAGAAGATCTTCGGAGAACACCTTTAGAAGGTGGCTTCACAACAGGTTCAGGAGTAGGCTTCTCGAATTCCAACGAACCGGAGACAGGTGGGGGAGGTGGTCCATCCACAACTGCCTTCCTAGGTTCCTTCCGCGATTCGTTGTAATCCTTCGAACGTGTGGCAATAGAGATAGGTGCAGCACCATTCATCATAAAAACTTGGGACCTAAATGGTGCAGACGGTGAAGGCTGTTCAACCATCTGGGTCTGCTGAGATGGGAATGGTTCTTTAAGAACTTCCGGAGTCCCTTTAGAGCCTTTGAGAAGTTGAATAACCTCAGATCGTCGTGGACAATCCTTGGTATAATGGTCTCCTTCACAAATGAAATGGGGAATGCTTGGTTTATGAATATCCCATCCTGGAACCAGCGAAGGAATACAGAAATGATTTGGGGCATACGATTTAGAATTTTACCTTTTCCTTCTCACTGCTATGGAGAGGTTTTCTCCATAGGTTAGCTGAAACAGCGTTAACCTCACGCCTGAATTTTCCGAGTGCAATGAGCCAGGATGAGCGGGAGTATTGTTATGAAGAATTAGACTTCCTTATTTGAAAGATTTTCTTGGTCGGGGCCATAATAAACTGTCCTTGAAGGGGTAGGTGGAGCCTTAGAGGTTCTGGACCGTGGGGCATCAGGCAAGATATCATAAAGCGTGTCGGACTGAGAATATACAAGATCCAGATATTAGGCACGCGCAATGGCTTATTCCTCTGTCACACATGCTCCCATCACAATATCTTGGGCGATTTTTTTCACAAAGGAGGTGGTGAACCAGTGAGTTAGTATCTGATCAGTTATATGAAACTTGATCAGTCTACGACGACGCCGCCACTCATGAATGTGATCAGAAATGTGAGTGGATTTATCCTGCTTCAGAGAAGTCAGGAGGTGCGTCCCGACTTCATAACGAATTGGTAACTGAAAGTGCATGAGAAAATCCATGGCTAAGGAATTGAAATATTGAAAGATACCACGGGATAACTCGATCGATAATCCCCACGCGACGCTCCGGTCAGAGTGCGTTGGAAGGGCAGGTGAATCATGTGGGATTAATGACCACCAAATCTATGTCCATTGTTGTCTCTTGAGATTCTCCAAACACACCCTCAAAATTGGAAGTCACGTGGCATATTGGTAGGGCAGAATTTAATAAGGATTATGAAAAATTGGATCATTGGTCAATTTTGAAACCATCGGAAGCTCAGAGTATTGGGAATGGAAATGACGGATTGACCAGGCATCTTAGGCCAAGGGATGAGGCTAAGATGCCTCCATGCCCTCGTTGGGAATATCCTTGCCCCCATGCGTTCTGTCCTGTAGGATTCTGACTGTAGGGGGTGTAGGTCGTATAACCAGACTGATTTGGCTGCAAGTAACTAGTGTGTGGGGCTTGATAACCAGAGTACGGACCCTGATTATATGTCGGCCCAGTGTAAGCAGCATTTGGATTTGGCTGCTGAGCATAGGTAGACCCAGGTTGATGAGGATAATACTGAGAACCTCGGGGCTGGTTATAATTCGGCTGAGATTGACCATGAGGATAATAACCGCCCTGAGGATGAGTCAGTTGTTGATAAGTGGAACCCTGCGGAGCCTGATAACTAGGGCACATCTGTTGATTTGGCTGCGGCATTGAATAAATCGGTTGCTGGGCACGGTTAATGGAATGAGCGGGCTGCCCTGAGTGAACAGGTTGACCCGGCTGAGCGACCTGCCCTGAGTAAACAGGTTGACCCGGATAGACAAGCTATGTCGGTTGCGCAGGTTGACCTGGCTGTGAAGGAGCCCCAAGTTGTGCCGGATAGGCTGGTTGGCCTGGAGGCGGAACACCAGGTTGTACTGGATGGGCCGGTTGGCCTGGTGGAGGAATAGAGCTAGGTGGTTGCTGGTAACCGGTTTGACCTGGAGCAGGACCATAGGATGGTCCCGGCTGATATGCAACGGTGGAAACAACAGGATA